>CM077158.1:22699270-23043839 GCA_039583875.1 Platanthera guangdongensis | reverse complement strand
CCGGAAGTACAGGGGAGAGAGAATCGACGTCTCGCCGGAGGTAGAGGACGTCAAAGTCCTTGGTTCCGAAGAACTCAAGGAGGGCGCTCTCGCGCGAGCCCAAGGAGGGAGGCTTTATAGCGCATCCTCGTATTGGATGGGGGCAAGGGTGCGTTCCCGAAGTCGCCAGAAACGTAGATGAACCTCTGCCCCAGTGATGGTGCTTGTTAGCGAGACCGATCGTCTTCAGCAGTTGCCCGGAGAGAACACCACGCCTCCTTTCGCGCGGAAAGTAAATAGCTTGCGGAAGATCGGCAAGCTAAACTCGATCCTCTCGGACCGCATATAACATAAGAATGCCATGAGAATCGCCACTGAGTTAGGGTTCAGCTGCGCGGGAACCACCCCCGTAATATCGGAGGGCCTGCCCATCTCAGGCCACAGCGGGAGGCGGAAGCCCACCTCGAAGTTTTCGATGGGGATGGCGAGCTCCCTCTCCCCCGCGAGTTCACCTTGGTCGTGATTGCCCGGGTTCCGCGCGGTGAAGCCGGCGGGAACGTGTTGAGCCTTGATCAGGTTGAACTCATCCACGGTAAGGTGCAGGAAGGGAAAAGATTGTTTTGGAAAAGAAAGCTTCCCGCGCAATTGGATCGTCCTTCACTTCCGCCCGGCATCACGAAAAAGTTTTTGAAGGCGAGATCTACGAGAAGAGGGCGAGAGCGAGAGAACGGCGCGAGAACGGAAGTAGAAGTTAGAAAGGCGGAGACGGTCGAGAGCTTTGAGAAAACCGCGAGAGCACAGGAGAGGAGAGGAGAGAGACTGGAATCCTGAGAAATGAAATGAATGTGGTAGGTGAGCCCCCTATTTATAGAAAATCGTGGTAATGATGGCTGTTTTCAGAAGAAAGCGGCGGGGGTACAGCCGGGCGTCCTAGGTCAGCGGCGCTTCGTTTTTCCCGCCCGAGTCTGACAGTGACCGATTGACTGAGAGTAACTAGCGCCAAACGTTGCGAGATGTCATGCGACGAGCAAGGTATGCGGAAACGAGGTGCTCTCGCCACCCCACACCAAGGACCCCGGGAAAATAACTCATCGCATACAAAAGTATTAAAACCGAGTTTATTGCTCTCGCTGCGCGAGAACGGGATAAAATAATAAGCGATAACGTGCAGAATCATTAGTTACAACTCTATGCAAGTAAATTAAGGGTACATCAGAGAGGGGAAGGCTGGGGTAGAGGAGGGGAGGTCTCGCGCTTCAGTGTATGGCTCCCAGCGCCATTCCCTTGCTCCCACCGCCATTTTCCTCGGTCCCTTAGTAGCTTGGTCCGGGGCGGCCGCGGTGGGGCCGGGCGTGCGGTTGAAGTAGGAGACAGGACGCTGCTTGCATCCCAGTCAACCGGCGGGGACAGATCCCCGGATGCGCTCGATGCACCTCTCAGGTGAGGATCAAGCGGTAAGCTCCCCCCCCGAAAGGCCGCATCCGATCCATCTCGCCGATAAGGTAATCCCGCTCCAGGGTCTCTAGCCTCTTCTCCACTGATAGGCGGAACTCTTTGGCCGCAAGGTCGCGGAAGCGTTCTCGCCAATGAGACTTCGACAGAACGGCGGCGACCTTCTTCCCCCGTCTATTCGCGCTCCCGGCCCCGTCAGGATCTACTCCATCTCATCAGACGAAGGGAAGGGAGAGCTCTCGTCATCTTCTCCCTCTCTTCTTCTTCTCTTTCTTCTTCTTCTTCTTCCTCTACCTCAGCGCCACAGCGCGGGAGAGCGAGCCCATGTCCCCTGTCAAAAGAATCCCCATTTTGCGGGAGCTAAAGGATAGCTGCGATAAATTTCCGTATACCTTCAGATGACGAGGCCCCGGTCGACGGCAGGCGGCAGGCAGAGAGAAGGCCAGCCCAGCCCCCCCCCCCCCGCTCAGCTCCAAAGAGGAGGTAGATTGCTTTCTCCTTTCCTTCGTGCGGGGGGGGGGGGGGAGGGGGGGGGGAGGGGGGTAAACTTTGCGATGGGAGTGGTGATCCCGCTTGGTCATGAAGCGGGGGGAGCGGAAGGGATCGGGTCTCCTCTTCCCGCAGGAGGGGCTAGCGTCTAAACAAAGGCACGGAGATCTCGACATATTTCCTCCCGCCAGTAGGGAGGAATCAACCGCATGGGCAGACGATTCGCACTAGCCTCGCCCCCACTCTCCCGGTCGGTGGCGAGATCTGGAGGTGCGAAAACGACGCTGCGCGAGAAAATCAGGTCAGCTCTTAAAAATTTAAGTTGAGGGCGAGAGGGGGGGAACCCGTTACTCGCATGTTGATCAGGTGTCGGGTGAGGGTGGAGGGCCCCCCTCTGGAACCCGCGGTTTGATAATCGTGACGGCGTAGACGGCTATGGAGGGTGGATCCAACGAGTGTTTTCTCGCGGGGAACGGGGCGGAACGCGTAGCGGCAACCGGGAAACGTCATCCTGCGAGAGGTATCACGGTTAAACAACTGAACAACTGTTTTTGTAACTGGTTTGGTAATTGGTACATCGGGCTTACCTTCCGCGGCGAGGGGCCGTCCGCGCGACTAGGGGTCGGGGGTGGGCGGGCTCCTGTTCTCGCGGGAAGGTCCCGCTGAACCACCTTCGCCTTCTTCTTCTTCTTCTTAGGCAGAGAAGGCTCAGCAGCCGACGATTGTCTCGCTAGCCATGGGGCAACCAGGCGCTGTTAGCCCTAGCCGCGCCTGTGTCGCGTTAATGCGGTCCTGCAGATACTGCGGAAGCGGTTTTGTCGGCACGCTTGGAAGGCATAGCGGAGAGATAGGCGGAGGAGAGAGAGCTCAGGGGGAGAATGACGACTCGAGGGAAAAGTATATGGCCGTCTATCGGCACACATATTTATAGGCACCGTACGGCCCACCGAAAAGATTCCCTGATGTTGACACGTGCTCCGCGAATATTTTGGGTTGGACATGTCTTTTCGAGCGCGGTGCTAGCTCAAAAAGAGCGGGATTGTGTACAACCCCATATTCGCTGAGCCAGACAGGAGGCCACACAATGGTCACAGTTGGGTTAGCCGAAGTGTTCCCGCCCTAAGGAAGATCTCGCCCAAAGAAGGCGAGAACGATTGCGCCTGATTCGTTTGAATGAGAAACCGTAGGCCAAGATCGTCGAGCGCGGCCTGCGCGGAAGCGCTTGCGCCCGAGCCAAGCCCCTATCTCAAAGAGTTCTCGCCTACGCAGGGCGAGAACGTTCGCCGCCATGCCCTGGGCAGAAGGGTCTCGGCACAGCTCTCGCGAGTGGGGCCCAGGGCCTTAGGAAGAATGTCCTAATTGCCCTCAGAGAAATTACTTCAGTACCCTCAGAAAAACAGCGGGATTCGGCTATTGGCAGACCAACTAGGGGCTTTTCAGTAAATTCAGGACAGCAAAATGCTATAAATAGACCCATAAGGGCTCCTTAGAAAGCAAGCTATCATTGTCTCTCAAAATTTCAGTGCTTTCTGAGGAGCTCCTACCCCATCTTTGGCTTTGGAGGGAAGCTCTCAGAGATCTTCCGGGTGTGAGGTGGGACCTCCCTGCTGAGGCTATAGGGTCAGTCTTAGGACCTTGAATCAGTTAAGGGTGAGACTTGAGAGAAGTAGGTTTGGCGCCCCCTTTTTTCTTCGAACTCCAGTTGAGGTCATATTTGGCTTCAACAAGATGGGCAAGAACAAAAATATTCTATGAACAAATGCTTTCATATAAAGTTTGAATATGAATCAGGTTTCTAAGAAGAATTAGAGAAATAAATCAGCATACTTCTTTTTATTGATGTATATGAACTTGGCCTGCTTTTATATGGAGTTCCATACATTCATTCACAGAATATTTATAATTCATCATTCTCATTTGGCACTGAATATGGAGTTCCCCTAAATTGAATATTTATGAATGTCATTCTAATTTGGCATTGATGATGAGCAATAATCTGTGTCTTCCTATGATTATTTTGCAGTATGTATGTTTGCTGGATATGAAGCTTTCGTATCTCTCCGATCTTCCTTCGGTTATTATGAAATTTAAAAAGTTGCATGTGATAACCAACACAGAAAAACAACAGTGCGGCCTTGGATTGATCTGATCTCTACACGGAAATCAGTCTCGGTAACAAAATCAAGTATTCTATAAGTTCGAAATAAAGCCATAGGCTGATCCATGGCTGTTTCATCTCATGAAGAAGGCAGATCCACGAGAGGAAGAAGGAATTATGATTACGACTTACCTTCAGAGGCAGCTTCGTTCTTCTTGCGGAGAACGTTGAAGAGGAAGAAAGCCGGTCCGACGGAAGTCGAAGAAAATCGGGAGGAAACCCTATCTCGCTCGTATATGGATGAAGAGGAGAACTGTTCCGCCGCCAGAGGCGATAGGTGTGGAACTGGAAGCCTGGGGAACTTATTTAGGAAATGGAGGTTTGCTGACTCATACGCTACTTTAGGGTTTAGGGTTAAAAAGCTACTCAAATGGGGTCTCAAAAGGAAATAATTTTTACCCGCTCTAGTGGCTCCTAGAGGAAGGAGTGCATGTAGCGCAGGAGCCATCCAACCGCCCTTTAAAATTTGTGTTTTGATTGTTTTTTTTTTTATTATTATTTTATTAAAACTTGTTAAAGCACAAACGTTAAATTTAAAGCTGAGCGGCTTGAATTTCACTCACTC
This sequence comes from Platanthera guangdongensis, assembly GCA_039583875.1. Lineage (NCBI taxonomy): Eukaryota > Viridiplantae > Streptophyta > Magnoliopsida > Asparagales > Orchidaceae > Platanthera > Platanthera guangdongensis. Next base: position 23,039,196 of record CM077158.1, on the reverse strand, counting down.
CAAGAAGAGGGAATGCTACCAGTACAGAAATATTACTCTTCAAAAGGGCGAAATTTTTGGAAACCGGCTACATTTTAAAATTTAGGTATGTGTTTAATAAGATCGCCACAAGTAGCGTCTAGACATATGAGGTTATTTTGGGAGGTCACTAATGTTATGTTGTTATAATGCATGTTTCATTGACAGTTTTTGAGGAGATCATTCATTTTCGGTCTCCTAGAAACTATTCATTTTCAATCTCTTGGGATTAGAGAAGAGGTCATCTTTTTTTCTGCTCTAGATAATCTATGTTGCTCTCCATTCTTTTTTGATGAGTCTCTCATAAATTTGTAGAGAATATGGGGCTGCAAATAGCTTTCTCCCCACGATCTCCACTAATTTGGTGGGATCATAGGTTTGACCGCCGTGCAGACAATCGGCACGCGCAATCCGCGTACACCGTCCGATCCTCCACCATGATCGGACGCCGGCGCCGTTATCACCGGCGCCGGGCGGCCCGCCGCACTAGGGCCGCGCCGCGGGCGCCCGTAAGGGTTGGCCGCGCCATGGGGCGCCGCCCACAAGGGGCGGTCGTGCCCGACCGCCTCTCTCCGCGGCCTCCTCCCGCGGCCGCAGGGCGCCTCCCGCACTAGGGTGGCCGCGCCCGACCGCCCATCCTTGCGTCCGCCTCCAGCAGCCGCGGGGCGCCGCCCGCGCGAGGATTGTCGCGCCCGACCGCCCCTCCTCATGGCTGCCTCCCGCGGGCACGGGCCGCCGCCCGTAAGGGGCGGCCGGGCCCGACCGCCCCGCCCCACAACCGCCTCCCTCGCCCGCGGAGTGCCGTTCTCAAGGGGCGGCCACGCCCGGCCTCCCCTCCCCGCGGTTGCTCCTGCCTTGTCGGCCGTCTTGCCAGCCGCAACTTCTTCTCACCCTCACCGGCGATCGTTCGCCGGTGAGGTGGCCGCTCTTTCGTAGCAGACTCTCTCTGTTGTCTGATCATTCAACTGTGATCGTCGTCATACATTTCACGGATAACCACCGACTAACTTTCATGATTAGTGGGGGGTTATCAGTAATTAAAAAACAGCCTCAATGTAGTATAAATTATATACATAATATTCACTCAAAACTATATAAAAAGTGGCATTCAAATATTAATTATGAGTGGTTACGGTGTGCTGATAGCCGTGTAACCATCGTAACGCCTCTTGGAGCCTATAAAAAGGCCACAAGAGCCCCTTTTTTTCTAATTTTTATCCTCCCAGCCTTCTTATTCCTCGAGTCATAGCTCTGCTGGAATTTTCCAATGAGCTTCCCCCACCATCCAGACCGCCAGAAAATTCGTCTAAGTCCACAAGATTCTGAGGAAGAAGGTGCTCCATGTGCAACTTTAGGGAGCTTCCTACATGTGCAACACCACCTGAATCACCGCCAACGCATCCTGGCGTGCTCCGCCACGAAGTCTGCTCGCCAAGCAACGTCCGTGAATGCTCATCTCCATCCGAGCGTGGGAAAGAAACCAGCTTTGAGTGAGGCGGCTTGTCGCCCACCGAACACTCTACAATCTTTCTCTCAAAGTTGTAGCGAGAAGCGGTCTGTCTCCCTCGGTTCTCCAAACACTCTGCAAATAACTGTCAGTAGTGGAGTTTGACCGGCACCGTTCCGGTCACATGGTTTTTTACCCATTTAAGGGGGTTTTCCACGTTAAAATCGTCTTATGTGCTTCTACTCATTATGTGACTATGTGTGCGCTCGACCGTTCCACGGGCTAAGACGGTCAAGTTTAGTCCGATCTACCGGGAGGGTTGAGTTGACCGCAACATCCCTGAGAAGGTTTCAGGTTTAAAGCTTAGGAGACGATGAGAGTTGCAGTCCAACTGACTGATGGTCAACGAGATGAACTAAAGCATCTTTGCAACCCAACGGGAAAGAAATGGAGGGATTTAACCAAGAATAATGCAGGCAGCTGCTCCTGGAAGAAACGGGAAGCAGAACCCTTAAGTGCACAACTCCCGAGCCCTATAAAAAATCCCGCTGAATACTGGTCTTTAAAATTGAGACATGTGTCGTGACCGTATTAACCATGGGCCTAGATTTGGAAACGAAGTCTGGTCCGAAAAATTTCACCTCAAATGGTCATTCCAAATGTTGTAGCAGAGATAAACATAGTTACATTTTTTATATTTTTTGGGATTTTCATTTTAGGGAAATATGAAACATTTTTGTCATGCTTGTTGTGAAAATTAATGTAGAACAATCAAACAAATCGAAAATCAAAATACAAAAGACACAAATTTACGTAGTTCCCCCAATATGTGTTACATTAACTGGCAATAGTAGTTCATTTTCACTTGATTAAGAATAGCGACGATTACCTGAAAGTAGACTGATTTCAGATTTCTGAATGTCTTTTAACTCTAGAACAAAAAAGAAGTTTATGTGAGATTAGCGACAACGTCGTCTTTGAGTTATGATTCGAGGCATATAATTAACAATATTCTTGCAGAATTTTTTTTCTGCGACACATTTGTCGGTTCATTGATTAATGCTCATTCATCTGTAATTCTATGCTTTTACTTCTAGAAAAAAATATCCATCCTTACTAGTCATACATCAGTATTGGGAACTTACAATCACATGGAAGCTAAAGAGAGCTTCTTTTATGACTTGCTCAATAATACCAAGCCCTCCTTCGACCTCATGGAAATCAGTTCTTGCCATACATAATTATATGATAACATTGGTATAGATTGATTATTAAATTTATCCTAAGTAAGAGTTTTGTGATTGTTCTTCTCCACCGTTATCTATGTTGTATATCTTGCATAATTGCCCACGCTCATGACATCTTTTTTGACACCAAACTTCGAATTGTCTGTAGAATAGGCTAAATTAAGATCTTCGAGCGATAATTGTTGAGATAATTTTCTCTTAAATGTGAAAGAGGTCAGCCACCTTTGATCATATTTTTTCAAACATGTGTTGCATGACAAGTGTGAAAAGGAGTAGCCGTCATTGGCCTTTAGGAAGCTTATAGGAAAGTGGCCAAAGAAAGCTTCATGACGTGTGTTTTTCACTAAAGGAAGTTTCATCCATATGTCATCGACTACATCTATCTCCTTGATTTTGAACCTATAAATATGGATGAAGGAGGAGAGGGTAAGACATCAACTCCTATCCATGCTCCAACATTTGAAGTTTTCTCGAGAGGTCTTTGTGACGATAGTCTTAGTTTGAGAGAGCTTTCAGACGACGATCTACTACATTAATAAGGAATACTTTGCCTACATAGATTAGATCCAGAGCAGACTTGGACAAGATTCGAATAAGCATCTTGAAGAGGATTTGTGTAACCCATCTCGACCGCCACTGTCAGTAACTTGTAATTTTTTTGCTATTGCTTATTGCATAATATTGTGTGGCGAGAAGTTAGTGAATATCATGTGTGGATCGAGGAGGGAAAACCTTGCAATTGTCTATTATTTCCATACATTTTTAGTGGCGGTTTCCGGGTTGAACTCCGATCGTCCCGTAGTTTTCACCCTATTGGGTTTCCACGTTAAATCTCGGTGTCACGTTTATTATAATTATTTTGTGCTATGTTTTGGTTGTGTATCGGCATAGCGCTAAGCGATCGTGCAAATACTTGCTTGAACTAATTTGTCGATGCTCTAGTCGGGTTTGTGTGTCATCTAGCCCAACAAGTGGTATCAGAGTCAGGTTCATTATCAGGCTGATCTGTCAGAGATTTAAGACGAGTCGATCAGATATTTTGAGTTAATGATCGAGTGCAGTAGGTGACGACTATTAGTCCGCTCTCTATCCTCTTTGATTACTTTCTTTGAAATAGTCAGCTCAGAGAACTGAGGTCAGTCTGATCAGTGACAGAGCACGATGAAGTCTATATCAAGTTCAGGCTCCGAGTAAATGGTGAAACTGAACTGTGTGAACTACCACCAATGGCACTTACTGATGAAGGATCTCATTTATATGAAAAGCTGACATGCTCCTATCTTTGAACAAATGCCTAAAGACACGAATACAAATAAGGGAAGGTGAAATACCTTAAACTATGTAGATTTGTCATACATTTCGTAGAACCAAACGTTTATAATCACGTTGTGAACATTGTTGATACAAAGATCTTTTGGAAGATTCTAGAGACATTATATTCCAAGAGTACTGAAAAAATAAACTATATCTACTGAAGAAGTTGAGAGCATCCAGATAGAAAGAGGGATCCCCTATCCTGGTGTGACAACCCAAAATTCGCAAAACAAAATATTTTTTTTGCCCCGATGATGAGATAAAGCAGTACGATTTTTTTGAGATTTTTCTAGCATTTTTCGTTTCATTTAGTTGTATTTTTGGGGGTGCCAATAACTACTTTTATTTCAAGATGTCACTCTTGCTTTTTTTTTCTTTGTTTGATATTAAGTGGGCTCTTGTTATCAATTTCAGGCTGGATATAGGTGTGCTGACAGCTATTTGATTATTATGACACTTATAATTGGTGTAGTTGGCTGATTTGATTGTTTTGACACTTGACCAAGCCAAGTGTTAGCTGAATTGAAGTTTAATGACACTTGATGACACCTATTTAAGTTAGCTACTTCACTTTGGTTTCTTCTTGCCTCTTCATCGTCTATGCTCCTCTTTAAATAACTGGTGGATTCCCTCTTCTTCTCCAACTGCTCTCCCTCTTTTCTACATTATGTTGATGCACCACTGCTCTTGAGTTGTTGCTGCCTCTATTGTTCCCCCTAGCTGCTTCGTTGTTGCTGCTTTACTGTACCTCTGTCGCTGGTTTTGAGAACTACTGATGCTTCTCTCCCTTGCCTCCTCTTCTCCAGCTTCTTCCTTGGAGTTCTTGGAAGAATCTTGTCGCACCTTTGCACATCAGGAGTTCGATTGTGCAACAATTTACTTCATCCCTCTCCCGCTGTAAGAATGTTGTTTTCTCTTTGTTGATTTCTGTTTTTACAAATTTTGGGGGCCGTCTTTATACTGATTTTTATGAGCTGTTTAGTGGTTGTTTTCTTACTATTTTTTGGCTGCATTTTCACTGGTTTTTCGACGACATTTTGCTGCACTGATGTGTTGTATTGGTAGCTGTTTGGAGGCACATTTAGCACTATTTTTCCTAAATTTCTGAAAGCTTTACTGGGCAGCATTTTTATGAGGACGGATAGTCCATTTAGGGGCTGGTTAACCCATTTTGTGGCACAAATATGGCTGTCTAGCAAAGTGTACGAGCTGAATTTGATTTTCTGAGATCATTCCAGAGTATTTTGAGTTTTTCGATTTATTATATTTGGCTTTCCGACTTTTCGTAAATCTCATATGTATTATAAGAGACGGAACCCAAAAAATGCATGTTATTACAGTGGTTTCCGCGGCCAATATTTAATCGAAGAAGGATGAAGTCTCAAGATAACACGAATAAGGGCAAAGCTGATGTGAGTATTTTATTTCTTGAATTATGTTTATTCAAGTATTTTCATTTTCTATTTTTATTTAAAGGACAATGCCTGTGCATATGAGTTTAACTCAATGATATATCGCTAAGAAATAAATGTGAGCAATGGAAAATAAAAGCGATACCCATATCTGAGGGCATGTTTTATATTAAAAACACCTTTTCTTTTATATATAAAAGTACGTAAAGAACGGAATAATAAATTCGGCATAAGGAAATGCAAAGGTTCAGAATACTATGATGTAGAAGGGATCTACGGATGGATTCACCAGTATGGGTGAGCCTACGAAAAACCCTTTAATGTGAAGCCCTTAAGTGGGTGTAGCCAAAAGATGCATAATCAGAGCATTTCTTATTTTTTGTAATTAAAAAAAGGCTTAAGGGCTAGCATTATGATATATATATATATACTATCAAAATTATGATTTATTGGAATGTATGCATATTGTTATCTCCCATTTTCTATATGTATAACTGTTTCACGAAATAATGTTCTCACATAGTCATAATTTTTATGACTAACACAGAGTGGACATTTCTTTTTAGGAGAAAGGAGCTACGTCAAGTGCACCACGCAGGATCACCGCAGAAGACCTGACTAAGGTAATCATAGACGCCCAGGAGTGACACCGATCCCTTTGCCTCAATGATTCGTATGTGTTTTGTAAAGAGTAACTACTCATATATTCTTCATGTACATAAATAAATGACATGTATGTATCAATAATGGAATAAAATCTGTGTAATGCTCTTGGTACTAATGTGTTGCGACCATGTATTGAAACTCATGTTCGATTCTCGAATCATTTGGGAAGCCTGATAGTTTGGGTCTTCACACCTGGATCATGTGAATGAGTTTCAGGGTATCATTGTCTGCCTCACGATATTGAATGTGACCTTTGAGGATGAGGTAAACACACTGCGACTATTGAAGTCTCTTCCAAACTCTTGGGAGATGATAAGAGTTTCTCTGATCAACTCCTCTCCTAGTGGCATCACTACTATGGAAATTACCAAAAATGACATCCTGAATGAGGATGTGAGACAAAAAGCTCAAGAACATTCAGTCCCTTATTCACGAGCTGATGTTCTCTATACTGAGCCAGGGGGAGAGGCAGGAGAAAAATCTGAGAAAGGAATAGCGAGAGGATCAAAAGTAGGGGAAGTCCCAAGTCATTTACCAGAATGTGGAGTGTCACTATTATCACAAGAAAGGTCATATTCAAAAATTTTGTTACACTACGAAAAATGACTAGAAGTAAAAGGGAAAGCCTTCAAATGAGAAGACGAACATGCATACGACGACCATCGCTTTTATATAGGATGGCGATGTCATCATTGTAGGAGATGACATTACAAATACACTCTCGTGCGTTGAAAGGAGATGGATTATTGATTCAGGTGCTTCTGCATATGTCTCCCACAATAGAGAGTTATTTGCCACATACACAACTCATGACTGTAAAGTTATTTGAATTGACAACAATGACATGTCTAAAGTCATCGGGAGGAGAGATATGAACCTGAAGACGAGCATGATAGGTTTTTTGATTCTGAAGGATGTGCAACACGTACCCGACATCCACTTCAAACTAGTTTCAGTTGGAAATCTAGATAATGATGGACACTTAAGTATCTTTGGTGGAGACTTCTGAAAATTGATAAGAAGATCACTCAAAGTCGCTAGAGGCTTGAGAGATATTGGCTATATTATATGGAGAGATGGTCTGAAGCTGCTCATGCAAACACTATCAGAGATGGTGTATCCAATCTCTATGACATAGAAGACTGAGTCACATTAGCTAAAGGGGTCAGTGATGTCTCGCCAAGAAGAAGATGATATCTGATCTATTTGTTGATTAGGTCGAGATATGCGACCATTGCATGACTGGAAGTAGAATAAAATATCATTTTGTTGAAACCAGGATATCGATTAACAAAGTTCGAACTGGAGGGATAGTTCAAGTTACTTGGCCCGTCGTCGAGTGCTCAAGATGGGCCGATTCAAGCCCAGATTCAGCCTTCGCTAATTTGAAGTGGTTGCCTACTCACAGACCCGGTGAGCTATAGCTTGAAGATCCCACCGCTCACTAGGAAGTGTGTATCGTGTCTCCCCCTTAAAGCCAAAAGTTGAGCTCGGTACCTTGGATGACACGGAGCAAGAACTCTCCAAAATTCAGGAGCTCTGGGAGGCTTGGTCTGCCTCTCCAAGGTGCTTTGAGGGTTTATTTATAGGCAAACCCTAAAGCAGGGGTAAAATCGTCTTTATGTCCTGCAAATAGCGGCCTTCGTCTTTTGGTTTTTTCTATTTGGCACCCTTGATTGGTATGCAGATAGCAAAATCCCGCTGTTTGTGATGACTATGGGCAGACCAGGATAGGCCGCGAGCATGAAAAAGGGTGCGTTGTACCTTCTCTACCGAGGCGAGCCCACAAAGAAGGTGGGCTCGGCTCGCCTGTGCTCGCCTTGGCACGCGGCTTCCCTTACCCTAGGCCTCACTTTGGCGAGCTGGCATCAGCCCGGGGAGGTCGGCTCGTTGCAGAGTGAGATGTCTCGCCTAACATGATTCCTGTTGATGGGTTCGCCCTGTCCTGGTTGGGTGCAGTCATGACTGAGGTCGCTAAATTGGGGTTGTACACATTCCAAAGCCACACTTTCACCAGAAGATCTAAGCCGCTAGAGCTCGTATATACTAATGTTTGCGGGCCACTAAAGGTCCAGATGAGGGGAGGAGTGTCTTACTTTGTGATATTCATCGATGATCATTCAAGAAAATTTTGGGTCTATGCTATTAAGACCAAAGATGAGGTCATCGACGCCTTTTAGAGATTCCACGCTAAAGTGAAAAACAATATGGGAGAAACCTAAAGTGCATTAGGTCCGACAATGAGGGAGAGTATATTGGTCCCTTTGATGAGTACTATAGAGCGTAAGAGATTAGACATGAAAAGACTCCTCCCAAGATGTCGTAGCTGAATGATGTAACTGAAAAAATGAATAAGACATTGATGGAAAGGGTAAGGTGCATGTATCTGAGTTGAAGTTATCTAACATAGTTTTCAGCGAGGCTTTATACACAACTGCACATGTCATCAACCTATCTCTCAGTTATGCACTATAAGAGAATGTTCCTAATAAGACCTGATATGAGAACCCTTCATACAGTCACTTAAGGGTCTTTGGTTATAGAGCCTTTATACACGTCCCTTGTGATGAAAGATTAAAGTTAGATTCCAAGACCAGACAGTGTATTTTTCCAGGATATGGTCAGAGCGACGAGTTTGGTTATAAGTTATTTGATCCGGTTGAGAAGAAACTAGTACGCAATTGCGATGCTATATTTTGTGAGGATTGGACTATGATTGATCCAGAGAAGATGGAGAAGGTTGACTCTTACACTAATGCAGAGTCTTCTATGATTGAAGATGTTGATATTGGGGAAGTCACAGAGCCTGAGCTGATATAAAGTACTGAGCCACATCCAGATCATGATGAGAGTATTGATGGCGAGCCTACAGAGGGCATCACTGATGATGTGCCCACTATACAACCCGTATTCGTCGAGAGTGGGTCCTACCACAGCCAAGTCGGCAGAAGTCAAGGTCAACAAGTCAAGGCAGGAGTCAAGGACAGAATTCAAGATCGTGGAAGGCCTGAGCGAGTATAGGCGAGCTCCCCTCGCATACTCGCCAGGTAGGCGACTAGGCGAGATACTTTCCCAGCCCGTGCGAGTTCCTTTGGAAGTCGCCTAGTTGCCAGGGGGTGGGGTATAAATATGAACCCCCCCTCTTTGGATTTGCCTATAAATAGGACCCCAGGGGTACGAGGTGGAGGATGGGAAATCCTCGGCAGGATACTCGCGCACTTCAGTTTCGAGATACTAGCTGAGTCTTTGGATTCCTTTTCCTTGGAGAACAAGTCGCGACCTTGCGACTTTGTCAGCTAGCTTCCCTCGTACTTAGTTCGGTCATATTTGGTTGAGAAGGGGCTACTCCTTTTGAGCATCCGGGTACGTGGTGGGACCATCCTGCCGCAACATCTGGGGTCCAGTTTGATCTGATTCTCCGTTCTAGTCATCATTGCCGTCTGATCTAGCTTCTGAGCCAGTAACCTTAGGCGGCTTTGGTCTGAATTCCGAGGTTAGGATTTTTCCTGGGTTCAACACTTGGTGTGGTGAGCTTGGATCGCAGCCAAGGAGGAAAGTTTGGAAGTTGAGTGAGATGACCATTGGTGGCGAACAAGGAGAGTTGGTCGGATTGGTTCCATCAACTACCGGCAGGGTCCGTGTACTACTTCTCAGATCTGCATCGGGGCCTTATGGCAAGGTTTGCAACATCGAAGAAGAGGAAGAAGGAAGCGACGACCCTCTTCAAAATCGTCTAAGGACAGCATGAGAGTTTGGGTCATTACATCGACTGCTTTAGGGAGGAGATTTTGGAGGTGGAAGAGGTGGACAGTTTTACCTTGATGGTGGCCCTAAAGTTCGGGTTGAAGCAATGTTTATTCAGTTTGGAGATGGGGTCCAATCCCCCGAGATCTTTCGAAGAAATGATAGAGAAGGCGAACACTTTTGTTCGAGGGGAGGAGAAGAACAAGGACTTCCTAGCAAGGCTGGATGGGGAGATTGCGACGGAAAGGAGGGGAGCAGGACCTTTGGGGTCAAAGTCAAGGAGGATGCCGGAGAGGCGAGAAGAGAGGAAGAAGGAAGAACCAAGGAGAGAGGAGAGAAGGAAGAGAGAGGAGCCCAGTAGGGTTGAAGAAAGGAGGCAGGAGAGGCCTCAAAGACAGGAATAGAGAAGGCCGGCGGAACTCGGGAAGGAGGAAGGGGGGAAAGGCATTTTCAGTATCCAGAGAGTCGCCTCCAATGGAGACCAGCAAGGCAGCAGTATCAGGAAGAGAGGAGGAATGGAAATCGGCAGGAGGGAGGCCGAGGAGGAGGAAGAAGGGAGACAATGGTCATCGCTCGCCAAGACAACAAGCGGCGCCGGAGGGAGCATCGAGTGATGCGCCAGGAGACAAAAATTACCCTTTACTGAGATATTCATCGGGTAGAGAGGCACGGACCTTGGCTTTCCCCGAGTTCTGGGAAGCAAGGAGGAGGCTGGAGGCGGGAGCGGTAGAAAGAGAGCAACAATGGCAAGAGGCCCCGGTGGGGCAGGTGGCATTCCAAGCTCCAGCGAGGAGGATGAATGAGGACCGAGTCAACATGGGAGGTCGCGGGGAAGTAATACATGGCCCGGGAGATGGGCATGTAGGCGTGATCAATGGAGGGGCCGTGCTTGGAGCTTCCCGTAAGGGGAGTCTCCACCAGATCTATCGAAAGATCGTCGCCTCGACGTCACAGACACCGCCGCCATTAGAGGAGATCACCTTTTCGGAGGAAGACATGTTGGGGAATGAGAACCCCTTCCATGATGCCTTGGTCATTCAAGCCGCCATTGAGGACTTCACCGTCGACCGAATCCTCGCGGACAACGATAGCTCGGTGAATGTCATATTCAAAAGAACCTTCGTCGGGCTTTAGGTGGAAATGTCTCGGGTCCAAGCTGCAGATGGACCTCTCTTTGACTTCTCAGGAGAGAAGAAAGAGGTGGAGGGAGTAGTGGAGCTGCTGGTTACGCTCGATGGGACGTAGATCCGATGCCGCTTCATCATTGTCGACACACCGAGCGGTTATAATGCCATCTTTGGACGACCTTTTATCAACTACTTCAGGGTCGTTCCGTCGTCGTACCACCAGTGCCTGAAGTACTACCGCGGAGATATTCAGATCAGGATCAGGGGAGATCCAAGGCTTCCAGGGAGTGCTACTTGAATGCCGTCAGCACCATCAGCTGGATGGGTGACGCAGAGAAGCTAAAAGAGTTGCTGGAGAAGGAGAAAGGGTTGTATGCTGCTGAGGAGGTGGAGGAGATAGAGGTGATCTCTCGAGGAGGAGAGCCGGGACTGCTGAAGGTGGGAGGATCCCTGCCGCTTGGAGGGAAGATATATATGGCTGCTTGCCTTTAGGACAACATTGATGTCTTTGCATGGAGCACCGCCGAGATGTCAGGGGTGGACGCCGATGTTGCTTGTCATCGCCTCAACCTGGATCCTGCGGTGGCCCCAGTTCGACAAAAGTAGAGGAAGAGCACTGTCATGCTGGCCGAGCCGATTAGGGAGGAGGTAGAGAAACTGCTGGAGGCAGGTTTTATTTCGGAGATCCAGTATCCAGGTTGGGTCTCCAATGTTGTAATGGTGAAGAAGCCAGGAGGGGGCTGGCGTCTATGTATCGATTTTTCAATGTTGAATAAAGCTTGGCCGAAAGATTGCTACCCCTCGCCTCAAATCAACGTGCTGGTTGATTCGGCCGTCGGGTTTCCTGTGATGAGTTCTCTTGATGTTTTTTAAGGGTATCACCAGATCCGGATGCATCCCCCCGACTGTCGGGACGTCTCTTTCATAACCAGTGATGGTTGTTATAGCTACAAGATGATGCCCTTCGGACTCAAGAATGCAGGCGTGACTTATCAGAGGATGATGAATCAAATCTTCAAGGGGCAGAAGGGGCGAAACTTGGAGGTTTATGTGGATGAGCTCCTCGTCAAGAGCAAAAGTGTCGCGGAACACATAACGGATCTGGTGGAGACCTTTGCTACCCTGATGAAGTACACGATGCGACTCAACCCGGCCAAGTGCGTCTTCGGTGCAGGAATTGGGAAATTTCTAGGTCACCTCCTCAATCCCAAGGGGGTGGAACCTAATCCAGACAAGGTGAAGGTCATTCTAGAGATGGCGTCGCCAAGGGATCCTAAGGAAGTTCAAAGGCTGACTGGAAGGCTGGCAGGCCTCAGCCGCTTTTTGTCCAAGGCGGGGGAGAAGTGCTCTCCGTTTTTCAAGACTGTTGAAACCGGAAACCGGCCTCTTGTGGAGTTCGACCCTTGGGGAAGGGGTGGTCTCGCGCCTACTTCGCACCTGCAAGAAAAACAACGAGAGAGAGACAAGGAAAGACAGACCCAAGGGCTCGGCAGGGAGGTCCCACCACAAACCCGGAAGATCTCTGAGCGCTTCCCCTCCTTAGCCAAGAGCCGAGCTAAGGTACTCTCAGAGAACACTTGAAAATAAGAGCAAGGAGACACTGAAAGCGTGTCTTCTGAGGTACCCCTTGGGCCTTATTTATAGATTTTCAGAATCTGAACTGCCAATAACCAAAGGGACTGACCTGGAAGTACCAAAAGACCCCTGGATGGGTCTGCCAACAGCCAAACTCCGCTGTTCTGAACAGCTATGCGCAGTCCAACCTGGTCTGCCAACAGCGAGGCTCCGCTGTTCTGAGTAGCTATTCGCACCCCCGGGCGGTCAGCTCGCCTTCAGTTCTCCCGCAGGAGTCGGGCGCGACCCGTCTCTGGGGCTCGCCTACCCTCACTGGGCGAGTGCGAGCCGATATGGGCGAGCCGCCTGCCTTTTGCCGGGCGGATCGGCGGTCAGGTCGCGCTCGGGGTCCGGCTCGCTTGCGGCGGGTCGCCACTCGCGGGTCCGGCTCGCTTGCTGCGGGTCGCCAGCTCGGGTCCGGCTCGCTTGCTGCGGGTCGCCAGCTCGGGTCCGGCTCGCTTGCTGCGGGTCGCCAGCTCGGGTCCGGCTCGCTTGCTGCGGGTCGCCAGCTCGGGTCCGGCTCGCTTGCTGCGGGTCGCCAGCTCGCTCGCCTGAGATGGGCAGGAGCGGGCCAGCCCTTTAGCCGTTCAGCCCGTCCTGCCGCTTGGGTGCGAGTCGCGGGGGCAGGCCTGTTCAACCTCCCTGGTGGGACCCGCTCGCCGGACACAGGGTTGTACACAATCCCCGCTCTTTTTGAGCTTGAACCAAGCTCGGAAAGAACCATCCAACCCGCATGTTCGGCGAGCCCCTGTGCTGAGCTGGCAGGGAATCTTCTGGTGGGGGCCCACTGTTCTGCTATAAATACATACCGCTGACCCCTGTAGGAGGCTCCCCAAATCCCTTTATTTTCTCTGAGCAGACTTTTGTTCCTCGATGCCGGTTAGCGAAGAAGTGCGAGCTCGCCTGGCGGCGGCGGTCCTGCAGACTCAGGAGGAGGCCCTCGAGGCCGCCCCATGGCTAGTTCGCGGATCCTCCGGCCCCCTCTTCAGGCCGGCGAAGGGAAAGATCGTTAAGCGTTCTCTGGCGGGCGACTGCCCGGCCTCCAGCTCGGCGGCGGGTGCTGAGGTCGTCCCCGGGGTGCGTGGCCTTCCGCTGATTATCGCTATTCGTCTGACTCCCTGTTTTGCAGGTAATTCTCTGTGAGGAGGTGGAGAACCGGGGAGAGGATCGTCCCCCGCCTCCATCGCCTGAGAAGATAGCGAGTTCCCCAGGTCCGGATCGCCCACCTCCGGAAACTCCCCGTCCGGCGGTCTCCCATGGGCTGGGGAAATCTCTTGAGACCCTCGAGGGAGGGAACTTTCAGGATCGGCCGGGCTCTTCCCGCCCATCTGTCGGTGCGGGCGATGTGCCCACCCCTGGTGAGCTGGTTTTTATCGTTGATTTTGCCTCTTGCTCGCTCATTCTGACCCCTCCCTGCTCGCAGGCTTTCGCAGGGCCTCGCCTGAGACCGAGATGAGCGAAGGGTACTCGCCTCCGCCTGACGTGGACAGTGTATCTGACTATCTGGGCGACCCGAACGATGCGGCGGGGATGAAGAGGCAGGTGACGCGGCTATTCCAGAAACACACACTGCTGCTGCAGGAGGCCATAAGGAGGATCGAAGGCGACAAGGCCGAGACCGATGCCCGGCTCGCGGCCTTGGAGGGCCCTCGGCGTGAAGCGGAAGACGACGACGTCACCTCGCCGGGCGTGCATATAACGCGAGCCGAGGGGCATCTTAAGAGCGCCGTGGAGCAGGTCGGCCTGGCTCAGCGGGAGCTGGTGGCGGTTCGCGATTACCACGATCCCCGCGTGCCGCCTCAGGCGGGAACGAAGAGGCGGCACAGGTGGAAGTGGGTCGAGTACTGACCCAGTTGTTTGCCCCTCGCTCGCGTGATACCGCGGGGTTACCGTCATCTCGCATTTATCTTGTATTTGTATTTGTAATTGCTTGCGACTCTTTTAGCCCGCCTATGGGCCTAACTATTTTGTTGCTGAGATGTATTGAAATTATCGCGCTGCTTTTCTTTTGATTTCTGTGTGCGGGTTAAAGGGAAGGGTCCATTCTTCCTTTCGCGCTGATCGGGGCGAGGGCGAGCCGAGGAACCCGCTAGGCGGGAATCCCCCGTCTCGCGCGGCACGGCGTGCGGGTGCGGGTTGGGGTTGGTTCGCCCGCGCCGGTCTCCCGTGGTTGCAGCCGGGCGAGAACCGTGCCGGCTCGACCTTTGAGGTGTGCTCGCGCGCGGGAAGTCGAACCGTCGGATTAATTTTTTCGCTATCCGCACCCCATTTTTTGGCGGGAAGTTTCCCGCCCCTTCTCTTTTCCTATAAATAGGTCCTGCCGGCCCTTATTTCTCCACCGAATCCAAAACGTCTTCTCGCTTCCCCTTTTCTCGCGAAGTGCGATTCTAGCTCGCCTCCCGGCTTTTTCTCTCGCGTTCGGCAGCGAATCGACGGGGATGGGCGGAGGCGGCGGCGACGCGGACGGCCGAAGCAAATGCGCTTGGACCTTCTCCGAGCATGATTTCCCTCGCGCCGTCATCACAGAGCGCGAATACTTGGAGGCTCTAGGCGACCACATCCCAGCCGGGTTCTCTACGAGGCGACCCGAAGAGGGGGAGAAGATCAACGACCTGTTTAGGGATGAGCTCGCCATCCCGCTCGCTCACTTCGAGGTAGGCCTGCGACTCCCCCTATGGCCCGAGGTGCGCCAGGTGCTCAAATATTTCGGGGTCGTCCTGGGCCAGATGACCCCGAACTCCATCGCCGTCATGATGGGGTTCGCCTGCTTCCTGCGAGAGGAGCGGGTGGAGTTCAGCCTCGCAGTATTCCGGAAGCTGTTCTCCTTCAGGGCAAACCGAGACGGGACGGCCTACTTCTCCAGCGCCCACCTCAAGGTGCGAGAGACGGTTAACAAGAGTCACAACTGGCTGAAGAAGTTCCTGTTCGTCAAAGGGGACCTTGGCAACGTGCCCTTCTCGCCGGTACAGCTCAGCGAGGCGAGCTATCGGCCGCCCAACCTAGGCGGCCATGAGGCCGACCTGTTCGCGTTCTTCGTCGGGAAGAACTTTGAAGTCGCGTTCCTGCGCCGCCACCTTGACGATCTCGCGGCTGTCCCGCCGGGGGGAGGTTTGCCACTCGTCTCTGTTAGGCCTTACTTTCCCACTCTTCTTTCATCTCACCTTCCCTTCTTCGCAGGCGAACGCGACATTCCCCTTCATCCTCCTTACGAAAGCGCCCGGATCCCCCCCGGGGTTCTCGCCCGCGCCCAGGCCGCGGATGCCGCCCAGCGCGACATCTCATCGACCCCGGCCAAGAAGCGACCGGGCGGCGGACAGTCAGCGCCTCCGCCGAAGTCGGCGAAGACCGCGGATCAGCAACCCTCCGCGAGCCAAAGAAAAGGCAAAGCCCCCGCGGTTTTGCCGACTGAGGCCCCCTCGCCCCCGCTGGTTGCTTCGACCAGCGACTCCCCGGTCGGGGCGGCGGGCACCTCCGCGCCGCCGGGAGAGTCTGAAGCCGCTGCGGGGCCGGTGCCGAGAGGGCATCGGAACTTTGGTTACGGCGAGAAGTATTTGGACGAGCTCGGCGTCCCGCTCCTGTCGTGGGACAAGGAGTCGAATCGCGCAACGATCTCGACCCTGCTGCCGAGCTGGATGGAGCAGGATACAATCGGCGGGGAGGCGTACAGCTTCTCCTTTGGGCTGTACTCGCGCGAAGACGCCGCCATATACGACAAGGAGGAGACGCGGGTGCTGATCCATGAGAGCGCGCGGGCCCAGCTGCGCGGCCTGGAGCTGGCTCATATGGTGGGGCGGCGCTGTACCCAGGTGGAGCGGAACGCCGCGTCCATCCAAAAGATGGCGGAGGAGAAGGAAGAGGCCCGGAAGCTCGCTCGGGAGGACGCGGATCTTCAGAGAGGGCGAGCCGCCGCCGCCGAGGAGACCCTCGCGCAATATCTGGGCGGGGTGGTACGCTCTCAACCGGAGCTAATCTCTTCTTCTTGCGAACGCAGCTTATGATAATTCCTATTCCGTTTTTCAGGACGCGGCGACGGCGAGCCGGATGGGCGCCGAGATTGCCACCCTTCGCCAGGAGAAGGCGGCGCTGGAGGCCCGGGTACGCGAGCTGGAGGCCGCTGCCGCTGTCCCTCCACCAGACAGCGGGGTCTGCCCGCGCGAGCACCTGTCCGACTATGACCTAGAGGTGCTAATGCAGAAGAATGCGGCCAGCGCAGCGAGATACACGATGCAGACGCTGAGGCGCGCGGATCTACTTACGAGCGAAGCAGCGGGACTCTCGGCAAAAGACGTGGTGCCGGCGCTGTTCCTCCCCGTGCCGGAGCCCGGCGACAGAAGCTTCCAGCCGCTTTAGGGTTTCTAGGTCTCGCGTTTTTTGTAATTTGCCTTGTAGATGAACAGTGTAAAAATCTGGTCTGAGTTGTATGCGCGAGTTGCGCTTATACTTTATATTTCTGTCTATTGTTCTTTTTACACACTGTTCTTTTTACATTTCTCGCCTGTCTCGTTTTTCTAATGATGTCATTGCCGGACGGCGCGACCCGTCCCAGCGGCCCGGCTCTGACGAGACGAGCTGGTTCGTCCGCCGAGCGAGGCGAGCTAGCTCGTCTGCCGAGCGAGGCGAGCTGGCTCGTCTGCCGAGCGAGGCGAGCTGGCTCGCCCCTCGGCCGCATGCTTAGCTCTCTGTGGACTCTCGCCTAGGCCTTTGTGTTTACTCGACCACCTTTCCCGGGGCTTGAGGGTGGGGCTATGCTAGACCCTTTCCTTCTTTTCTGGCTAACTCTTGCGATTCCGTCCTGCTGCGCACGCTTTTCGGGTAGTTTCCGGCCTTGCCGGCTAGGTGGGAGTCTGACAATGCAATTTGCTCTAGGTCGCAGGCCATTGCTTTCTGGATCATTCCATCGAGTGACTTCCGGCCCTGCCAGCTAGGCGGGAGCCTGACAGCGGGATCTTCTCGAGGCTAGGGATGACTCCGAGTGACTTCCGGCCCTGCCAGCTAGGTGGGAGCCTGGCAGCGGGATCTTCTCGGGGTCCAGATTCATTCCATCGAGTGACTTCCGGCCCTGCCAGCTAGGTGGGAGCCTGGCAGCGGGATCTTCTCGAGGCTAGGGATGACACCGAGTGACTTCCGGCCCTGCCAGCTAGGTGGGAGCCTGGCAGCGGGATCTTCTCGGGGTCCAGATTCATTCCATCGAGTGACTTCCGGCCCTGCCAGCTAGGTGGGAGCCTGGCAGCGGGATCTTCTCGAGGCTAGGGATGACACCGAGTGACTTCCGGCCCTGCCAGCTAGGTGGGAGCCTGGCAGCGGGATCTTCTCGGGGTCCAGATTCATTCCATCGAGTGACTTCCGGCCCTGCCAGCTAGGTGGGAGCCTGGCAGCGGGATCTTCTCGAGGCTAGGGATGACACCGAGTGACTTCCGGCCCTGCCAGCTAGGTGGGAGCCTGGCAGCGGGATCTTCTCGGGGTCCAGATTCATTCCATCGAGTGACTTCCGGCCCTGCCAGCTAGGTGGGAGCCTGGCAGCGGGATCTTCTCGAGGCTAGGGATGACACCGAGTGACTTCCGGCCCTGCCAGCTAGGTGGGAGCCTGGCAGCGGGATCTTCTCGGGGTCCAAGTTCATTCCAACTCTCTGAGCAAGCTTAAATATGACATTCCTGGGGGGAGGAGAAGAAAAGCTTCATTATGAAAAATCGTGTTGTTTACAGAAAATTAGGGAAAAAATCTCTTC
This sequence comes from Platanthera guangdongensis, assembly GCA_039583875.1. Lineage (NCBI taxonomy): Eukaryota > Viridiplantae > Streptophyta > Magnoliopsida > Asparagales > Orchidaceae > Platanthera > Platanthera guangdongensis. The sequence goes on along the minus strand of CM077158.1, from coordinate 23,020,881 downwards.
AAGTCGTCTCCACTCCAGGTGAGACTCAGGGCCTCGCCTTCCACATTTTGGAGCCGATAGCCCCCCGTCCTCAAAGCTTCCTTCACAATGAACGGCCCCTCCCAACTGGGGTTGAGTTTCCCTACGGACGCTGACCTCCCTGCCGCGTTCACCTTCTTCAGTACTAGGTCCCCTTCCGTGAACTGCTTGACCCTGACATGCCTGTCAAAGTATTTCGCCATCCTCCTTTTGACCTCCTCCTGTCGGACGGCCGAAAGATCCCTCAACTCTTCTACCATGTCGAGGGAAAGTCTCAGCTCTTCCCCATTCTCGGCTTGCCATTCCTCTCGGTCTTCCTTGGCCGTTCCGACCCGCGGCGTTTGAACTTCAAATTCTATGGGGAGCACCGCCTCGCACCCATGGGAGAGCTTGAAGGGGGTCTCCCCCGTGGCCGTGTTGGGAGTGGTTCTAAGGGCCCAAAGGACGGCGGGGAGCTGCTCCACCCAACTCCCCCTCAAGTTTTCCACCTTCTTTTTGAGGAGATTGACGATGATTTTGTTCGCCGCCTCCACCTGCCCGTTGCTTCTGGGGTGATGGACCGAGGCGAACCTGAGGTCAATCCCGAGTTGCTCGCAGAAACTGGTGAACTCGGCACTGGCGAATTGAGGTCCGTTGTCTGTGACGATGGCTTGGGGCAGCCCATGGCGGCAGATGATCTCCCCCCAAACGAAGTTCCTGATTACCTGGGAAGTCACCTTGGCCAACGCCTTCACCTCTATCCACTTGGAGAAGTAGTCGATCATCACTAGGAGGAACCTTCTCTGGCCGCTAGCCTGGGGGAACGGTCCGACCAGATCCATTCCCCAGATTGCAAAGGGCCAGGGGGCCGTGATGCTCTTGAGTCGTTGGGCCGGCTGTAGCTGGAGGGGGGCAAATAGCTGGCACTTATGACATCTTCTTGCGAACTCCGCGGCGTCCCGGCCCAGGGTGGGCCAGAAATACCCCTGCCGGACTATCCTCCCCTCCAAGGTCCGACTCCCGGAATGACTCCCGCACTCCCCTGAGTGGACTTCTTCCAAGATCCTCTGCGCCTCGCCCTCGGATACGCAGCGAGCCAGCATCCCGGAAAGGGTCTTTCTGTATAGTTGCCCGTCTTTGAGGAGGTAGTAGGCGGACTTGTGCCTCAGCTTCTTCTTGTCTACTCCTTCCGGATACTCTCCCGTGGAGAGGAAAACTACTACTGGGTCCATCCACGAGGGCTGCCGATCGATCTCCATGAGCTCTCCTTCTTCGATGGAGGGGCGAAACAGGTCGGTGATGGTGCCTCCTGCCCGGGGGCCGTGCTTTGCTAGCTGGTCGGCATGGTCATTCTCTCCCCTCGGCACGTGCTGGATGGAGAAGGTCTGGAAGGTCCCGATGACTCCCTTCACTTTGGCTAAGTATAACTTCAGAGCAGGCTCCCTTGCTTCGAACTCCCCGTTGATCTGGGAAGCCACCACCATGGAGTCGGTCAGAACTTCCACATCCAGCACCCCCAATTCTCTGGCCAGGCGTAGTCCCGCTATCACTGCTTCGTACTCAGCCTGGTTGTTGGTAATGGGAAAATGCACCACCACCGTCTGTTCGATCCGAGTCCCTTGAGGGTTTTCCAGAACCACTCCTACTCCGAGAGAATGCCTTCCTGATGCTCCGTCCACCCTCACCTTCCAAGGAGTCGGGCGGGTGAGTTCCTCCTCCGCTACTTCCACCACGTAGTCGGCCAAGAAGTCGGCCATCGCCTGAGCTTTGATCGAGAGCCGCGGAACGAAGGAGACGTCGAACTCGCTCAGCTCCACCGACCACTTGGCCAGCCGGCCCGAATGCTCCACCCCCTCGAAGACGTTGCGGAGGGGATGGTCGGTCACCACTCGGATCGAGTGTGCCTGGAAGTATGGTCGTAGCCTCCGAGCCGAGATGATCAGTGCGAACGCAAGCTTCTCCAAGATTGGATATCGGAGCTCGGCCTTCCTCAGGACTCGGCTGACATAATAAATAGGGAGCTGCCTCTTCCCCTCTTCTCGCACCAAGACGGAGCTCAAGGCCTCTGCCCCGACCCCGAGGTATAAGAACAAATCTTCACCCTCTTTCGGCCCCTGGAGCAGCGGAGCCTGTGTCAGCTGCGCCTTGAGGGCCTGGAACGCCTCCTCGCATTCCTTAGTCCACTCGAACCTCTGGCCCCCCCTCAGCGTTTTGAAGAAGGGGGAGCACTTCTCCCCTGCCCGAGAGAGGAAGCGGCTCAGTCCTGCTAGCTTCCCGGTCAACCGTTGGACCTCCTTCGCATTCCGCGGGGACCCCAACTCCAAGATTGCCTTGACCTTGTCGGGATTCGGCTCGACCCCCGCGGGGGTGAGGAGATGCCCCAAGAACTTCCCCCGGCTAGCCCCGAAAACACACTTAAGGGGGTTCAGCCGCATCTTGTATCGGCGCAGGGTGGCGAACGTCTCCTCCAGGTCCCGGAGGTGGGAGTCCACGTCTCGGCTCTTGATCATGAGGTCGTCCACGTAGACCTCCAAGTTTCTCCCCCTTTGCTCCTTGAAGACCCTGTCCATCATTTTTTGATAGGTGGCACCAGCGTTCTTCAACCCGAACGGCATCATCTTGTAGCAATAGCAGTCGTCCCCTGTGATGAATGAGACATCCTTTATGTCCGGGGGGTGCATCCTGATCTGATGGTAACCTGAAAATGCATCTAAAAAACTCATTACAGAAAAACCGACGGCTGAGTCAACCAGCGCGTCGATCCGAGGCAAGGGGTAACAATCCTTATGACAAGCTTTATTAAGAAGGGAAAAATCGATACACAGGCGCCAGCGGCCGTCTCCCTTTTTGACCATCACAACGTTCGAGACCCAACCGGGGTATTGAATTTCGGACACGAAGCCCGCTTTGAGAAGTTTTGCCACCTCCTCCCTGATGGGTTCCGCTAGCCTGTCCGCCGTGGATCTCTTCTTCTGCTGGACGGGGCGTGTTCCCGGGTCCAGGTTGAGGCGGTGGCAAGCCACATCCGCGTCAACCCCCGGCATCTCCGCGGCGCTCCAGGCGAAGATGTCCACGTTCTTCTGGATGCACTCCAGCATCCTGCCCTGGTCCTCCGGGGTCAGCCCCCCGCTGACGCGGATCTTCTCCACCCTGCCTCCGCGGGTGAGCACCTCCAGCTCCACCACCTCCTCTGCGACCTCCAGTCTGGACTGCTTCCCCCATCCCTCGGCATCCCCTTCCTCCTGAGCGGGGACCTCTACCTCCATCTCCTCTGCCACGGCCCTTACTTCGACCACTTCCTCCAAACCTCCTCCTCCCGCCTTTTCTGTGTAGCCCTTCACCTCCAGCTCCACCTCTCCGGCTCCCTGCTCGTCCTCCTCCATCCTCCGCCCCATCTCCTCGGCCCCTTTCTGCCAAGAGATGGTGTTCACTGCGGTGACGTAGCATTCCCGTGCCACCTTAGGGTCTCCCCTAACCCTGACCTGCGCCCCCTCAGCGTTGAACTTCAAGCACTGATGGAAAGATGAGGGGACGCAGCGGAAGGCGCTGATCAGGGGCCTCCCGAAGATTGCGCTGTAGCTGCTGGGGGCGTCCACAATGACGAACTTGCAGTTTCGGGACTGCCCTCCCAGGGTGACATGGAGGCCGACTCCTCCCTCTACCTCCTTCCTTTCTCCTGAGAATCCGAACAAGGGCCCGTCCGAGGCCAGCACCCTCTTAGTTTCCACCTGCATCGCGTCAAACGCCTTCTTGAAGACGACGTTCACGGAACTCCCATTGTCCACTAGGATCCGAGACACAGTGAAGTTCTCGATGGCGGCCTTGATGACCAGCGCATCACAGAACGGATCCTCGTGGTCCGGCATGTCGCTTCTGGAGAAAGTGATCCTCTCCTCTGGCGGCGGGGTTTGGGACGTAGAGGCGACGCTCCGCCGATACATGGTGTGGAGACTTGCCTTGCGGGAAGCCTCGACCCCCACTCCCCCGTGGATCACTCCGATCATTCCTCGGGTCCCCACATCCACCCGGTCTTCACAGCGACCCTCCTCCGTCCGAGGCAGGACCTCCTCGATCCTCACTTCTTGCCGCACTCCCTCCTGCTGCTGCTGCCGCCCCCTGTTCTCTCTCACCTCCAAGAATTCCGGGCACGTGGCCGTTGCGTGCCCCTCTTCCTGATGGAAGTCGCAGTAGGGCAGTTCCACCCTGAACTCCCTTCTCCTCCTCCTCATGACCCCTCTCCTTGCTCCCAGAGCTATGGCCATGGCCTCCTCCTGATCGGGGAGCCGCGGCCTCTGACCCTGCCTCCAGCCTGGGGGGTGGAACTGGTCCTGCCTCCCCTGATAGTGACCTCTCCCGTAGTATCCCCTCTGTGGCCCCTGCCCCTGCCACTCTGGTCTCCAGCCCAGCCTACGGTCGGGCTCTTGACGCCCCCATCCTGGCTGTTGTCCTTGGAGCTGCCTCTGCTCCCTCTGCTCCCTCTGCCTGGGCTCTTCCCTCCTCTCTTCCTGTCTTTTTCCTCCCTTCGACTCCTTCTCCTCCTCAGTCGCCCACCTGGCCAACTTCCTCGCAAATTCCGGGTTCGACGCCTCCCCGTCGACCTCTCTCGCCGCCCTCTCCATCAGCTCCTCGTAGGAGAGGGGGGGGGGGAATCCTTTTCAGCTCCATGCGGAAGAAACCCTGTTGCAGGCCTAGTGTGAAGGCCATCATCAGACTGTGGCCCGGCATCTCCTGGACTTGGGTAACCTCCTCCTGGAACCGATCGACGTAGCTCCCCAACGTCTCGTTCACCCCCTGCTTTATGTGGAACAGGGACTCAGACTCCTTCTTCCTCTTCTTTGCGGTAGTGAACCTTAACATGAACCCTCGGCGTAGGTCCTCGAAGCAATAGATGGAACTGGCCGGCAGCTGGTGGAACCACTCCCTCGCCTTATCCCGGAGGGTGATGGCGAAGAGACGGCACTTGAATCCGTCCGACATCTGACGGATGGAGACCACGTCCTCGAACCACTGGACGTGCTGAACCGGGTCTCCCTTCCGGTGTAGTAGGTCATCTCGGGCTCTCTGAACCCGTCTGGTACTGGAGCTGAGGAGACCAGCTCGCTGAAAGGGCTGCCTCCCCCCACCTGGCGGGCCGGCGAGTCACGCGGACCCAGCTCGCCGAATCGGCCTCGGCCTGCCGAGCCGGGGAAGAGCTCGCGCCCCGAGAGCTCGCTCCCCCGACCTTCCTCAGCCACTTCCTTCCCGGCTCGCCTGCCAGGAGCGTCCTCGCCCAGAGAGGGGGCGGCCGCGATCTGGGCTGCCGGAGTCGAACACTCGGCCCGCACGCCGAGTGCGATCTTGACGAGATCCAGCACCTCGTTCCTGAAGTCTTCAAACATCCCCACTGTCGCGAGAGGTGGGTTGGGCGGCGAGTTCTGCCTGTCAGATCCTTGACCTCCCGTCATTGAGCTCGCCGAAGCTTTTCTGCACTGACCACTCTCCACGCTCACCGCACCAAGATGTTGAAACCGGAAACCGGCCTCTTGTGGAGTTCGACCCTTGGGGAAGGGGTGGTCTCGCGCCTACTTCGCACCTGCAAGAAAAACAACGAGAGAGACAAGGAAAGACAGACCCAAGGGCTCGGCAGGGAGGTCCCACCACAAACCCGAAAGATCTCTGAGCGCTTCCCCTCCTTAGCCAAGAGCCGAGCTAAGGTACTCTCAGAGAACACTTGAAAATGAGAGCAAGGAGGCACTGAAAGCGTGTCTTCTGAGGTACCCCTTGGGCCTTATTTATAGATTTTCAGAATCTGAACTGCCAATAACCAAAGGGACTGACCTGGAAGTACCAAAAGACCCCTGGATGGGTCTGCCAACAGCCAAACTCCGCTGTTCTAAACAGCTATGCGCAGTCCAACCTGGTCTGCCAACAGCGAGGCTCCGCTGTTCTGAGTAGCTATTCGCACCCCCGGGCGGTCAGCTCGCCTTCAGTTCTCCCGCAGGAGTCGGGCGCGACCCGTATCTGGGGCTCGCCTACCCTCACTGGGCGAGTGCGAGCCGATATGGGCGAGCCGCCTGCCTTTTGCCGGGCGGATCGGCGGTCAGGTCGCGCTCGGGGTCCGGCTCGCTTGCGGCGGGTCGCCACTCGCGGGTCCGGCTCGCTTGCTGCGGGTCGCCAGCTCGGGTCCGGCTCGCTTGCTGCGGGTCGCCAGCTCGGGTCCGGCTCGCTTGCTGCGGGTCGCCAGCTCGGGTCCGGCTCGCTTGCTGCGGGTCGCCAGCTCGGGTCCGGCTCGCTTCTGCGGGTCGCCAGCTCGCTCGCCTGAGATGGGCAGGAGCGGGCCAGCCCTTTAGCCGTTCAGCCCGTCCTGCCGCTTGGGTGCGAGTCGCGGGGGCAGGCCTGTTCAACCTCCCTGGTGGGACCCGCTCGCCGGACACAGGGTTGTACAAAGACCCTTTAGGGGAATCAGAAGTTTGAGTGGACGACGGAGTGCGAGGAGGCTTTCGGAAAGCTCAAGCAACAGCTAACCCAAGCTCCTCTCCTCCAGGGCCCGTGAGGTAATGAGGATCTCTTTCTCTATCTAGGAGTCGGGGTGGAAGCAGTTAGCTCAGTGTTGGTCCGGGAGGAGGGCAAGAGGCAGCTCCCTATCTACTATGTTAGTAGAGTGATGCGGTAGGCGGAGACGAGGTATCCTATTTTGGAGAAGCTAGTGTTCGCTTTGGTGGTTTTGGCTCATAGGCTCCGTCCGTATTTTCAAGCTCACTCCATCAGGGTCGTCTCCGATCATCCTCTACGAAGTATCCTGGATGGAGTGGAGCACTCTGGCAGGCTGGCAAAGTGGGCGGTGGAGCATAGCGAGTTTGACATTTCTTACTCTCCAAGGGTAGCAATCAAGGCGCAGGCGGGTGGCGGATTTCCTTGCCGACTTCTCGGCCGAGGTAGAAGGGAAGGAAGGCTCTTCTAGCACGGTGTCCTGGAGGATGTTCGTGGATGGGGCTTCGGGCAGATAGTCCGTGGGAGCCGGAGTCGTGCTCGTAAGCCCTCAGGGAACCAGGATCGAGCAAGCAGTCGAGATCCTCTTCCCAGTTACCAACAATCAGGCGGAGTACGAAGCCATAGTGGTCGGCTTACGTCTCGCCAAGTAATTGACAATTCGAGATATAAGGGCCTTCACTGACTCGATGGTAGTAGTGTCCCAGATCAGAGGCGAGTTCGAGGTGAATGATCCAATTTTGCGGCGGTACTTGATAAAAGTGAAAGGTTTGATTGGGGGGTTTAAATCTTTCTTCGTCGAGCACGTACCCCGAGAGGAGAATTCAGAAGCTCACTATCTTGCCAAATATGGTCCCCGGGCTGGGGGAATCGTGACTGAACTTTTCTGACCATCCATCGAGGAAGGTGAGATGACGGAGATCGAGCAGAGAGTGTCTTGGAAGGATCCGTTTTTGTCTTTCCTAACAACAGGTCAGGTTCCAGCCAGTGAGGGAGACCAGAGGAAGTTTCGCTACAAAGCCGCCTACTATTTGCTTCAAGAAGGAGAACTCTACCGCAAGACCATCTCAGGTCCCCTGGCTCGGTGCCTGTCAGAGATTGGCGTACCTCGCATCCTGGAGGAGATTCACTCAGGAGAGTGTGACAGTCACTCAGGGACTCGCACGCTTGAACAGAGGATTCTAAGGCATGGATACTTCTGGCCCACCATTAGGAAGGATGTAGAGGCCTTCTCCAAAAAATGTCTCCAGGGCCAGCTCTTCGCACCTCTTCAACTACAACCAACTCAGCATCTTCGCTCGATCACAGCTCCATGACCCTTCGCCATCTGGGGGATGGAATTGATCGGCCCTTTTCCTCAGGCTAACGGGCAAAGTAAGTTCGTGCTTGTCATGATCGACTACTTCTCCAAATGGATCGAGGCAAAATCCTTAGCCAAGACCACATCACAGATCGTGAAGAACTTCATTTGGGGAGAGATTGCATGCAGGTTCGGGATTCTTCTCGCCATCGTCACCGACAACGGGCCGCAGTTCGCCAGTTTAGAGTTAGAGTACTTCTGCAAGCAGCTAGGGACGGATCTTCGATTCGCCTCTGTGCATCATCGTCGCAACAACGGACAGGTAGAGGAAGTCAACAAGTTGATCATCAACCTGCTGAATAAGAAAGTCACCAACTTGAAAGGCAATTTGGCGGAGCATCTCCCCTCGGTTCTCTGGGCTTTGAGAACAACTCCAAACTCGACTACAGGGGAAACTCCTTTCAAGTTATCCCATGGGTCCGAGGCACTCATCCCAGTAGAGTTCGAGGTTCGGAGCCCGAGAGTTATAGCAGCCGGAGATGGCGGCGAAGAATGGCGCTTAGAGAATGAGGACGCCCAAAGACTCTCACTAGATTTCGTAGAAGAGCTTCGTGACTTGGCCTCCATCCGCCAAGAGGATATCAAGCGGCGCATGGCGAAACACTTCGACAAAAATGTCCGCCTAAAACATTTTCTCGCCAGGGATCTGGTTATGAAGAAGGTGGGCGCCGTAGGAATGAGGAGCAATAGTGGGCAAGCTACATCCAAATTGGGAAGCTCCCTTCATTGTCCAGGAAGCCTTGGCCACCTGGGGCTATTATCTCCAGGATCAGTTGGAGAGCAGCTGGGAGGTACTTGGAGCGGGGATGACCTGAAAAGGTTCTATTCTTAGCGGCCAATGATGTATTTTGTCTGTGCATACTTTCACATATATACAATGACAATTGTTCTGCTTCTGTTCTTTCTTATTTTCATCTCAAGTTTTCTGGGAACTCAAGGTTTTGCTCCAAGATCGATCCGAGAGGCCGGCCGTCAACTCGTTCCCCCTGGATAGCCCAGTTCGGACGATGGGACGATGCATCAGGATATAAGCGTCCTTATAAGACCGGACCCCTGCATTGACGACCGAGATCAGCTCCCCCCTTGCATGTCGGCCTAGCTACCCCCGATTACATCTCTCCTCCGACTGGAGGAACTAGCAGGAACAAGTTTGGACTCCAACCTCTTGGATTTGAGGAAGGATCAACCTAGCCAAGCTCTCCCTTCGGGCAACGACCCTTCAGCTTATTTTTCAAAGGCAGGATAACTAGCCAGAGAGCCAGCGTAGGCCCAAGGGAATATGTTAGTCGCGAGTAAGTCCTGAAGGACCCTCGAAAAAACATAACCCTCATTCTTGCATTTACACTCGAAGCTAGTTGGCAGAGCTGAGAGCGATCGCAGTGGTTGGATTGGGAAACGTGCATTTGACCTGATTCTCGTAGATAGCCCAACTCGGACGATGGACGATGTCTCGGGATATAAGCGCCCTTGTAAGACCGGGCCCCTGCATTGACGACCGAGATCAGCTCCCCCCTTGCATGTCGGCCTAGCTACCCCCGATTGCATCTCTCCTCCGACTGGAGGAACTATCAGGAACAGGGTTGGACGCCAACCTCCCAACTCGACGTCGGCAAGATCATCGTTCGATTTCTGATTTCTTCATCCTCAAAGATATTGATGCGCTTAATCCATTTTCAAACTCTTGAAGCAGCAGGAAAAATAATGTTCAAGTCCTCGAGTGGCAGGTCCTCGTAAGTCCAAGTCCCTGCACGAACTCTTCTCCTGCATGTTGGCCAACGATCTCCTCGAGTGAGATCAAGATCCTCGCTGGAGTGATGTCGTAGTTCGAGATCTCTGTACGAGCTCCTCTCCTACAGACCGACTACTTGCCTCCCCGAGTCGACCTACACCACTCTAGTTGAGCAAGGCTCCTAAGAGCCGTCGACTCCAACAAACGTTCAAGTCCTCGAGTGGCAGGTCCTCGTAAGTCCAAGTCCCTGCACGAGCTCCTCTCCTGCATGTTGGCCAACGACCTCCTCGAGTGAGATCAAGATCCTCGCTGGAGTGATGTCGTAGTCCGAGATCTCTGTATGAGCTCCTCTCCTGCAGACCGACTACTTGCCTCCCCGAGTCCTACACCACTCTAGTTGAGCAAGGCTCCTGAGAGCTGTCGACTCCAACAAATGTTCAAGTCCTCGAGTGGCAGGTTCTCGTAAGTCCAAGTCTCTGCACGAGCTCCTCTCCTGCATGTTGGCCAACGACCTCCTCGAGTGAGATCAAGATCCTCGCTGGAGTGATGTCGTAGTCCGAGATCTCTATACGAGCTCCTCTCCTGCAGACCGACTACTTGCCTCCCTGAGTCGACCTACACCACTCTAGTTGAGCAAGGCTCCTGAGAGCTGTAGACTCCAACAAACGTTCAAGTCCTCGAGTGGCAGGTCCTCGTAAGTCCAAGTCCCTGCACGAGCTCCTCTCCTGCACGGTGGCCAATGACCTCCTCGAGTGAGATCAAGATCCTCGCTGGAGTGATGTCGTAGTCCGAGATCTCTGTACGAGCTCCTCTCCTGCAGACCGACTACTTGCCTCCCCGAGTCGACCTACACCACTCTAGTTGAGCAAGGCTCCAGAGAGCTGTCGACTCCAACAAACGTTCAAGTCCTCGAGTAGCAGGTCCTCGTAAGTTCAAGTCCCTGCACGAGCTCCTCTCCTGCATGTTGGTCAACGACTTCCTCGAGCGAGATCAAGATCCTCGCTGGAGTGATGTCGTAGTCCTAGATCTCTGTACGAGCTCCTCTCCTGCAGACCGACTACTTGCCTCCTCGAGTCGACCTACACCACTCTAGTTGAGCAAGGATCCTGAGCGCTATCGACTCCAACAAACGTTCAAGTCCTCGAGTGGCAGGTCCTCGTAAGTCCAAGTCCCTGCACGAGCTCCTCTCCTGCATGTTGGACAATGACCTCCTCGAGTGAGATCAAGATCCTCGCTGGAGTGATGTCGTAGTCCGAGATTTATATACGAGCTCCTCTCCTGCAGACCGACTACTTGCCTCCCTGAGTCGACCTACACCACTCTAGTTGAGTAAGGCTCCTGAGAGCTATAAACTCCAACAAATGTTCAAGTCCTCGAGTGGCAGGTCCTCGTAAGTCCAAGTCCCTGCACGAGCTCCTCTCCTGCATATTGGCCAACGACCTCCTCGAGTGAAATCAAGATTCTCGCTGGAGTGATGTCGTAGTCCGAGATTTCTGTACGAGCTCCTCTCCTGCAGACCGACTACTTGCCTCCCCGAGTCGACTAACTCTCACCCCCAGTTGAGCAAAAAATCCGAAAAAATAAATGAAATATGCAGGTGCGGACAAATATTGCCAAGTATGTGAGCAGATATGGGGCGAGTATGCAAACAATATAGGCGTTGATGCGAGTATACTACGACGAATATCTGTGCAGGTTACAGGCGAGTATTAATATGCGAGTATGAAGAGCGACTATGGTCGTGCGACTATGAATAATGCCAACACACAGGTAAAAGCGAGCCTATGAACCGAGCGAGTATCATCATCAAGCAAGTATGAAAGCAGTAGAACACAACATAATAATTCAAACTTGCATTTATATTTTCAAAAAATGTACAAGTTACAAAAGTTTCTGTTACAAAAACGAAGCTAACTGCTTTATGCGAGCATGAAAAATATCGGCGAGCAACTAGAACTCATCGTCGCCAGTATCATGCCGATATTCCTCATCTCCAATATCAGTGTCCTCTTCATCGCCACTCTCCTCGCTCTCTTCCTCGCCGCTGCCGCTGCCACTGCTGCTGCTACCGCTGCCGCTACTGCTAGAGATCGCCGAAGGTGAAGGTATGCGATCTGGCGAGATTGTTGCCTCAACGAGCAGCTCGGGGATCAGCTCGTCTACAGTGAACGACTTCTCCCCCTCGTCAAGCTTCTCGCTGATCCTCAGCCTCGCGAGCACGACGTTGCCGGCCGCGCGGGCTATCTCGCGGCGAACCGACGACCTCTCCTCCCACAAGATGCGAGATTGCTTGATGGCATAGTGAGGGTCGTCCTCCGGCCGCGGCTAAGGAGCAGAAGAACTCGCGCCAGCTTCTAAAATGGACAGGCGAGACTCCATCTCGGCTGCGTGGACTTGGGCTGCCACCAAATCAGCTTGAGACTTGGCGAGTTTTGCCTCATACTCAGAAAGCTTCTTGGCGGTTTCTATCTCGGCACCCTGCGACAAAGAATAAAGTCAGCAACAAGAATCTGTCTGGCAACATCAACATTGCGAGCAGGAGGCGACTTACCTCATAATCTCGCCAGCGAGTGGATTCCATGCCGAGATCAAACGCCTTCTTGCTGATGATTTTCAAGGCCTTAGTCCTCTCCAGCATCCTCCTCGCCGCGAAGTGATTTAGTTCGACGGCTCGTGCGAGCGAGCAGGACGCCTGCTGGGCGAGTTCCTCCTCGCTGAGGTCCAGCATCGACTCGGCGTCGCTTCGCCCGTACATCGCGTGGAGGACGGCGAAAGCCTCCCCCTTGTCCTCCCCGTCCTCCGCCCAGGAGGGGAGGTTGGTGCTCAACGTCACCAGAGGCTCGTCCGCCGACCAGGTCACCAACGGGCGACCATAGGCGTCCACCGCATCCAGCCCCAGGTTGAAGTTGGGGTGGAAGTGGGGGAGCTGAGCATGGAGTGGCGACTCCTGGTCGTGGCGACGACACCTTCTGTTTTTTGGTCACGGGGCCCGGAGACCTGGCCTTCCCCTTGCCCTTGGCGAGCCTTTTCTTCTCGCCGATGTCAGCCGGCGAGTGGGGCTCAGGCAGCGAGGTGGCGACTTCCTTCGCCGAAGGGAGCAGCTTCTCCGGAAGCTCGAACGACACTGCAAAATGGCGAGTTAGTTAGTATTGCGCTTCTCAACGCACGACGAGTACGGAAACAAAGTGATTCTCGCCCAAGATTACCCTCCTTGGAATGTATTTCCAACAAGGTGTTGACGTTTAGTCGCCAGAAAATGATGTCGAACCGGCGACCTCGGAGCGACTCGACGAGCTGCTCGCGAACGCCCTCCAATATCGGCGGGAGGAAGGCGACGTCGGCAGGTTGGTGCGGCCTTCCCAGGACGCCATCAAAGTCGCCCTCGAAGACGACTAGTAGCTTGCTCCATCGGTGGACTTTATTCGCCATCCCCACTAGAGTGCAGACGTGGCTACTGAAGTAGACCACGCCCTCGGAAGTCGCCGCAAAGGCAAAGATCTTCCGGAAGACAGAGAGGTCGAAGACGACCCTCTCCTCGCGCAAATAACATAGAAACCCCATGATAATTGCGACGCTGTTGGGGTTGATCTGCGCGGGGGACGATGCCGAAGTACCGCAGGATCTCACAATATTCCGACCACAACGGAAGTCGCAGTCCCGCGTCGAAATGGCGAAGGGGAAGGACCAGCGCGCCCTCGATATATGTGTTGAGTCGCTCACTGCGGCTCGGGATCTTGGCCGAGTATCCCTCGGGGAGGAGCCTTTCCCTAAAGTTCTCTAAGTCATGCTCGGTGGTGATTGACTTCTTGAAAACCGCATCCGTAAAATTGGCGACATGGGCTTGTCGGCGAGCACTGACGTCATCTCCCACCATTTCTGCGAGTTTGGCGAGATAAAAAAGAGAAAAGACCGAGGAAAGAAGAAAGGCCGGAACGCGCGAGCAGTAACAGATACTCACGAGCTAGAGATTGTAAAGCGCAGCGGCGTACTTATGTCCCACCTACCCCTTCTATATATAGGCGCCAGGGGGGGGGGGATACCTGCATTTCGGCGACTATCGGCCAAACTCGCAACAAAGATCGGAACCCGCAGAATAAACTCAGCACATTCCAGAAAAGATATCGCACAATCGATAAAGAAAGGAAAACTCAAATAATAGCGCGAGATTTAAACTCGCTTATATTACAATAATGTTCAAAAAGTCGCACTCAGCGAGCTACAAATAAAAGAAAAGAAAATTCCTAAGACCACGGAGGTCCCTCTGGAGGGTGAGGATGTCGCCCAACCCAGCCCATCTCGCGCGCCCGCCGGAAGTGCTCCGTCGCCAGCGCCATCGCGTCATCGCCGAGCCGCAACTGCTCTTCCATCCTCGTCAGCCGGCCAACAGAGCCCATACTGCCGCGAATGCCGGACAGCTCATCGAGAACAAGCTGGAGGCGATGGTTGTTAAGCGCCAGCTTGCGATCATTCTCCTTTACCATATGGAAGCGGGCTTCGTAGCTTTCCAATGTACTCTTGAGCTCTTCCATCTTCGACATCCGCACTTCCAACGATGATATTCGGCGATGAGGCTCGCAGATCGCCAGCTGGTCAAATTTGCTCTCCAGCTCCAGGTAGGCGCGAGCAGCAGTGTGGCGATATTTCATGCTCGGTAACCCCGTGGCGTCGATGAAGGCCGCCCCAGGAGTCGCCGACCGATCTGTTAGCAAATGAAAGTCGCCAGGTTAGACAAGGTACTTAGCCGCCCTATGCGACATCAATAGCGATACATATCGCGACGAGGAGATCTAGATCGGCGAGGAGAGGTTCTGCGAGTTGGCTCATATCGCCGGCTCGAAGATGGCCCACCAGCGTGCTCGGCCGTCTTGCCTTGCCCGCGTCCCCCTTGTCCAGAATCCGCAACTCTTGGCGGGAAGTAGCTCGGCCGCGGCTTGACCGTCTTACTGCCTGCGGGATGTGATGAAGGAGGCGGGGGAAGCGACGAACTCGCCGGTGGCTGAGGATTCATCAGAGGAGGAGGCGGAGGAAGTCGCGTCGTGGCGACTTGGGAAGGCGCGACCAGAGGCGGCGGCAGCGGCAAGGATGTGGTTACCGACTGGATGGTGGCGACGTTTGTAAGAGGCGGCGGCGGGGGAAGCGAGGAGCTCGCCTCAGGCAGAGAAGACCTCGGCGGAGGCAGTGCAGAGCTTGCCGCGGGCGGAGTAGAACTCCTCGCAGGCAGCGCAGAACTCGCCGGGAGACCCTTGCTCACCGGCGAATCCTTCTTGGGCAAAGGGTCCTTCGGCAAAGGATCCTTGCTCGCCAGGGTCATCTTCCTCGGCGGAGGATTCTTCGACGGCGGTTCCTTGCTCGCCGAAGGAATAGAGGCCTCAGATGTTCTTTTGCCGCCGATATTGATCCGCACCGTGTGCGCGGTCTTTACTGGTCTCTCGGCAGGAAGGGTGACCAGCGGCGCGGAGCTCAACGGGGCAACATTCAGAACCATGTCATCGCCACCCGATGGAGAATCTGCAAGTATCAGGGTAAAGTTAGCGAGAAACGACAACGACTATCAACGAAGAAAGGGTATCTCGGCAATATGACAACCAGGCAGGTCAACGACTTCAACCTACTGCGGCACCGGGGTGGAGGCGAGTTCCTAGGCTAGGGTCGTGGCGAGCTCAGGGATGACGAGCGAGTCGAGGAAACTCGTATCGGAGATGGCGACATTGGGAATGTCGTCAAGTCCCAGGTCATCGAGCAACTGTTGCGTGCTGGCAAAGCGCACAGGGCTGCTGGTGGAGGCCGCGGTTTGAGAAAGAGGTGGCGGCGAGTTATCGTCACCAGAGGCGGGTTTCTTCTTGGAATTTTTAACTTTCTTCTTCTTGAGGGGGGGGGGGGAAGTCGGCAACAACGTACTCCTCGCGCGACCTTTTCGGCCTGGCGACGCCAAGAGCACCGGTTCGCGCGGTGAGACTGTCATGAAAAAACTTCACAGCGTCCGAAATTATTCGCGAGTTCTGAAGATCCAGCTAAAGAACCAGGCCCCCCTATTTATAGAGATCGGCAGGCAGGTACAGGAGATGAGTAACTCAGATACTCAGCAGAGCAGCTCGTCGAATAAGTGTTGGATGTTTCTTTCCGAGCTCCTACGTTGCTCAGAAAGAGCGGGGATTGTGTACAACCCGTATTCATTGAGAGTGGGTCCTACCACAACCAAATCAGCAGAAGTGAAGGTCAATAAGTCAAGACAGGAGTCAAGGATAAAATTCAAGATCACGGAAGGCCTGGGGGAGTATAGGCGAGCTCACCTCGCATACTCGCCAGGTAGGCGACTAGGCGAGATACTCACCCAGCCCGTGCGAGTTCCTCTGGAAGTCGCCTTGTCGCCAGGGGGTGGGGTATAAATATGACCCCCCCTCTCTTTGGATTTGCCTATAAATAGGACCCTAGGGGTACGAGGTGGAGGACGGGAAATCCTTGACAGGATACTCACGCTCTTCAGTTTCGAGATACTAGCTGAGTCTTTGGATTCCTTTTCCTTGGAGAACAAGTCGCGACCTTGCGACGTCGTCAGCTAGCTTCCCTCGTACCCAGTTCGGCCATCTTTGGTTGAGAAGGGGCTGCTCCTTTCGAGCATCCGGGTACATGGTGGGACCTTCCTGCCGCAACATCTGGGGTCCTGTTTGATCTGATTCTCCGTTCTAGTCATCATTGCCGTCTGATCTAGCTTCTGAGCCAGTAACCTTAGGCGGCTTTGGTCCAAATTCCGAGGTTGGGATTTTTCCTGGCTTCAACACCCACACCAGCTACTGAACTCACTCTATGGAGGTCTGATAGGGTAAGACACCCTTCTTCAAGACACTTTGTTACTGAGTACGTATATTTTATTGACCGATCCGAGGGAGCCTGCGAGTTATGATAAGGCAGTGGAGAGCTTAGAGAAGAAGCATTGGATGGTTGTTATGCAGGAAGAGATGCATTCCTTGCAAGAGAACCATACCTATGAGTTGGTGAAATTGCCAAAGAGCAAGAAGGCTCTGAAGAATCGATGGATCTTTAGAGTGAAGCAAGAAGATCCAACCACACCACTCAGATATAAGGCTAAATTAGTAGTGAAGGGTTTTAGTAAGAAATAGGAAGTTGATTTTGATGAGATCTTCTCTCCTGTTCTGAAGATATCGTCAATTTCGATAGTTCTTGACCTTGCTGCGAGGCTAGACCTACATATCGAGCAGATGGATGTCAAGACTGTCTTTCTATATGATAATCTTGAGGAGGAGATTTATATGGAGCAACTTTAAGGATTTAGGGTCAAAAGGAAATAAAGTCTGGCATGACACCTGAAGAAGAGCATGTATGGCCTGAAGCAGGCCCCGTGATAGTGGTATAAGATATTTGATGCTTTTATGAAGGAGATTAACTTTAGGAGGACCGCCCTTGATCACCGCATATTTGTGAAGCAATATACTCCAAAGGATTTTATCATCTTACTCCTCTATGTTGATGATATGCTAATAAATGGAAGGAGCACTAGTCGCATTACCAAGCTGAAGCGGCAGTTGAGCTCCACCTTTGCAATGAAGTACTTAGAAGTTGTGAAGGTCATCCTAAGAATGCATATTCAGAGAGATAGAGACTCCAAGTTACTTTAGTTATCGCAAGAGAGATACACCAGGAATGTGCTACAAAGATTTAGTATAGATCAAGCGAAGAAGGTGAGCACGCCTTCTGCAGCTCACTTCAGACTTACTGCTGACCAGTGCCCAAGCACACTTGAGGAGAAAGAGGAGATACAGAAGGTCCCTTATGCTTCTGCAGTTGGCAGTCTTATGTATGCGATGGTATGTACCCGCCCTGATATTGAGCACATAGTTGACACCGTTAGTAGGTTTTTCTCCAATCCCGAAAGAGAACATTGGAGCGTTGTGAAATGAATTCTAAGGTACCTATATAAGACATCATACTTGATGTTAAGGTTCAGAGATAGTGAGCCAGGGCCATTAGGCTATACTTATGCTGACATGGCTGGAGATTTGGACTCCAAAAGATCGACTTCTGGGTACCTGATCCTATTAGCAGGTGGAGTTGTGTCGTAGCAGTTTAGACTGTAGAAGTGTGTCGCACTGTCTACTGCGGAGGCAGGGTTTATTGCAGTCATTGAGGCAGGGAAAGAGCTTCTTTGGATGGATCGTTTCATCAAGGAGCTGAGTTTCACTTAAGAGCGCTACACACACATATGCGATAGTCAGAGTGCAATTCATTTGAGGAAGAACCCCATCTTCCACTCGAGATTCAAGCATATTGACACAGGGTATCATTGAATGTACGATACTCTAGAGCGGGGAGAGTTGGATTTGTAGAAGGTACATACAGATGACAATGAAACATATATGTTTACGAAGACCGTGTCGAGAGGGAAGTTCGAGCACTGTGTGAGGATCACTGACATGGTGGTTCCCTCCACATAAAGCAAAGGGGAATTAGTTGTTAGGTGCAGTTCCTCACCTTTGTGGAGAAAACTTTTAACTCAAATTTGGTTGCTGACCAAAGGTGGAGAAATGTTTGGAGATTTGATGGAAGATTGTCAGAAAGACAAGTTTCTCACTTAGTCGAAAATGAGGAGATTTGTTGAGATAATTTTTTCCTAAGTGTAAAAGAGCCTAGTCACCTTTGACCATGCTTTTCAAGCATGTGTTTCATAACAAGTGTGAAAAGAAGTAGTCGTCATTGACCTTTAAACCAACATGTGCTCTTGAAGGAAGCTTCTAGGAAAGTGGTCAAATGAAGCTTCATGACACGTGTCTTTGACCGAGGGAAGCTTCATCCACATGCTATCTACCACATCTGCCGCTTTGGTTTTGACCCCATAAATAGGGACGAAGGAGGAGGGATAAGACATCCACTGCTCTCCAAGCTCATGGATTTGAAGTTTTTTAGAGAGGTATTTGTGACAATCGTCTTACTTTGGGAGAGCTTTCAGACGACGTTCTACGTCGTTGATAAGGAATACTCCGCATACACGAATTGAATCTGGAGCAGATTTGGGCAAGATTCGAATAGACATCTTGAAGAGGATTTGTGTAATCCGTCTCGTCTGCTACTATCGGTATTCGGTAACATGCAATTTTTCTGCTAGTGTTTATTGTGTAATATTGTGTGGTGCGAAGTTAGTGAAGATCCTGTGTGGATCGATGAGAGAAAGCCTTGTAATTGTCTATTGTTTTCATACATTTTAGTGCCGGTTTTCCGAATTGGTCTCTGATTGTCTCGTGGTTCTCGCCCTATTGAGTTTCAACGTTAAATCTTAGGCTCTGTTTGGTTGGGCTGTTACTGATGGAAATCTGCTGACAGAAAAAGTGCTGATTCTGGAAAACAAAGTTTTGTTAAAAAAATATTTAGATGAAATGGAGTTTTCAAAACGGAGTTTTGTAAAAGTTGTTTGGAAACAAAAAAGAGTTTTGACAATAGAAAATCTTCGTGCATAAACATAAATTCAAGATCTAAAGTATCAAAAACATATCATACATCAATTATTCAAATCAAAGCCGACACTTCCAATAAGGGCATTCTGGGCTGTTTATTTGGCTCCAATTAAGCAATTAAAGTTAGGTTAATCGTGATTAATCATAACGAATATCAATTAAAGTTCTGGGCTGTTTATTTGGCTCCAATTAAGCAATTAAAGTTAGGTTAATCATGATTATTTGGCTCCGATTAAAGTTAGGTTAATCGTAATTAATCATAACGAATAGCATCTGAAACTATGGCAGGCTGAGAAAATATTCATCGTGATTAATTAAAGTTAGCTGCGAAAATAACCTCCGATTTTGACATCCATGGCAGGAAGACGGAAGAAGCTCGCGAGGAAGAGATGTGATGGTGAACTTCCCCTTCCGCCTTCCATAGAGAATAAAGAGAGGAGGTAAAAAGGGAAAGGAAAACTATATGTAGGGCAAATGGTTCCTTCACTGTGACACATGCGAGTAAGAGATGCGATGGTGAACTTCCCCTTCCGCCTTCCACGTCAACCTTCCCCCTTCTGACTTCCGCCTTCCGCGTCAACCTTCCGCCTTCCGCTGCGGTGCGAACAATCTGGAGATATTAGGCGCGGATGGCTGATAGCTTAAAGGCGGCGTTTATTAGTAAACGTCGTTTACCCTAACAGCTCAACCAAATTCAGCTTATGCATTAAAGAGCGTTGTGGCCCAGCAGCACCGCAGCTCATCCACCCAACCAAACGACACATTAGTGTCACTTTTATTGTTGTTATTTTATGTTGCGTCTTAATTTCGTATCGACATACCGTTAAGCAGTCGTGCAAGTAATTGCTAGAACTAATTTTCAGGTGCTCTGTTTGAGCTTGCGTGCTCTCTAGCCCAACAGTAACTGCTTCAGTGAGTAATTGCTCGAACTCACCGCGAAGTTAGTACATGACTACATCGGAATGATAAAAAGTTAAATCACACCACCAAGAAGACTGGAGTTAAGGATGTGATGCTTAAAATCAGTGGGCTGAAGACCTAAAACCCTGGCCTTCAGCCCACTGATTGCATGGTACTCCCCTAAACCCCATCAATAGTTCTAACAGAATCAAATTGCACGTGCACATTACAGGCTGACTAATAAGCTTAACACCAGCATCCCTGTGCATATGAACAAGTTTTTTGTGCCACAGAGGTTATATCAGTAAAGTTTTTTTTTATATTTCCTATTTAATTCAAATTTATGACAAGTAAAATAAGCGACACATATCAAAGGAGTGAGTAATGATAAAAGAGAGATTTTTACGGTCACATCAAGAATTACTATGTGCAGCCAAAGGTTAACTAAAGCTCAATTTCACAATGAGCACGCCGACACGCTATGGGCATGCTAAATTCATTGTCTTCCTTCTCTTTTTTCTTCTTCCAACAAAAGGCTCGGGGCAAAGGGATTCCATGGAAGCGGAACTTGGCTCCCTCGATTCTGAACACATTAGAAACGAGGGATTTAATTGGGTTATCTCATTCTTTCTTCTATTTTTCGTCCTCCCCGAGCCCTCTTTATCGCCAGCTCTGCTCCTGAATTTAAATGATAAAAGGGAGTCCAAATACTAGCCGAAAACCGGACAAGCGAAAACAGGAAGGGAGAATGTCCGGAGCGAAAATCTAGTGGCAAACACAAATCAGATTAGGCTGTCCTTAGCAGGTTGGGAATAGAATAAAATAGCTTTTAAATTGTTTTTTTTAAAATTTTATTTAACGGCACAGACATTATTAGCATGCTAGTAACACAACTCTAATAAAATCACAATGATAGAGAAGGTAGTGGCCAGTTAGATAACCAAAGAGGCCGATTGAAATATACCTACTTTACAAGAACTCTGGCCTGGCCGTAATTAAGGTCCGGTTCATGTGATCGTGACCGCTTGACCGGTGAAAATAAGTCCTCCCAAACGGAGCCTAAGTTTCTGTTTGGGGGGACTTAAACCCTAAAACCAGTCAAGCGGTTACGACCGCATGAAATGAACCTTAATTATGGTCCAATTCATACGATTGTAACCGCTTGACCGGTAAAAATAAAGTTCCCCAAACGGAACCTAAAATCTAATAAAAAAAATCATATGATCATTATAAATAAGTTTCAATAAACAAAATGATTTTATAAGATACGAGTATAAATAATTTTATGCAATTGCATTTATTCCTGCATTCATAAATAAATAAATATAAATATACAATTTTATATGTTTATATGTAGACAGCACAAGAATTAAAGTTCAGATGGACTCTAATTATGTCAAAAATTAAAATTACAATTAAATTGAAAATTCAATTTGAAATCCGTTACTGTCCGACTGAAAATACAGTTATAATAATCTCAGCATGCTACTTTTAAGGGTCCCTTTGGCAGGAACAATTTTTGGGAACGGGTCTCGTTCCTAAAAATAGGAACGGGTGTACATAAATTCAACTGTATTCCAGTTGTATATCTACCTGAAATATACAACTGTATTATCCAACTGTATTAATTTAGTCTATACAACTGAAATACAGTTGGATTTAAGTACACCCGTTCCTACTTTTGGGAACGAGACCCGTTCCCAAAAATTGTTTCTTTGGCAGGGCATTTTTTCATAGAATATATATTTGACATGACAATGGTTATGGCAGCCACCAATTAATTTTGAATATAAAAGTGTTGAAATTTCTTAGGTGAGGTTCGGCGTTCACGAAGGACAGTTCAGAACCATCATGTTCACGACCGCGGCCACCGTAGTAAAAAATCCAAGTAAAAAAAGCTTTCATTTTTAATTTTCCAACTCAAATCATATTTATGATATACTAAACCATTAAAACAATCCAAACAAATAATGTAAAATAAAATCTTGAAAATACTATGCATAGTCACCTGATGGAAACCTAAGAGGGGCTGGAAGTAATTTACCTACACTATTAGAACTTGGATTTGCCACTAAACACCCACTGTTAATATACAGTCAATTGAGATCATTGCATCATACAGCCATGTGGATGGATTTGTAGCAAAATAGATTCAAATCAGCCTGTTAATCAACACCCCATAACCAAAATACCCACGAGGGTCCGCCGCCGAAGACTAACATGAATATGACCCTCCATGCGCTCGTGCACAATCAGTTTTCCATTTCCGATAGTCAACTCTTCTACAAGTACAGAGAGTTGGCGAACATAATTCCACGCCGAAGGCTTGCCGAGCCTGCTTCAAACTTCTCCTCAAGGTTAACCTCCCCTACAGCATGTGCCGCAGCTTTCAACTGCGAAATAGTAGCATCAGGCAATGAGAACACGTTTCTAAGCTAGAAAAGCTGTAATGAGCTAAAAAAAAACTCAGATTAGAATTAGAGAGTACTACCTGGTTTAAGAATTCATCCAGCCTCCGAGCCAGGCGTATAATGCTGCCCTCAAAAATATCAGTCATTTCAATAACCTCCGCAAATGTTGCTCCCTTCAGAAAAGGTGAAAAATGCGATGTTGGTAAATGAAGAAAGAGACGAAGCATTCCACAGAGCTTTCAATGATTCAAGTTTTGTATAATAACAAAAGAAATTTGTAAAACTTAACAAGCAGTCGTGCATGGGGTTACCCGTGCCGCCCCGACAGGGACCATACCACTGTAGTTCATCATCTCCGTAGAACATTTTGTCGCACGAATGGACGATTGTCGCACTGGGGCACGGGAGGAACCCATGTTTGATGCTCATACAGTTTATTAAAAAAGTAATTAAATATGGTTAATAATTAAATTATTTACAAATATATAAATAACCAATTCCTACAATTTTAGAAAAAATTATGGCCGCTTGACGATCATTGAGCGAATGGACGATTGTCGAGCCAACTGTTCGACGGTCGCCGGCAAACTCGACAATCACCGAGCAGTTTAAGCTCAAGTGTTGTCCAGTGGTTGATAGTCGAGCCAGGCCGAACTCCCGCCCTCTCTACAATCGCCAAGCGGCACAGTCCGCACTCTTAAATCTGCAGGGGCAAAATTCGGAACTCCAAATTTCGTGATTGGTTGACATGAAACAAAAATATTTTAATAATAGAGGATAAAATGCATGAAAAAAAATACTTTTGTATTAAAGCATTAATAGTCGACAAAATCTGACACTAAAGAAATTGGTAGTTCACTATGAACGGAAAGTAAAGAAATACAACAGAAAACAAGTACAACTGCACATTACCTAAAAAACGCAGTACTATTACATAACTAATACTACAACAACACTCAAGCCTCTAATCCCAGGAAAACATTCACTGCTTACGAAGATGCTATGGTGGCTCTGATAATTAAACAAAAGTTACATATAGAGTTGGCACATCAAACTCTCGGCATGTAGTTTTTGGAAATCCAGCCAATATAATAAGAGCAATGTTATAAGTAGTTCGGTTTTGGCTATTTGCAGTCCATTGATGTCCAATGTCCAAAAAATATATTGGCAGTCCAAAATATTGGCAGTCTAAAATAGAGCCCTTGTTTCATAAATCAAGCCCCGTCGTAGTACAAAAATATTCAACACGAGACCCCACATCGCGGAGAGCTGCTCGAGATCGAAGATAAGAAGAGAAATCCTAGACTTGAGTAGAAGGAACGCACAAAGATTGCAAGAAATACTAGAATACTTTTCATATGCATATAGTGATATAGATTGGCACGAGAGCAGAAGAAATTCAGAAGTTTTTTTGGAAATCAAGTTCTCCCAGAGGAATATTCACCAAGAAGTGTGGGTATTGGCACCAAGAAGTGTGATTTTTGGCGGTAGAGACTAGAGTTTATGCGAGAGAGATGAATAGAAGGTGAGAAGAAATGAACAAAAACGATAATAAAGGCAGTGCTCATAAATTTGAACAATGGTGTTTTCGAACCTACGTGAGCCGAGGGGTTTAACGGATAAAGATTCCCTGGAGGAAGTGATTCTTGGAGATGAATTTGGCACCAGTTCTCTCAGGTCGTGAAGAAAGAACTCCACTTTTTTTTTATATTTTTTGGACCGTAAATAAAATGACAGATTTAAAGCATTTTTCGGGGTGCAAATAGTGTTTTTTTGGATTACTTATAACATTGCTCTATAATAATAACTGAAATAGCAATAAAAAAAATCAACAACAAAATTATTGATCCAGTGACCCAAGTAGTGACCCAACCCAATACCTACAAAGCCATTGGATTGTCCAGAGGTAAGGTTTTAATATATTCCCTCACTCCCTTCCTCAAGGCCTCATTGTTGAACCATCTTCATTGTTGTTAATCTCTCCAGCCTTCAATACCCCAACAGCTTAGACTATCTCTTTTTGGGATACCGTTTCCCCTCCGTCCCGATCAATCAAAACGGTACACAACTGTTTGGTGCTACCATTTCAAACTAGATGGTTTTAAAACACCTTTTCCCCTTTTTTGGAAAGGACCCGGAGAGCTCCATCTTCTTTTCCAAAAAGATCGGTAGAGCATATATTGTTAATTGATTTTTTTTTTATTTAATCAATATAAGTTGTATACAAAATAAAATTATGACTATAAATTTGTAAAAAAAATCCATATATATAATACTTAATTTTGTTTAAAAATAATCAAAAAAAGCTGAGTAAGTATTTGCATTACATAAATACAAGTTTCGTTGACATAATTTTGAATATAAATTAAATCGCTATCGGAACGAAGGTTACCCAAACAGTTTCAATTTTGAAAATATAATTTATCATCTCTCTTTCATGCAACTCCCTTTAAAACAACACCGGTATCTCAAATAGAGCCTATGCTTGGGATAGTTGTGGTGGTAGGAAAAGCAGTGGTGGGAAATCAATGGTGGAATTAGAGTTGTTATAAAAACAGTCATAGAGAAAGCAGTATGAGAAGGAGAATGTTGACCTATTAGAAAAGCATGGAAATGGAGATAATTCCTTTTAGCATTTCTGGAAATGGAGGGTTCAATACTTCCCAAAAAAACCCGCAAATACCCTTTTGGCGCAAGCACTTTTCCTTCCACTAGAAATTCAAACACCTTTAAAACAATTGTGGTGGTGGCAATAGAACTTCTCACACCGCTACCACTGCCCCAAACAGAACCTTCGAGTTGATTATCCATGCAGTTTAGATTATGATCTTAATGTTGCAGAAGCAATGACTAATTTACATTTATTTAGCTGTTACTGTTGTGACCTAAGCATTATTACATATTTCATACGATAGCATGATTACTACCATCAATTGATCTTTGTCCATAGACTACGATCTAAACTATCCATCTTAGGGTGCACAGATTGATACACTTTTTGAACACTTGTAATTAGTATTATTCCGATCTTTGTCCATAGACTAATTGCTCCTGAATGAAATAAGAAAAAAGAAACTTGCTTCTCTTCATGATATCGGAACTCAGTTACACAACCTAGGATTGCCACCTACTTCGCATTGTTAATGATTTTGTGCAAACTAGAAATACATGTGATGTTCACACTCTTGAGTTCCTTTGTAAGGGTTGTTCCTCCTTAAATAAAATCGCCAGAACAGTGATTCAAGTTGTAAACCAAATCCTCAACCAATTTCTCTTTACACTCCCCCTCAGGTTGGTCATGAGAGTCAAACATATTCAACTTGCCATGTTAAGGTTGAAAGAAGCCTCGTTGATCCCATTAGTGAATACACATGCTAATTATTCTTTTAAATTACCGAAGGAATACACATGATTTCTATTTCAACCTACTTTTTAATGAAATTCAAGTCTGATGCAACCCGCGGCGGATCTTTATTTTTATTTGTACCTGTTTTATTTGTGTAGCGCATGTCGTGACATATTTGGTTTTATTTTATTGTGTTGAGTTGTGCGCGCATGTTTTTAGCGCTTTTGGTGTAATTTTGTATCGCACATTTTTGTTTGGCTCGTTGGTGTGACCGGCTAACGAGACCCTAAATGCATAGATCGGGTAATTTAGGGATAGATTAATTTAGGGCAAGCTCGAATTAATTACTATTTTTCATAATTTTTCTAATTGGAAATACCAAGTCTTGCCACCCATTCCTATGTCAATGCCATCAGTCAACCCATCTCCCAAAGACCCATTTATCTCAGGATGAGAAAACCCCTTATCTTCAATATCTACCAATTAAAAGAAAAATACCTATGCTTTGATAGTCGGCTGCCAATTATTAAGCCCACCTTGAATCCCACTTAGCCACATCAAACCCTAATCTCCTCTTTAAAAGCAGCTCCCCCCTTCCTGTTTAGCCGGGCTGGAAGAAGAATCGAACTGAGTGTTTTCTCGGTTTGGTTCTTCCGGTGCCGCAAGCCCGACGTCGATCTCTCCGCAATTTCCCTCCCTGTCCTGCTCCGGCGCGGCCACTGGGGACCATTCCGAGGGTCGGCGAGCACTTATTCGCCCTTTCCCGAGCAGTTCATTCCCTCCTCCGCCGGTTGACGCTCAAGCCACCTCCGCCTTCCTCGTTCAGATCTACCGACGCAATCTTCCGGACCGAGGCTGCTGTCTCCTGACCCCGGCGACCTCACTGTCTGCTCGGTTTCTCTTGACGATTTCCTGCTCCAGACGCCACCTTCCATGTCCAGGCGCTGTGACCGTCCTTGGCCTCTACTGCTCCCGCTGACTCTTGACCAGTCAACCTCATTTCCAACACCTTCAGGGAACCAACCCACCGCTACCATCCTTACCAGGGGTATACCTCTCCCTCTCTCGCTAGCGACACTTTAGTTATTTTCATGCTCAAATATGAAATGGTTAATTATCAGAGCTTGCTTTAGTTAATTTCAATCTCCTAATTGCCGTCATTTTCATATCTGGAATATCCGCCACCCAATTGCTATGCATGTGGAAATGTGATTCGTAACGTTACTACGTGTGTGCGGTAGCCTTACGTTCGCGAGCAACACCTCGACCGTTTTTCCGTTTAAAATAGTCCACCAACTTCGTTCGCGCCATAATTATTTTAAAGATCGCATTTTATCATCGTTGAAAATCTACAACCCCCACCTCGATTCACATCAAAGTCAATTTCAAAATGTTTCAGACGACGATGTTGGAGCAATTGTGAGCAATATTGATAGTTGCCATATTATTATGGTATATTTTTATCCGCGTTCCTATTAGGATTATGATCGATATATTTGCATCGGTGTTTCAGACGATCATGTCAGGCTAGATTGTGACAAATATTGATGGTTGCCATTGATCTAAACTCTGCTTCTACATTTGAATGAGCCCCAACATTCTATTTTTACTCCACAAGATTGCCACCTACAAATGAGCAATGCATGGTGACCTTCGATATGAGGTAGATCCTGCCCAAACATCACTGTAGACTTCCAAAATTAGCTTGGGATGATCATTAGACACCTTCGAGCAGACATGATTCCATTTTCTACATAAGTTTTTAAGTATCTAAGTACTCTGTGACCAGCTTCCTCATGTCTGACCTTGGGAGCATGCATGAACTTACTGAGAATTCCAACAACATAGGTAATATGATGTAGTCTTGTTTGTAAGAGATAATTAGCTTTCTCATAAAGAGTTGATGGCTAGTAACTTATTTGATAGGCTCGCAATACTCTTTACCAAGGTAATGATTTACTTCAAAAAGTGATTCAATGAGTTTATATCTCAACATTCTTCTTCTAACAAATATTTAACATGGTTTCTCTAGGATACGAAGACTACATCACTAAGTTTTTGCTACCTTGATGACAAGAAAATATCTTACTGGGTCAAGACCTTTTACCTCGAATTCATTTGTTAGACGAGCCTTCGAACAATTCATCTCTTCCACATCATTTCAAGTGATAATCATATCCTTAGCATAAACAATCAAAGCTGCCAGCTTCCCCTCTTAGGCTCTATTTGGCTTATTTAGCTTTAGCTGTAGCGACTGGAGAAGTATCAGTGGAAAAATTAATGTTTTGCAGAGTGGTGAGATAATCAGTGAAACTGTTAGGAAGAACAACGTTTGCAGTCCCATCTCAAACAAAGAAGCTGCTCAAGCTGATTGACAAAACAGTAATCAAATTCTAGTCAATTTTATTTGAACTTCAAATTATTACTAGAATGATCAAGTATAATTTTCCCATCTATTAAAATGATCAAGCATAATATAGATTATTATAACGAAAAGAAAAAAAGGAAATCAGTGTCTAACAAGAATTTGTGGATCAAAAGTAATGTGAGCAGTGAAGAGCAAAGTGTCAATGAGTATTGTAGTTCATATATCAAAGCAAACATAGAGTTGCAGTGCAGGAACAATAAAAGAAACAAGAAATCAAGGAAATCACAGAGAACAGGAAAAAAAAACTCGATAAATCCGTAAGGGAAAAAACAATGTCCTCAGATTCTCAATTTTTTCAAAAGGAGCTAAAATTGATTTCTATATTTGCTGAAATCTATGAATTCCAAACAGAGAAGCAAGCAGATCTAGAAGAGACGGCTTCGGACAGATCTGCAATCAATGGCAGGCTACAAAAAATGATTTCAGAATGGGAACAATGAAAGCTGCAGGAAACGATTTCAGAATGAGCATTGACGGGAGCCTAGACGGCGAAGACGGTTGACGCGAGATCGAGGGAGGAGTCTTCCTTACAAGAGAGACCAAACGCGACACTGAGTGGACTTGGAGCCGTGAAAAAATATCATGACTCGAAAACACCATAAATTCACGATTGGAAGGCTGCAGTTGTTTGCACTGCTTGTGTAAAATCACGCGTTTGGTTGGACAGTGGAAATTTGGTGGCACAACATCAGAAACGTGGTGCCAAACAGAGTCTTAATGCATGATGAAAAGTGTGTGATCAACCTCACTTTATAAGTATCTCGCAGACTTTATCGCAGCACTAAAACCCCCAAACCAAGCTCTTGATGATTATTTTATCCATACAAGGACATTTTCATCTTAAAGACCTTTTGTTTTGAGCTTTTTGTGACAAATCCTTGTAGCAGATTCATGTAAACTATTAATAAATTTCAACTGTTGAAAGTATTGTTCCCATCAAATTGATTCAATTCTAATGCTATAATAATTGTACAAGAAAGAAGTACTCAAACAACATTGATCTTCGTTATTGGTGCAAAGGTCTCCGAGAAATCAACTCGTATTGTTTGGGTATATCCTTTTGCCACCGGTCGAGCTTTATATCACTCAACTGTCCATTTTCCTATATAAGTAAAAACAACATGTCCCAAATATGATTTTTCTCCGGAGCACTTATTTCCTCAATCATAGCATTTTCCACTTAGAATTCTTCAGAGCATCCTAAATGAGTATGTATAGAGATAGAAGCAAGAAAACTATACAAGTTTAGTGAGACTAATGAAAGATAGGATGTTGAATGCAAGTACAAGAACCTTTACAAAGGGCAATTGTGCGGTCATCCAGAACTGAGTTTGAAGCAAGTATCAGATAAAGGTCTAGTAAAACAAGCCCCATGCTCATGTGCCGCTGAGTATAGGTCACAGTTTTTGTAGAAGACAAACAACAAGTAATTGGACTAGAGCTGCTAATAAACAATACCATAGCAGTAGGAATAGGTCAAGGCTCCTCATGAACTCATCACTGTCATCAACAAAAGGATCGACTTCACTCATTCTCCCCCTGAAGTGAGGCTAGGAAGTAGAGCTCATATGCACAAAAGATTACATCCATGGACACATATGTCCTGCGGTTAGGAGGATGGTAATATATGAACCCTTTAAGTGAAGATATAGTCAATAAAGACACATCACAACGCGCAAGGGTCAAGTTTCCCTCGATTGGGTTTATGGATATAGACAAATGAAACACAACCAAACATATTCACAAAAGATTACATCGATGGATACAAATGTCATGCGTTTTGGAGGATAGTAATATTTGAACCCTTTTAATTGAAGATATAGCCAATAAAGACACATCGCAATGCGCAAGGGCCAAGTTTCCCTCGATTGGGTTTATGGATATAGACAAATGAAACACAATCAAACACACGAGACTGGAGATGAGGAGAATTTGTAAGTGTAGAGGTAGAAGAAGTGAAACCAAATACAATGGATGAAAGATAATTAATGAGATAAGTTGCAACGAGGATGGCTTCACCCCAGTAACGGTCGAATAGATGCAATGTAAAGAGAAAAGATTGCTCAAACTCAAGAAGATGATTATTCTTCCACTCAGCAACCCATTCTTAGCGGGACTAGCCTAACAACTAGTTTGATGAACAATGTCATTAGAAGCTAAATAAGAATCGCCAAGGCTCTCAGTATACTTAGCACCATTATCACTCTAAAAAATATTCACTTCATCATTAAACTGGTAACAATCATAGAATGAAATAATTTGAAATAAGAAAACGCTTCATTCTTAGTGTGCACAAATAAACGACAAGTGACTCAAGAGTGACAATAGATGAAAGTAACGAATTAGTGATGACCATATAAAGATAGAGTGGGACAAAACCTTCAAACATCACAATGAATCAAGGCAAAAGGTTCAACATGAGAAGAAGATGCATGATTAAATGACAAACACTCATGTTTAGCATTTTCGCAAACATCACAATGGAAGTTTCGAAACATCGTAACATAAAAAGAGGGAAAAAGACGTCGCACAGAGTCGATGGAAGGATGCCACATCCAACAATGACAACACATAATATCAATATAACTTCTGTAAGTAAGAGCACGGGTGGGAGCACAATCAAAGTAAAGAGAGACCATTCTGCAACATGCCAGAGCAGAGGACTTGCTTCACACTCGGATCCTAAAAAATAACATGAGAAAAGTGAAAAATAACAAAATAATTAAGCTACATGTAATGTTACAAAGGGAAAGAAGGTTCATGGGAAAGGAAGGAACCTGAACAGAGGGCAATGCAAAAGTAGGATTGCAATTTGCAAGTAATACTTCCCTTAGATGGTTGTGCGGGAGCCATTCACGAGACTTATTTTATACTTCCCAAAAAGAGGAATATATTAGGTGAAGCTATTAGATGAAATTTTCATGTGATCAGCAACTTCTGAATCAATAATCCACTCAGTAGGTGGTGGTTGACGAGTAGTGTGTGGGAGTAAGACATGCAATGGTCTGTCCTTCAAAAGGTGCCTGTCTCTGTATTCATCGGTTGTAAGAAATTGTGCATGGCCTGGAGTTCATCAATAAATAAACTCCACGGAAGAATCTAGAGAACGATTCCCTTAGGATGTATCGGCTAGTGCAAAACTGACTTACATAATAGGTTGGGTGAGAGATTAATGCCGACTTAACCAACTTGAAGGTATGATAAGAGAATGTATAGGTTGTCACCCAAGGATGTAAATCTGGATGTCATCAAGGTCAGGATTCAAACCTTGAAGCCAAAATATATATATGATTTCGATCAGCCAACTCACGAATCAAGGTCATGTTGTCTATACATCTTAGTTGAATGTGATCAAAATGATCAAGCTCCTGTAACTTCTCAAAGGAATAATAGTATTGTGTCACAAAGAGATCTC
This sequence comes from Platanthera guangdongensis, assembly GCA_039583875.1. Taxonomy (NCBI): domain Eukaryota; kingdom Viridiplantae; phylum Streptophyta; class Magnoliopsida; order Asparagales; family Orchidaceae; genus Platanthera; species Platanthera guangdongensis. Next base: position 22,989,363 of record CM077158.1, on the reverse strand, counting down.
CCTATGCAAGATGTGCATCATGACAACGTAGTTGGTAGACTTGTGTGTAGTTCTCATGCCTAGAGTAGGTAGTTTTCATCTGATTCCAAATGGCCACTGCAGTATCCAGAAGAAGATAGTTCTGATAGACAAACTTGTCCAGTGCATTGAGTAGCCAAGGCATCCCACTGAGTCATTCATGTCCCATCGGTCCCACATAAGATCAGCTCGTATAGTCTCGATAATCGTTTCGTTAAGGTGACCAAGCAAACAACTTTGTGGGAGGGTGAGGTAGATAGATTGGGAGTAAGCAAGCGAGTTTGTGATGTAGAGAGGCACAATAGTAATAGTGACGGGATATCAATGATGTTCCAAATGAGCGACATGCACGGGAGGTGTCCCTCTAGTTATGGCTCTAGAAGACGAGCATGAAGAACCAAACATCGAGCACTTGATGGGAATATCGTCTTAGGAAGAAACAATGTTGAAATGTGTGGAAAGGTGAAGAAACAATGTTGAAATGTGTGGAAAGGTGATACCCTTCACTTGGCGTTGAAACCAAGAGAAAAGGGTCGACAAAAAGAACAATGCTCATTCGAAGAAGAAGAAGAGCTCACTAGGAGGATCATAATCCATAATCGACAAATCTAGCCCATTTCTATCGCTGGACGCAAATAGGGTCATCAGGTGCAGATAAGGTCATCATGTGTCGGCAACATCATCGGGCACAGATGGGTTGCTGGGCATCGAAGGATCAGACGAGTCGTCGAAGGCGTTGTTGGATCAAATCAAAGCACCAAAAGGTTGAGGTGTTCGATTCCGACATCAAAAAACTTCGCTCAATCAACAAGAAAGATCCACTGAAACTTAACTCCTGGGTTTTTTTATCCGAGGAAGGAGTAGCTTTGATACCAAATTGAAAAAAGAAATGCATGTGATGTTCATTCTCTTGAGTTCCTTTGTGAGGATTGTTCCTCCACAAATAGATTGCAAGAACCGTGAACCGTATTGTGAACTGAATCCTAACCAATTTCTATTTATGTTAAGCAACCAAATCAATGACTGTAATTTGTTTGACTTAGGTTTTAGTTTAAACCAGATTATGACTTGGAGTCAATGCTTCTCATTTTAGTACTATACACCCCCCCCCCCCAAACACGCACGCACGCACACATCCACACTCACTCACACAACTATTTAAGTTAGAGTTTTTGTTTAGGGTTTCAATTTGAAACTTCATAGGTGCCTAATTCTCTGGATCCTAGAGGGGCATAAGATTCATGTTCTACACCTCAAGGGTGGTATCTTTTATTTATCATGAAAGCACCCTTCTTTATTAGTTGAATAACCTTTTTAAGAAATTATTGTAGGAATTATTCAATTTTTATGTATGTATTTGTGTCTAAAATGCCAGTAATAAGTGTTTTTTTTATTTGTAACTTTTAGACTTTTAGTGGGTTCTCATAAGCATATTGTTTCTTTGAGGAATTAATAACATGTTTAGTTAGCATTTTATTTATGCATCATCAGCATTATTAGTCTTCTGCTAACACAACAAAAAAACATGCTATTGATTTATATTTATATTGTTCATAATACTATTGTACAATTATAACTATTGGTATCTTGAATTGATAGAGTTATTCGTACTACCGGATGATATACTGCTGTCTAGACTAACTAACATGCCTAAATTGCATAATGACGACTTAATTGAGAAGGGTAAATGGAAATTTATCAAGTTGGTGAAGACTTTCTTATGATATCAAGATTATTATATGACTGAAAAGTTGCTAGATGTCTTAATTGATGAAGAAATGTTCGTCACTACTCTTATAAATGAAAAGATTGTGAGAAGGTTTATTAATTAATTAATTTATAAATGCATACAGCTTCGCAGCTTGTCAATCATAAATGAATTCAATTGCATAAGAAAATTTCTTTGTTATGATAAGATTGACAAAATCAAAATCCAATAACTACGAACTCTGTGGAATGCTAATGATTTCATTTCAGCAGGAATCATAACGAGATTTCTTGTTATATTACTGATATGTTTACTGTTCATTATGGATTCTTATTGTTCCAGCATTCATAGTTGAACAATTTGTATTCCCAATGCCTTGCAACTCATGCATTACACAATTTGTAGCATGTCCCCCACGTGTGCCGAGGCCTGTGAAAGTATTGACAGAAAAGCTCAGCAGTTGCACGAGTATCACTTGCTGCTAGGGCAGAATGGTCCTTGCAAAATGTTCTGGGTAAGAGACTGACGTCGATTAAACTACTATTGAAGGTCTCGGCAAGAGAAGGCATAGTTGTCGTGCAAGGATCTAAACTTGAATGTGATCAAAGACAAAATTCAAGCATTGGAGCCAGGATGTGGGCATCAATATGTTCACCATTCCTTGTGTGTTTGAATTCTCATCAAAATGAAATTCAAAGTAGCAATTGGAAAGGACTGCTCCTTGGGTGTCATCCGAGATGAGAGTCTCCGCCAATACGGGGATGACAACAGGTTGAGGTACCAACGGAGCACCAGGTGGATTAAACGGTTCTTCCGAAAATTTCCCCGAGCTAGGCGAGGGCACTAAGGCGTTTCTCCCATTGCAATAGGCGATTTCAGGATCTTGAATGCCTTTGGGAGACTTCTTCATCCTAATTGACTGGAGTTGTGGTTGATTGTTGACCAACATAAAGTATGGGATAGGCAAATACACAACTATGATCAACCAATCCACGAACCAAGGTCATGTCATTTGCACATTTCGGTTGAATGAGATCAGAAAAATCAAGCTCTCTGTGTAGCTTTTCAAAATCAGAATAATATTGTGCCACCGAGAGATCTCCATGTGCAAGAAGAGCAATCTAAGAACATAGATGGTAGACTCGTGCACAGTTGCTCTGTCTAGATTATGTAGTTTTTTTCGGATTCCAAATGGTCATTGTAGTACCCAAAAGAACCTAGTTCTAATAGATAGACTTCTCCAGTGAGTTGAGTAGTCAAGGACAAACATTGATTCATTTGTGTCCCATTAATCCCATGTGGGATCATTCGTAGAAGTTCAATAATCGTAGCGTCAAGGTGTCGTAGAAAACAGAGTTGTCGGAGGGCAATGCGGGTAGATCGGGACCAAGAAAGGTGTTTGTGCGGTCAAGACACGTGGTAATAATATTCACAAGATCGGAATGGCGTTCCAGACAAGTGACACGCACGAGAGGGGCCCCTCCAATTGTGGTTCCAAAAGATGAGCCTGAAAAACTAGACATCGATCATTATGTGGGAAGATCATCACAGAAAAAGATGATCCTGTCGAAATATAAACAATGTTTGAAGGTATGGAAGGGATAATCCCTTCAATCGATACTGAAACCCTCAAAAAAGATCATTGGAAGGAACATCACTCACTGGAAGGAGCAAAAGAGGCGATTGGAGGGAGGATCGTAATCCCTAGTCGATGAATTGACGCATGTCGCTGGACACAAATGGTCATCGGGTGTCAAACGAGCAGACGAGTCTTCGAAGGCGTCACCAGATCATATCAAAACAGTGGAAGGCTGAGGAGCTCTGTTGGGAAAAATCCTAGATTTAACTTAACAAATTATTTCTAAGTGATTTTGTATCCAAAGATAATTACCCATGATGTATAGTCAATCAAAACTCGACGCATCGTCAAATACTCATCCATAAAGGAAGATTCAGAGGATTTCATTCAAAGCTATTTGAAGATTATTTTTATGGAATTCATTCGAATTTTAAGTGTTGTTAGAAGACTACATATGGGAATAATATTTACAAAATTTAAGAAGGCATATTTACAAAAATTGGTGATTCTCCTTCTTCCTCTGCCATAGAAAGTTTGAGTGTGGATCAAAGCATACAATCCTTGCATTTCTCTTCATCGAGGATTCATCAAGAACTGTAGATACAATCCACTAGAGTGCTAAGGAATCATCAGAATTATTGTTGAAGGAGGATTCACATCAGAAGATTTCTCTACACATTCTTCTCTTCTCATTCTTCCTTCTTTCACTTCTTTGATTTGAGAAAAAAGTTTTTAGAATCCCTCTTGAAATGATTCAATTGTTGGTTAGGTCACCTTATAAAAAGATACATATTATGTGATTCTAAGAGTCTACTTATCAACAGACTCGGACACTGGTTCTAAGAGTCTCCTTATCAAAAGACACGGACACTGGGATAGTGGATTCCTACCAAAGTGATAGAAGAGTAGATGCACACAGATTTTAGGGAACTACTGTAGCTTTTTGTGATCATTTATTATGTGGCTTTTGTGTTTGCTTTTATTTTATTTCCTGGATTTACTGTTGTTGTGGAATACTTAATTGTGCTTGTGCTTTGTGGATGCATGTTTAAGTTTGTCAGAATCTAGTTAATATTTTAACAAATAGTTTTAAATCTCTATTCACCCTCCCCTCCTCTAGAGAATTTAGAGTCTTGATTGCTCACTTTCAAGCTCGAAACCTTCATCGGAAGACTTTTCTCAATTGACGAAAAAAAGAGCCACTGAAACTTAACTCAATGACCTCGGGGATTTTTAATCGGAGGCGGGGAGAAGTGACTCTGATACCAAGTTGAAAGAAAAATACCGGAGATGTGCTCTATTAAATTCCTTTGTGAGGGTTGTTCCTCCTTAAATGGATCGCTAGAACCACGTACTGTACTTGAACCAAACCCTGAACCAATTTCTCTTTATGTTAAGTGTTAGAAAAGCCCATGTAAAAAGGCCTATTATTGGGCCAATGTATTTGATTTTTTCCCTCTTCTCATATTAGTCCCACATCTTGTATAAGACTTTTCCTCTCCTTTTCTCTCTTATATATTTGTATTCTCTCCTTGTATTGATATAAACAAAAAATATATACAAGCTTTTGAGCTCTTTCCACATGATATCAGAGGGACTCGTTGCCTCTCGCGGACTCCCGAACTCATCCGCGTTTTTTGATCTCTTACGACCTGCTCGTCCATACGCTGCGGCCTACGGCCTGCTGCGACCTCCGTTTGTTCTGCGGCCTGCTTTTCTGCATCCGCTTTCTCTTCTTCCCTGTGGTTCCACCCCCTCCTCAGGCTTCTTATAGCCACTTCTCTCCCTGTACTGTGGGGCCCACTTCTCCCTACAGTTCTCATCCAGTCCGCTGCTTTTCTGCAGTCCGCTGCCTCTCTGCAGTCCGATGCGACCTCCTCCTCTTCTCCCTGTCGGCTTTCTTCCAGACCGCGCTCTCTTCTCGCTCGCGGCCTCTTGTGTTTCTCCCGCCGCGGGCTGTTAATATCCGTCGCGGGCTCCCTGCTCGCGGACTGTTCATAGTCGCTGCGTTTTTCCCTCTTGCGGACTGCTCTAGTCCGCCGCGGCCTCTCTCTCTTGCGGCCTGCTCCAGTCCGCCGCGGCCTCTCTATCGCGGACTGCTCCAGTCCGTCGCTGCGGCCTCTCTCTCTTATGGCCTGCACCAGTCCTCGTCGCGAGCTGCTCAAGCTCCCCTGCCATTTCCCTTCTTGCGGCCTGCTCCAGTCCTCTGCTGCTTTTCTCCACTCGCCGAGCTCCCTTCCCGCACCTGCGGCCTGCCCCAGTTCGCTGCGGACTGCTCCTCCTTGCCTCTTGTCCTAGCCGTTGTGACCTGCCCTTCGTGGTTCTTGCTCGCGGGCTCCTGCGTCAGTCCGCTTCTGCAGTCCGCCTATTCTGATTCCTCCCCTCGCAATGACTTACAGTGACTCAGCTGCGGCCAGCCCCTCTACAGACCGCCCGACACCTGTTCCTGAAATCCGTGATGAGCTGCGGATTACAACAATTTCCCTCTCCGGGAATAAGAATTTTCTGCCTTAGGTTCATTCTGTTCGTCGGTTTCTTCAGGCCAAGGGTCTTTTGCCTCACCTCACTCAGGCTCCTCCTTCTCCTTCTACCGACGAATGGCTCCGCAATGATGGTCGTGTTCAGACCATGGCTCCTCAATTCCCTCGATGGAAAACAATATCAGATGGCTATGTATCATGAAACAACCAAAGCTATGTGGGATGAACTGCACTCTCTGTACTCGGGTAAAGACAACCTTCAGCATCTCTATGACATCCTCACCGATCTTATGGCTCTCGACACAGGGGGGGGGGGGAGGGGGCTTCAGACATGACCGCTTTTGTCGCTCGTGCAAAGACTCTCGCTGAGGCCTAGATTCAACATCAACTGTCTACCAATGACCATGCTACTCAGCGTGCTCAGAAAAAGGCCGTCTGTATTTCCATCATGATGGCTCGTCTCCCGCCTCACCTTCAGAATATTCACACCCAGATTCTGGCTTCCTCCATTATACCCTCCTTATCTGATGTATGTTATGCTCCTCCATGTTTCACCACCTCCTGATACTACTGTGCCTCCGCCCTCAGTCCTTCTTCAGCAAACCACCTCTCCCTTACTGCCCCCACCTACTTCCATTCGTGGTGGCCGTTCCGGTTCTCAGGTCCGCGGGCGCGGTGGTCGGGGTCGGCCGACTTGTTCCTACTGCGGAAAGGACGACCATTATGCGACGACCTGCTACAAGAAGATTGGTTATCCTCCTCATCCGACAGCCTCGGTTGTTGCGGACACATCCTCTGCCGCTCCTTCTGACCTTGAGGTTGTTCGTCTCCAGCTCCAGCAACTCCAAGGGCTGTTCAACCCGCCCTCTGCCTCCATCGCCACCGCCTCCAACGCAGGTAGTGCTTGTTTATCCACCAGACCGCGATGGATCCTGCACTCGGGTGCCACTCATCATATTAACTTGCAACGGCCACACCAGTACACAGATTCTCCTCATCCAAAGTATATCACTGTGGCAAATGGGGAAACAGTTCCCGTCTCCGGCTCGGCTGACCTTTTCCTCAACCCATCGCTCTCCCTTCGCTCGGCTCTTCATGTTCTGAGCTCCCCGTTCAACTTACTTTCTGTTGGTCGCCTTACAAATGATCTAAATTGCTCTATCATATTCACCCCCTCTTCTTTTCTCATACAGGATCAGCGGACGCGGACTACAATTGGTAGAGGCACACTGCAGAGCGGGCTCTACCTTTTCGATGACTATCCCACTGTCCTATCTTCTGTCTCCTCAGTGAGTGACATCGCCGTCTTGGCTACGCTCCTCTCCCGGTGCTCCAGCGGGCTCTTCCAGATGTTTCCCTTCATCCTTTTCAGTGCGAGTCTTGTATCTTCGGCAAGCAGCCGCGTTCTTCTTTCCCTGCACATTGTACCCGGAGCACTGCTTCTTTTCATTTAGTGCATTCAGACATTTGGGGTCCTTATAAAGTTACTAGTATTTCTGGTTATCGTTATTTCCTCACGTTTATTGATGACTACTCTAGCACAACGTGGCTTTACTTACTATGTGATTGTACCGAGCTTCCTCGTGTTTTTCGGACCTTTGTCCTTGAAACGCGTACGCAATTCAACACTACCATCAAAACATTACGTACCGATAATGTTCGCGAATACACTGGCCACGGCTTTGCGGCCTTGTGCTCTGAATTCGGGATTTTTCATCAAACATCATGTGCTTACACGCCTCAGCAAAACGACGTTGCCGAACGGAAGAACCAGCACTTGCTTGATGTTGTCCGCTCTCTCATGCTTCAAATGAATGTCCCCAAAAGTTACTGGCATTTTGTGGTCTCTACTGCATGCTTTTTGATCAACCGGCTCCCTTCCTCCGTCCTCCAATATGCTACTTCGTTTAGCCTCCTCTTTCCCTATACTCCGGCTTTCCCTCTCCTGCCTCGGGTTTTTGGCTCCACATGCTATGTCCACCACCTGGGTCCATCCACGGACAAGTTGGACCCCCGGGCCACTAAACATGTCTTCGTTGGTTATTTACGTACGCAAAAAGGCTATGTATGTTACTCTCCTGCTACCCGAAAGGTTTTCGTTTCTGCTGATGTTACCTTCTGGGAAGATAAACCGTTCTTCTCTTCTCCTTTACCCACTCCTTCCACGTCGGAGCCTCTACCACCACTCCTCCCACGGCCTGTTATTCCCGTTACTACCACTCTACCACTGGGACAACCAGCTCCGACTCCTGCCCCCTCCAGGCCACCTGTCATCCGTGTCTCGCCGTAGGGCTGAGCATATTATTCGAAACTCGAAAGTCGCTCGAAAATCGTTCGAAAATTGAGCCGAATCGGAATCAGTTAAAATTGATTCGACTCAATTTGAGTCGATTCAATTTGACTCGAATTTGATTTCGAGTCGATTTCGAGCCAGCCCTGAATCGCTCGAAATATGATTCGAATCAACTCGAGTTTATTTAAAAAATTATGTATTTATTAATATATTCCTATTTTAAGATTAAAAATAACAAAATTTAAACGTAAATAAAAAAATGAAGGTTTTAATTGTTTCATTTTGCTAAATTTATACGTTTCCTAATTTAATTTTGAGCTAATTAGGAATAAAATGAAAAATTACTCAATTTCGAGCCGATTTGATTCGGTTTCAAGCCGATCCGATTCGATTTCGAGCCGACTCGATTCGATTTCGAGCAGACTCGGAATCTAGTCATTTCGAGTCGAGCCGACTCGACTCGAAATCAATTTCGATTTCGAGTCGATTTCGAGTCGAAAATTTCGATTTCGAGCCGAGGCAAAATCGTTCGAACTCGACTCGATATCAGCCCTGTCTCGCCGCCCGTCCGACTCTATTGTCACTCTGCAGTCGGCCTCGACCTCGGCTACTTCGCGCCCTGCTGATTAGGTATCTGCCTCCACTGCTCATCCTCTGGCAAACTGTGTCTCTTTGCATCGCCTCTCTCCTCACCTTCACACATTTGCTATTCTCTTTCCTCGATTTCGGTTCCGAACTTTGTGTAGGAAGCGCTACAACATCCTGGATGGCGGGCCGCCATGGAAGAGGAAATGGCTGCTCTCTGGGCCAACCAGACATGGACTCTTGTACCCCTTCCTCCGGGTCACACACTGGTTGGGTGTAAATGAGTTTATGTTATCAAACATGCTACTGACGGAACAATTGACCGCCTGAAAGCTCGTCTGGTGGCTCGTGGCTTCACCCAACAACAGAGGCTCGACTATGAAGAAACATTTTCTCCGGTTTCCAAACTCAACACCGTTTGAGTCATCATCTCTGTGGCTGTCCATCGTCGGTGGCCTTTATTCCAGCTCGATATTAAGAACGCCTTTCTGAATGGCGATCTCCAAGAAACGGTCTATATGCAGCAACCTCCCGGGTTTGAGACCACGAGGGAGTCTCAGGTCTGTCGTTTGACAAAGGCTCTGTATGGTCTCAAACAATCCCCTCGAGCGTGGTTTGAAAAAATCAGTAAGGCTATTCAAGAGGTTGATTTTACTCGAAACTCGGCAGACTTCTCGCTATTCACTCGTCACCGAACAACGGGAACTGTTCTTCTGTTAGTTTATGTTGACGATATCATAATTACGGGAGACGACTCGAAAGAAATACCGGAGGTCAAACTACACCTGGGTACAATTTTTCAAACAAAAGATCTGGGGCCCCTTCGGTACCTCTTGGGCCTTGAAGTTGCCAGACGGCCAAACGGTTTCGTTCTCTCTCAGCGGAAGTATTGTCTCGACCTCCTTCGAGACGCTGGCTACTCAGGCTGTAAGCCAATTGACACCCCAATGGATGCAAATCACAAGTTGTGCGCTCAGGCATCTGACTCAGATCTCCTACTCTAGAATCCAGAATACTATCGTCGTCTCGTTGGGAAATTGATCTACCTCACGGTAACCAGACCAGATATTTCCTTCGTTGTTGGTATTGTCAGTCGATACATGCATACCCCTCGAAGATCTCATCTTCAGGCTGTTGAACGCATTCTCAGATATCTTAAAACGGCTCCTGGTCAAGGTCTGGTTAACAAAACCTCATCTTCAGCTCCAACATTGATGGCGTATTACGATGTCGATTATGCCGGTTCCCTTGATGATCGACGGTTAACCAGTGGTTTTTGCACATATCTTGGAGGACATTTGATTACTTGGAGAAGCAAGAAATAAGCGGTCGTTGCTCGATCATCCGCTGAGGCAGAATACCGGGCAATGGCGTCGGTGGATTCTGAACTAACCTGGCTTGAATATCTTCTTATCGATCTGGGTGTAAAGCTCCCTTCCCCAGCTCTCCTCCTCTGTGACAGCAAGACTGTCATACATATTGCCAAGAACTCAGTATTCCACGAGAGAACAAAACACATTGAAGTCGGCTGTCACTTCATACGAGAAAAGGTTCAAATGAAGAAACTCGACCTGAGGCATGTTCCGGGGACGGAACAAGTTGCGGCCAACCTCACAAAGGCCCTTCCTAGTACTCACTTCTATCAATGCTTGTCCAAGCTTGGCGCATACGATTTGTACGCTCCAGCTTGCGGGGGAGTGTTAGAAAAGCCTATGTAAAAAGGCCTATTATTGGGCCCATGTATTTGATTTTTACCTCTTCTCTTATTAGTCCCACATCTTGTATAGCACTTTTCCTCTCCTTTTCTCTCTTATATATGTGTATTCTTTCCTTATATTGATATACACAAGAAATGTATACAAGCTTTTGAGCACTTTCCACATTAAGCAACCAATGAATGACTGTAATTAGTATAATTCAGGTTTCACTTTAAACAAGATTATGACTATTATTGTCAATGCTTTTTGTTTGTGTTATATAAGCATACAAACAGCCACAAATACATATATTGATATATATGTATATATATATTATATATATAGACGTACATTCGGACACGCTGAAGCCCAGGTTAGTCCCACAGAAGAAAAAAAAGAACCGCACATCTTGTATTTAAGGTGGGTAGCTTTTACAATTCAAGGTGGGTAGCTTTTATTTATCACGAAGCACCCTTCTTTATTATTGTTAAAATAGCCCCTGTAAAGGGCCCATTATTGGGCTCATTTATTGTTTTATCTTCTCTCCTCCTTTAGACCCACATCTTGTATAAGATTTTCTTCTCTCTTCTTCTTCCTATATATTTATATTCTCTCCTTGTATTTAGATATACAAGCAATACATACAAGATTTTGAGCTTTTTCAACATGGTATCAGAGCCCGCGGTCTGTCACCTGCGGTTTCCCCTTTTCTAACCGCCCAGCCCGCCCCCACGCGTCTATCCGCGTCTATCCACGGTCTTGTCTCCTGCGGACTGGAAGCCTATCCGCTCCGGTCTCCTGTCCGCTCTTGCCCTTCTCCGCGCGGGCTCTGCGGTTTGCAACTCTGCATCCGCTTCTCCTCTCCCTCTCCGTGGTTCCACCTTTTCAAGCTTCTTATAGCCACCTTCTCTCTGCTTCGTGGGGCCCACTTCTCTTCTGTCCGCTGCGGGCTCTTCTTCTGTCCGCTGCGGGCTATTCTCCTGACCGCTGCACGCTCCTCTCCTCTGCTGCTTGTGTTCTGCTCTAACGGTCTCCTCTTTTGTCCGCTCGAGAACCTCTTCTCGCGGACCTCGCCTTCCCGCTGCGGCCTCTGCCTTCATTCTCTTGTGCACGGCCTCTGCCTCCTTGTCCGCTGCCAGTCCGTTGCGGCTTTGCCTTCTGTCCGCTGCGGCTTTGCCTTCTGTCCGCTGCCAGGCAGCAGTCTCCCCTTTGCTTACCGCGATCTCTGTCAACCTGCTGCGGGTTCTCTCTTGCGGGCTGCTCCTATCCGCTTTCTCTCTGCTTCCTTCTACTCGCTTGCGATCTCTCGCGGTTTCCTTCTGCTCTCTGACCGCAGCTGGCTTCACCTAGACCGGGGCGGTCTCTCTTTTGTTTCTGCCCTCTGGTCGCGAACTGACTACTCGCTGGTGTCCGGCTTGACCGTGCGGGATGCTGCCTCTCCGCATTCTGGTCGTGGTCTTCCTCAGTCATTCTCGCGGCGGCCTCCTTGTCTTCTCGCAGGCGGTTTATCCTCTACTCGCCGCGGTTTTGCTCTCTTCTCGCAGCGGCCTCCTGCCCTTCTCGCAGCGACCTCAGCTGTCTGCCGCTGCGGTCTGCCCTTATGGGCTCTTCCGGTAACTCCTCTGGCTCGACGGACAGCCCGCCTGCTGACCGCCCGGCTTGTCCGACTGACCGCCCGGCTTGCATTACAGAAGTCCGTGACGAGCTGCGCATCACTACCATCTCTCTTTCTAGAAATAAGAACTTCGTCCCTTGGGTACATTCAGTTCGATGAGTTCTTCAGGCCAAGGGCCTTCTCTCTCACCTTACTCAGGCTCCTCCCACCCCTCCTACCGATGACTGGCTCCGCAATGATGGCCGAGTTCAGACCTGGATCTTGAACTCTTTAGATGGTGAGCCCTATCAAATGGCTATGTATCATGAGACTGCCAAAGATATGTGGACAAAGCTCCACTCCTTATATTCTGGACGGGACAACCTCCAGCATCTCTACGACATCCTCACTGACCTCTTTGCTCTTGACGCTGGAGGGGCTTCGGATATGACCTCCTTTGTTGCTCGTGCGAAGACTCTTGCTGAAGCATGGATCCAGCATCAGTCGTTCACCAATGATGTTGTTGCTCAGCGCGCTCAGAAGGAAGCCGCATGTACTTCCATCATCATGGCCCGTCTTCCCCCTCACCTTCAGAGCATTCGTGCTCAGGTCCTGGCTTCCTCTACCACACCATCATTTTCTGATGTGTGCTCCATGATTCTATGAGTATCCCCACCTCCAGATACTACGGCTCCTCTGGCCCTTCTTCAGCAGGCACGCCATCATTTTCTAATGTGTGCTCCATGATTCTCCGAGTATCTCCTCCTCCAGATACTACGGCTCCTCCGGCCCTTCTTCAGCAGGCACCTCCGCTTCTACCATTCCCTCCTCCTCCTTCTACTCGGGGGGGTCGTTCGGGATCTCGAGGCCGTGGTCGTGGTGGTCGGGGTCGGCCGAAGTGTTCCTTCTGCGGGAAAGATGGTCATCTCAAGGCCACCTGTTACAAGAAAGTTGGTAATCCTCCTCGCCTGACGGCTTCTGTTGTTACCGATGCTGGTCCTCCTGATCTTGAAAGTGTCCGCCTTCAGCTCCAGCATCTCCAGGGATTGCTCCACCCACCCTCTGCCTCCCTTGCCTCCGTCTCTAACACAGGTACCGCTTGTCTCTCCACCGGCTTGGGCTGGATTGTGTACTCTGGCGCTACCCATCACATTACTCCACATCAACCTGCCCAGTACCTGAATTCCCCTTGTCCACCGTCTATTACTGTGGCCAATGGAGCCACGGTTCCCGTCTCCGGCTCGGCAGATCTTCCTCTCACCTCCTCCATCTCCCTTCGCTCGGCTTTTCACGTCCCGAGTTCCCCGTTCAATTTACTTTCTGTTGGACGGCTTACTAATGATCTGGATTGTTCTGTTATATTCACTTCCTTTTCTTTTGTTATACAGGATCGGCGGACGCAGACTACCATTGGTAAAGGCCGGTTGCGGAATGAGCTCTACCTTCTCGACGACTCTCCCACCACCCTCTCATCAGTTTCTTCAACTGATTGGCATCGTCGACTTGGGCATGCTCCTCTACCGGTCCTCCAGCGGATTCTCCCGGATGTTTCTTTTACACTCTTTCAGTGTGACTCATGTATCCTCGGCAAGCAGACTCGTTCCTCTTTTTCTTCACATTGTACTCGGAGCGCTGTTCCTTTTGATTTAGTGCATTCGGATATTTGGGGACCATTTAAAATTCCTAGTATTTCTGGTTTCCGGTATTTTATAACGTTTATTGATGATCACTCTCGTACTACCTGGCTATACTTACTTCGTGATCGCTCTGAGCTTCCCCGTGTCTTTCGGGCATTTGTCCTCGAAACCCGTACGCATTTCCACACCACCATCAAAGTACTACGAACTGACAATGCTCGTGAGTACACTAGTCACGAATTTACTGTTTCATGTTCTGAGTTCGGGATTCTACATCAAACTTCCTGCGCTTACACGCCGCAACAAAACGGTGTTGCCAAACGCAAGAATCGCCACTTACTCAATGTTGTCTGTTCCCTCATGCTGCAAATGCATGTCCCTAAACCATATTGGAACTTTGCGGTCTCGACCGCCTATTTTCTCATTAACCGCCTCCCTTCCTCTATTCTCAACTATGCTACTCCGTTTAGCATACTCTTTCCCTCCACTCCGGCCTTTCCTCTCCCACCTCGTGTATTCGGTAGCCTCTGCTATGTCCACCGTTTGGGGCCTTCCTCGGATAAGCTGGATCCCTGAGCGGCCAAGCATATCTTTGTTGGTTATTCCCGCACCCAAAAGGGGTATGTCTGTTATTCTCCTTCTACACGCAAGATCTCCGTTTTTGCTGATGTCACTTTCCGCGAGGATCAACCATTCTTTCCTGCTCCCTTACCTGACCATCTACCACCCACACCTACTCCTCCATCCATCCCACGCCCGGTCATTCCCGCAACTACTCCTCCGACTGTCGTTCCCTCTAAACCGACTGTCGTTCCCTCCAAACCACCAGTTATCCGCATCTACACTCGTCGCTCTACCACTTCCGTTGCCCCTCTGCCGTCGGTCTCTACCATGGATACTCCGCGTCCAAATGATCAGGTATCGCCTTCCACTGCTCATCCGCTGGCAAACTACATCTCTCTTCATCGCCTCTCTCCCCATTTACACACTTTGGCTACTTCTCTCTCTTCGGTTGCTATTCCTAATTCTGTGCAGGAGGCGCTTCAACATCCAGGATGGCGAGCGGCCATGGAGGAAGAAATGTCTGCTCTCTGGTCTAACCAGACATGGTCTGTTGTTCCCCTTCCCCCGGGCCAGAAACCAGTTGGGTGCAAGTGGGTCTTTGTCATCAAACATGCTGTCGATGGGACAATTGACCGTCTAAAGGCCCGTCTTGTGGCTAGAGGTTTCACTCAACAGGAGGGGCTAGATTATGAGGAAACGTTCTCTCCGGTAGCGAAGCTTAATAGTGTTCGCGTCCTCATCTCTGTTGCTGTCCATCGTCGGTGGCCTCTCTTTCAGCTGGATATCAAGAATGCTTTCTTGAATGAGGATCTCCAGGAAACTGTCTACATGCAACAACCACCCGGGTTTGAGACCACGGGGGAGTCTCAGGTCTGCCATATGAAAAAACTCTATATGGTCTCAAACAATCTCCACAGGCATGGTTTGAAAAATTCAGCAAGGTCCTCCGTTTGATTGGCTTCACTCGGAGCTCGGCCGACTTCGCGCTCTTTACTCGTCACCAACCAACAGGAACGGTTATTCTGTTAGTATACGTCGACGATATTATCATTACTGGAGATGACTCTCAAGGGATACAGGCAGTCAAAGTCCATCTAAACTCAGTCTTCCAGACAAAGGATTTGGGACCTCTTCGCTATTTTTTGGGCCTTGAGATTGTCAGGAGGCCGGATGGGCTCACTCTTTCTCAACAGAAATATTGTTTTGACCTTCTTCATGATGTGGGTCAGTCCGGCTGCAAGCCAAGTGATACTCCTATGGATGTAACCACAAACTGTGTGCCCAGGCATCTGACTCCGATCTCCTTCTCCAGAATCCTGAATATTATCGACGTCTTGTTGGAAAACTGATATATCTCACGGTTACCAGCCGGAGATTTCCTTTGTTGTTGGTCTTGTCAGCAGATACATGCACTCTCCTCGAAAATCTCATCTTCAAGCAGTGCAACGAATTCTCAGGTATCTGAAAACCGCTCCTGGTTAGGGACTTGTCTACAGGACCTCCTCTTCTGCTCCAACATTGGTGGCATATTCAGATGCTGATTACGCTGGCTCTCTCGATGACCGGCGATCTACGAGTGGTTTTTGCACTTACCTTGGAGGACATCTTGTTACTTGGCGAAGTAAGAAACAAGCGGTCGTTGCTCGATCTTCAGCCGAGGTAGAGTACCGGGCAATGACATCAGTTGTATCAGAATTGACATGGCTTGAGAGTCTTCTTACTGATCTGGGTTTAAAATTACCATCACCGGCTCTTCTCCTTTGTGACAGTCAAGCCGCCATACACATCGCAAAGAACCCGGTCTTTCACGAAAGAACGAAGCATATTGAGGTCGATTGTCACTTCATCCGGGAAAAGGTTCAAATGAAGAAGCTTGACCTAAAGCATGTCCCAGGATCAGAACAAGTTGCGGATGTCTTCACGAAGGCTCTTTCCAAGGCACTCTTCTATCAATGCTTGTCCAAGCTTGGCGCATACGATTTGTACGCTCCAGCTTGCGGGGGAGTGTTAAAATAGCCCCTGTAAAGGGCCCATTATTGGGCCCATTTAATGTTTTATCTTCTCTCCTCCTTTACTCCCACATCTTGTATAGGATTTTCTTCTCTCTTCTTCTTCCTATATATTTGTATTCTCTCCTTGTATTTAGATATACAAGCAATACATACAAGATTTTGAGCTCTTTCAACAATTATGAGTATAACCTTCTTGAAAATTATTGTAGGATTTATCCATTTATATATATATATGTATTCATATTTAAAATAATAGTAATAATTGTTATTTAAACGGTGACTTTTAGTAATTTTCTATAAGTATATTGTTTCTTTGTAGAATTAATAATATGTTTAGTTAGCATCTTATGTATGCATCATCATTAGCCTTATGCCAACACTTTGGGAAAACATCCACATATTTTTAACAGTGATTATTGATACAAATTTAATCATTTATCGTAAGTCATATTGTTGGGCCTTCAATAAATAAATACTCATGATGTATAGTAATAATTTGTATATTGTTCATGATAATATTGTACAATTATTACTATTGGTATCCTGAATGGACAGAGTTATTAGTACTACCAGTCCCAGATGATATTCTCCTGGCTAGACTAACTAACATGCCTAATTTGCATAATGAAAACCTACTTGAGAAGGGTAAAAGCAAATGTATCAAGTTGGTGAAGACCTTCCTATTGTAACAAGGTTATTATGAGAGACTGACAAGTCGCCATATGCCCTTATTGATAAAGAAATATTCTTCACTTCTTTTATAAATGAAAAGATTGCGAGAAGATTTTTTAATTAGTTATTTAAAAATCTATATACCTTCAATGTTTGTCAATTATAATTGAATTCAATTGCATAAGAAAATTTGTTATGATACGATTGACAAAATCTAAATCCAATAACTATGAACTCTGTGGAATGCCATTCTTTTTAGTAGATTCATAATGATATTAATTGTTGTAGTACTGATATACTTATTGTTCTTTATGGATATAGTGGTTCTATTATTCCAGCATTTATAGTTGAACAACTTGTATGCCCCATGCCTTGCCACTCATGAGTTAAAAGAGA
This sequence comes from Platanthera guangdongensis, assembly GCA_039583875.1. NCBI lineage: Eukaryota > Viridiplantae > Streptophyta > Magnoliopsida > Asparagales > Orchidaceae > Platanthera > Platanthera guangdongensis. The sequence goes on along the minus strand of CM077158.1, from coordinate 22,972,128 downwards.
AGAATTTAACTATTGTTTGTATTGAAAACTCACAATTATTCATTTAATCAGGTTAACAGTTAGAAAGTCTTAGGCAATGATTTTGTAGATTCATGTTGTGTGAAGGTGTTGTGGTGTGACCTTGAGGTCACGAGTTCGAGTCTTAGAGACTCCTGCAAAAATGTAGAGTAAGGTTGCCTACATTTCATCCTTGAGGTGGGGCTCTTTCTCAGACCCTCGTTACGCGGGGATGCTTTGTGCACCAAGCTGCTTTTTTATGTTGCATGAAGGTGGAAGGCAGCTAAATTATAAATTTTTAAGTTTATTTAATAAGGAACTTTCTCTACAATAAATGCATATAGTAGCTCGAATATGTCTGAGTTAATTTAATGAGCTTGCAGATACATGTGTGGAAAATGAGCAAGCAGATTCATGTTAATTGGGCAGAAGAGTTTGTATATTCATGCTAAGTGGGCAGATGAGTTTGTATATTCATGTTGCGTGGGAAATTGAGTTTGCACATTCATGTTGAGTGGGAAATTGAGTTTGTAAATCCATGTTGCGTGGATGTGGAAAAGTGATAAAAGCAATAATGTTTTTAAGTTCATCAACTAATAAGTTATATTCTCTAGAATAAACGAATATACTAGTTAGACTATGTTTTCTACTCAAGTGGAGAGAGCATAATTTTTGTTTGGTTGATCTGATGTGTTTGTAAGGTACCTATTATTGGGACCATTTATACTCCTACAAATTTACCCGTGGGTAGATGTGACAAGATATAACTAACAAGTGGTTACCTGGTTGGTAAGTTGTAAATGTATATACAGGCAACAGAAAATGATAACTTCCTTCAGCAAGTAAAATAGCGTTCATGGGATCTAAGCTGTATTAAATTCATATAATAGTAAGAAGACGGTCTACAGAGAATACATACCTTCGACCAACAATAGATAACATCCATCAAGTATGGCCTGACAGTTGATTCTACATATTCCTCCACATTTATATCCAATTTGCACTCACGTTGTATCTGGCATGTGTATGGACTTTAGAGCATTCAACATAAATCATTTTTGTCCACAGATAAAGCTGTAAGAAAATAAAAAAACCTCGGCTATTTTCCTGGAACTGTCCTGAAGCTGTTGCAATGGTTTCGCTAGCTCAGTTCTCAAATGTATTTGATCATTTGATTTATCTCCAGGAATAAAGCAGCTTGCAAGAGCAGCAAGCTGTTGTGGATCAAGATCATTAAACGTGCCTGTTAAAAAAACTTTACTAATTAACCAAAATTTTCCTCTAAACAGTTAATAGAAGAAAGTATACTGCCCACAACAAAACATCATTCGCTTAGTGTAAGTACACACCATTAAACATGAGCTCAGTGACAAGAAGTTCATCACCAGTGTCAATCAGACAGGCAGCACGTCCCTTCAACTGAACTACGCCATCTGCATCTATGTGGCCAAGCATCTTTAATACACGTGAGCGGTTTTTCAGCTCATCGCGGAACTTGTGTAACTGTAGAAGGAACAAAAAATGAATTTTTGTTGGAAGAAATAATACGGAAATAGAAGTTGTGCTTTATTCATACTCATAGGGCATTATATAGAAAATACAACGGCACTTATAGACTGAACTGGCAATGTGAGACTAATACCCTCTCACACACAAATATTAATATAATAATAAACTCCTACACTCTAACACTCCCCCTCAAGCTGATGGGGGACCCTTCAGATTTGACACAACAAATAACGGCAATGGAGGTAGGCGATGCGGGATAAAAACATCAAACAAGCCACCGGGGAAAATCCAAATCGGGCAATCAAGTCGGGGACATAGCCACACACAACGCTGACCTACACACGGCGTGGACTCGCTGGGAACAGGTCAACCAACATCACCTACACACAAGCGAAAGAGAATGAAAGATGTGGAGCAAATCATCAACAGGGCAACCGGGGATAATCCGTCGGGGATAATCCGCACAAATGGCGGTCCCACATGACACAGTCCCGCACGACACGGTCCCACGCGACACAACCCGCTGAGATTAAAACAACAAACATCCATTGCGTTCCAACACACGACCAATCAAAAGAAATATGAGAGACGCTAACAACATACGACATAAGCCTAGGAGTCGTGTGGAACGAAGGCGAAAGGTCGAGAAAGATCATTTGAGGCGCATTTGTCCCAAACACTCCCCCTCATATGGATACCACGTGCATATAGGCATAACAACAACAGTAAGCAAATACAATAATAAAAACAGAGACAAATGACTGAAAACACACAAAACTTCATCTACGGTGAGAGATCAGCATCCCAGAAGGGGTAGCAGCGACTTAAAATGGTCGAAGAACGAGGGGTAGCAGTTGTAGGCGGCTGGAATCGGTAGAAGGGGCATGAGCACAGATTGGGAGGTCGGAGCACGTCATCCGCGCAGCAACCAAGCACATCGGGAGAGTATCAGGCGTTAGGAGAGATCAGATGCAGGGGATCGTCGACTTGACTGGAAAGATCAGAGAAGAAGTACCTTCATCGTGGATAGAGGAAAGCTTGAGCAATCGAGAGGGACCCGCGGTAGAAGCCAGAGAGAAGCGACGTCTAGAGAGTTCAATGGTAGCGGCGGCTGGAGCGTCAGGCAGAAAGGTCGGGATCAACGACAAAAGATCTCGCCGACAAGACCATCATGCGAGGGAATTGCAGACAAAAGCGACTTCTGCATAGAATATCGCAGGGAGCAGCTGGACGATCACGAAGCAAACAACGAGGGTTTTTTTACAGGAGAGAAGCGAAACGAAAGAAATAAACGGGAGAGGGGAAATTCAAAAGAATCAAGAGCGGAAGCCACACTGAAATGTACGTTGCCCTAATTAGGGCAACCAAATTTCAGGGAGTCAATTCTGGCTCTAATACCATGTTGGAAGAAATAATACGGAAATAGAAGTTGTGTTTTATTATCCTCATAGGGGAATTATATAGAAAATACAACGACACTTACAGACTGAACTGACAATGTGGGACTAATACCCACTCACACACAAATATTAATATACTAATAAACTCCAACACTCCAACAATTTCATTCAGTGAAATTTGATGAATCATAATGTTACACCCCCAAACATGACATGGTTCGTTGGGCGTCAGTATGTCCGAAGACGGAAGGAGAAGACCGACGACAACGGGGCTAAACAAACTGGTTCATCCCCACTCTCTAATTCGGGCGGCTTGGGGCTGAACCACCCGGTTCATCCCCATTTGGGGAGGGGCCGATCGGCCCCTCTCGAGCACGGGTATATTGGTATATTTATACCCGGGTCTCTCTCTTGGTGGCCAAGCGAGACTAATTCCAGGTATTCTCTCCCTCCTTCCCTCTCAAACCCTAGTTTCTCTCTACCTTCTTCCCTAGATTTCTCTTTCTCTCTAGCATCCTACCATTTGGTATCAGAGAATCACTCCTACGGCCATGGTGACCACACGATCGCAATAAGAAAGCAATCGGTTAGAAACCCTAGAAGAAAACTACATTGGATTGACGGATTCGGTGGCCGCCATCGAAGAAAAGATGAGGGCGTCCACGCAGCGGTTGGAAGAGCAAATTGACATCGGTATGGAAGAACTCAAGGCTTTATTATCGCAAAATCTAAAGGGAAAAGTTGCAATGCACGAGGAATCCGGAGGCGCACAGGCCCCGACCTTAGAACCAAACGGACCGCATCATTCGGTCCGGTGGGAATCGAGACTTCCGGATCCGCGGGATTCAACCGTGTCGGGGCGGGATCGGTCGTGGCCTTGGGCGCAGCAGGGCTTGGCGGGGGTCGTGGGACAGCGGGACCGGCAGGGTGGCCGCAGGGCACGGGCGCGGGAATGGCGCTGGGAGCGGGGTTGCCACAGGGCGGGGGCCGACGGGCTCGACAGCGGGAGCGCACCCTGGAGGCGGGTCAACGGTGACATGGGAGGGACTGTGCGGGCTCCTGGGCCTCCGACTCAACCAATGGGGGGTGAGCATGGTCTTCTCACCCACCTGCAAGGCTACGGGCCATTGGGGTGCTACGAAACCAGAGTGTCATGGGGTGGCCAACCCCAACCAAAGGGTGGACCGCATCGTCAGGGATATCTGGGCACTCCTCTCGTGCCTACGAAACATAGGAAGCCTACATGACATGAACAAGAGGCTGGATGGCACGGTCAGGCCGCTCCGCGGGCCTACATGTCACCGAAGTTGACACACATGAATTTTTCGAAGTTCACCAGTGGAGACGTGTTGGAATGGGGGATACGCTTTTCAATGGCGCATCAGAAGGATAACAACAACGGTCGAGCTGTTTTTCAGTTACCAGGAGATTCCAGAGGGTCAATGGGTGCAGCTCGCGTCATTCCACTTGGAGGACGATGCCTTTCAGTGGGTGCATAGGTTTCTGAGGGGCAAGGATTATGTACCCTGGGCGGAGTTTGTGGAAGTACTCACCGCGAGATTTGGGCCATTGGAGTACGAGTACTTTGAGGCCCTCCTTCAGAAATTGAGGCAGAAGGAGGCAGTGGAGTATCGCACAGAGTTCGAAAAGTTGGCAAATATGGTGCACTGGGAAGAACGAACGTTGCTCAGCTGTTTTGCGTCGAGACTCAAGGAACATCTGCGTGACGAGATTCAGTCCTATATGCCTCGCAGTCTAAACCACGCCATTAGAATGGCCCGCATTCAAAAAAGAACACATAAACAGGCAATGGACATGCACCACGGGAAAAGCCCCAGTTACCCCGACGATCACCAGGAGGGAGCCACCGGCGTCCGACAAACCAACGGTAGCACGTCTATCATGGGCCGAGTTGCAGGAGAGAAAAGAGAAGGGTCTATGTTTCAACTGCGACGACAAGTATACGTCTGGGCACAAATGTCAAAAGATACAAGTTTTCATGTGACATGAGGATGGGGAGGGCAAGCTCACTCCCGAACCAGGCGCGGACGAGGATTTGGATGTGACCAAGTTTGGGGTGTCCTTACAGGCGATGGAGGGATGGAACACCCCACTCATTATGCGGATTACGGGGAAGATTAGCCAGGAGCGGGTGACAATTCTGGTGGACAGTGAGAGCACCCACAATTTCATCCATCTCGAGGAGGCACAACGAGTGGGACATGTAGTTGATCGGGGAGCCCCTTCCATGTCATGGTGGCGGATGGGAGTAAACTACAATGTGAGGGAGTTATGAAGGGGGTGGAACTCTGAATACTGGGGTACACGGGCCGCACCAACGTCTATCTTCTACCAATCAGAGGTTCTGACATGGTACTTGGGGTACAGTGGCTGCGTCAATTGAGGCGGATGACCTTTGAATGAGATCAGATGACGATGGAGTTCTCGCAAGATGGGAAGCAGTATTGTCTGGGAGGCTCAAATCATCCCCACTGAAGAACTCCCTTCGAAGTTTGGAGCGATTAGGGGACTAAGGCAGCACGATGGTTGTGATCATGGAGATTACACCGACTCCTACAACTCCTCCAGTAGTACTACTTTAGATGCAGGCGATCCTGGCATATTATGCGGATATATTTCAGGCACCTCGTTCACTTCCCCCACTGAGGTTCAGAGACCATCAGATTCAACTCAAGACGGGGTCCGAACCCACTAACATCCGACCATACCGCTATCCGTACATTCAGAAGACCGAGATTAAGCGCAGCGTCAGAGAAATGCTTTCCAGCAGAATTATCCATCCCAGTACTAGTCATTTCCCTTCTCCCATCATCCTCATCAAGAAAAAAAGATAGATCGTGACGCTTTTGTGTGGATTATCGTGGCTTGAACAGCTCGACGGTCAAGGATAAGTTTCTCATGCCATTGATTGAAGAACTACTAGACGAACTGCACGCGCTCTCCTTTTCACCAAAGCTCGACCTCCGGTCGGGCACCACCAGATTCGAATGCGGGAGGACATACATAAGACAACCTTCTGCACGCATGACGAGTACAATGAGTTCCCCGTGATGCCTTTCGGGCTCACCAACGCCCTGTCCACATTCCAGGACGTTATGAACGAGATCCTCCGCCGCTTTTTTGTCGATCAGTACTGATATTTTTTGATGACATCCTCATATACAGCACCAGTTGGGAGGAACACCTGACTCACGTCGAGCAAGTTTTCACCATCCTCTGACAGCACCAACTCTACGCCAAGCAATCAAAGTGTTCTTTCGGACAGACGGAGGTCGAGTACCTGGGGCATTTGGTTTTCGCCCACGGTGTCAAGGCCGACCCCAAGAAAATTGAGAGCATGTTGTTGTGGCCCCGTCCCCACACCGTTCGGGTGTTGCGGGGCTTCTTGGGGCTTACGGGCTATTACAGGCGTTTTGTGAAAGACTATGGCAAGATCGCACGTCCGTTGACCCGGTTATTACAGAAGGATGCTTTCCTTTGGCAGGATTAGGCGAAGGCGGCATTTCAGGCCATCAAGGGGGCCATGATAACCACACCGGTTCTTGCTCATCCCGATTTCAAAAAGGAGTTTGTACTGGAAACTGATGCGTCATGCGTGGGCATCGGCGCGGTTTAATGCAGGAGGGTCAGCCATTGGCCTTTTACAGCAAGGCGTTGGCCCCCCATACTTTTGGGCTATCCACGTATGAGAAAGAGCTGCTTGCAATCATCCATGTTGTGGTCGTGTGGCGGTCGTACTTATTGGGCAGACACCTCAAGATTTGTACGAATCACCAGAATTTGAAGCACTTCTTGGACCAGCTGGTATCCTCTCCTATTCACCAGAAGTGGGTGACGAAACTATTGAGGTATGATTATGAGATCCTCTACAGGCAGGGCAAGGAGAACGTGGTTGTTGACGCACTATCCCGCCTACCGGAGAGCACCTGCAACCAAATTTCTAGCCCCTTGGTTGACTCTTTAGACGACATACAGGAGGTCATGAGGGACCCCAAATCACGTGCCATCGTGGAAGATATTCGGCAGGGGCACGTCACTGCTCCGGGCTATCACCTGCAGAATGGGGGGCTTTATTATCACGGTCAAGTGGTCATTCCGGCCAACTCAGCTTGGAAGACAGTCATGATACATGAGTTCCAGTCATCACCGACAGGGGGACATGCGGGGATACTCTGTACTCTTCAACGAGCGCGGGCAAATGTTTTTTGGAAGGATTTATGGGGTGACATAAAGCGGTTTGTGCAGCAGTGCGAGATGTGCCAATGACAGAAGTATAAGACGACCACCCCTGTCGGCCTGCTTACACCTCTGGAGATTCTGCATCATATTTGCGATACAGTATCTATAGATTTCATTGACGGACTGCCCAAGTCTCAGGGCAAGTAGATCATTTTGGTTGTCGTTGATAAACTCTCCAAGTATGGGCACTTGCTAACATTGAGACACCCGTACACAGGGGAGTCCGTTGCCGATCTGTTCTCTCGGGAAATCGTCCACCTTCACGACATTCTGCGAGCCATCATTTATGACCGAGACCCGACGTTTGTGAGTAATTTCTGGCGGGATCTCTTTCAACTACAGGGGACTTGCTTGCGCCTCAGCACAACTAATCACCCCCAAATTGATGGTCAGAAGGAGGTTCTCAATCGGGGGGTGGAAACATATCTTCATTGTTTTGTGATGGACGAGCCTCGAACATGTACTAGCTGGTTGCACTGAGCCGAATATTGCTATAGCATTTCCTACCATTCCGCCAGCAAGTTGACGCTGCTTGAGGTCGTTTACGGTTGGCCGCCTCCCTCCCAAGGCATCTATGAACCAAGCAGCATGGCCTTACTGGTCATTGATCCGCGACCGGGACCGCACAAGCGCTCCGCGACCGGGACCGCAAGGAATGGGAACTTTAGCCACTCTGCGTGAGAACCTCCGAATGGGCCCTTTCGCCGCACAACCTTGGTGCTTCTGGATCGCACATTCACCACACCTTCCATGTCCTTTCTTAAACAAAGTCCAAGCAGACAAACATCGCAAGGAATGGGAATTCATAGTCTTGATGGGGAGGGGGTGATGACGGTTCGTTGGGCGTCTTCCGGTTGATATGGTTATCAAGCTCCAACCGTACCGACAGTTCCGGGAGGGGGGTCAGTTGCCCGCAGGACAATGGTGATGAGTTGTAAAAACTAGAAATTGGCCCTTATTTTTATTTAATTTTGTTCACTATTTGTAAATATTATGCTACCATGAAATTTATAGGAAAATGCAAAAAAAAAGGGCCCTTTCGCATTATTTGACAATTGAAGAAGGAAAATGTGTGGGGCCAGTGGCTTACACCTTGGTCGACCGACCCGACACGCTCGACACGCACGTCTGACTCCTCCACCTGGCCAGACAAGACAGGGGTCGCACATTCACCACACCTTCCATGTGTACTTACTTAAACAGAAGCTCGAAATTTTTTCCTATAAATACTCACACTCTTGTTCTTTCCACCATTTTGTATAGGGGTTCAGCCTAGATATTCTCCCCCCCCCCCCCCTTTTGTTTTAGTGTTTTTGTTCCTTAATAAAATGTGTTTTTACCTTTATATGGGTTGAGGCGACAAATTTTTTCTTTGCTTTAACTTTGTTTTTCTCGCTTTTAATATGGGTGTGTATGTGTATGAGTGCTATTTTTTTATGTTTTAGTATTTTTACTTAACTGTGTCTGATACAAGGAATGGGAATTCCGAGGATCCTGATGATCAAATGGAATTAGAAACAACCAGGGCATTATTTGACGTGTGGGGCCAACACCTTGGTGCTTCTGGAGCACATTCACCACACCTTCCATGTGTCCTTTCTTAAACAGAAGCTCGGCAACCGAGTACCTGAGGCGACACAGCGCTGTGTCTGATACCGAGGACATCCTGATGATCAAATGGAAACAGAGGGGAACCGAGTACCGCCCCTAGATCCTTGTCCGATGGAAACACTTGCCCGCCGCACATAATACTTGGGTTGATTTGATAGAGTTCAAGGAGCTCTACCCAGACTACCACATTGGGGACAAGCCGGTTCTTGATGGGGAGGGGAATGTTACGCCCCCAAACATGACACGGTTCGTTGGGCGTCAGTATGTCCGAAGACGGAAGGAGAAGACCGGTGACAACGAGTATGAACCAATCGGTTCAGCCCCCGCTCTCTAATTCGGGCGGCTTGGGGCTGAACCACCCGGTTCATCCCCATTTGGGGAGGGGCCGACCGGCCCCTCTCGGTCCTAGGTATATTTATACTCGGGGCTCTCTCTTAGTGGCCAAGCAAGACTAATTCTAGGTATTCTCTCCTTCCCTCCCAAACCCTAGTTTCTCTCTACCTTCTTCCCTAGATTTCTCTTTCTCTCTAGCATCCTACCACATAATGAAATGCAATGCATAAGACGGCCCAAACCCATGATGCTTAAAATGGAGCAACTAAATATTGATTGAGCAGGTGAAGAAATATCATTCTGCATAAGTTCCACAGAGCACAAAAGTAGTGTGCGAGAGAAGAAAAAAATAATGTTCATAAGGTCACCTGAGACTCCCGCATCTTGGACTTAAGTAGCTGGATTTCATGATTCACCTGAGCTTTTCTTTGAAACCATTTGTATTGCTTCTCTGTTTGGCTAGACTACAAGGGAATAGAGAAGTAAATGGTGTTAATAGTTGTCCCCAAAATAAAACTTATAAACTACAAAAGATAGTACAAAATAAGTAAATACAGACCTCATGTCGTGGATGAGAAGCTAGTTTCTGCTCCAGCTCTTCAATTTTATGAACTAATTCTGTAAGTTCTGGGTCATTAATACCCATATCCTGATGAAGCATTAAAAAGATGGGGATATATATCACCTCATGTTACTATCATAACACTTATATTCCTAGGAAATAAGCATCTTTAATTTAAAATTGACAAAAAAAGCTTCTTCAACAAATTCATTAATTACAGCAGTTGTCCTAACAAATATTAAACTTAAAGTATATCAGGGGACCAGGGGTCGATAAGGAAGCATCCATCTATGCAAAATACCTTGACTGGATTTAACCTGGGGAGCCCATGGGGAAATTGTTTTTGTAGTTCCTGCACAGCTAGAAGTACTGTCTGCCTTGCTTCTGGCGGACGGAGATCAGGAGGGAATGAAATTCTTATGTTGCTGATGCCAGATATTAAAGGTAACGGTACAGGAACCTACAGAATACCATTCAGAATTAAAAAAATTCATGGATCAGTAAAAACTAAATAAACTCCAACTATATCCTCCCAAATCAAACTAAACATCTGAATTCCTTTTTAAGTAATTCCTAATAAACTGTTGCTTTCATAAACTTGAACTTACCACGTGCATTTCACCCCTTTCTCCAGGTGGCGGTGGCACTGGTTTTTGACGGGAGCCTCCAAGAGAACAATGCAATAAAATATCAACGAGGTAATTACTACAGCCTGAAGTAGCTAGTGCGGATGGTAATGAACCACCTCCAGAAGGAGGTTTTTTAACCACATTAACTACAACTCCCCAACCCCAATCAGTTACACCATCACGCACCTTGACCTGCAAAAAGAAACAGAAGTTAAAAAACAGCCAAGAGATAACCATAACTGGTTTTTCATCCTTAATAATGAAATAGTCAGATTAGGCACTGCAAACAACATTTAAATGCATTAATAGATGTCATTATGGAAATGCTGTCCTATAAAACCTCATTGTAGAAGAAGCAAACTAATTCTAGAAGGCAACCATTGGGATTGGAGGTATAAAGTGGTTACCAAGTACATACCAGCCTACCCGGAACCAAATAATACAAAATCCTTTCAGGTCTGGTAATCTCAGACATGATCTTCCTTTCAAGCTGAGCAACTTCAAGTCCCAGGTTATGATACTCAGCAAGTTCAGCCTATTCTACAAAAATGAAATCAAAGAACTAAGAAATTGAATGTAAAGGTATATGCTTTTAATTGAGAAATTACCTCGCCTGAGGATTCAAGTACAGCAGCTTCTCTTTCCAACTTCGAGACTTTTTTGTTTATGTCAGGCAAGGACTAGATCATCAAAAAAATTCAATATCTCTAGATTGTAAAGCTAATGAACTCCCAGGAAATAATTAAGAAAAATATTTGGTGTACCAGACCTTATCATACTGGAACTGGTGGAATGAATTCTTGATAACATGTTCAGCTGTAAATTGACCCTCAGCACGGCTCAGTAGATTTAGAATGGAGTAATAACTCAACCTGAAAGTGCTGACCAAAGGGGCAGGTTTACCCAAAATCATGTCTTTGAGAACAGCCATTTCCATCTGAAACAAAACAAGTAAGCAGTACAATCGACTTAGTTTCAGAAATTCATAAGATGCCAAATTAAATGCTTTTAATTTTTGAAAAGCATCAATAAATAGGCTGATCTTCAGAATTATTTTTTCCCTTCCACATAAGGCAGTTTCAGTGCACATGCTCTTTGCTCAAGGAAGTATACTAAGTTGGGACATAAAAAAGCATAAATTACTGCATTTCTAAACTCCATTTTCCATCACAAATCCAGGAGGTATTGGATCAAATGATAAGAGACCATATAACCATATTCAATTGATCATTCGTAGAATAGCACATGAGCGTAGAGCCAACATCAATAAGTAAATGACATGTGGTGAGTGGTGATGCGGGACGAATCCATAGGTCACAGACGTGTGATGCCTAACCACAGATGCAATGCAAGCGAGCACAAGATGAATGCATTGGACGGACGAAAACCCTAAACTGAAGATGCAGATGAATAAACGCATGCACCCAAATGAACTAGCGAAGGCTAACTCTAATGTGATGCACATACAATGATTCAATCAAGCAAGTATTTTTTCCAACGCACAATTAATTAAACAATTTGGCCTCTTAAATCTCGACCAAGCGTCACTATCGATCACAAAAATTACTATTAAAGCACATAATAATTGCAACTAAATGAGAGTGCGCTGAAATTGAATGACAGATGAATAAGAAATGCCCGTATATTGAAAGTAGAATAGTCAAATTATATTAGGGCATAAAATTTCTATCAATAAAGGTGCTCATACAATGCGAAGGAATGAAACTGAAAGTAAAAGCTCACCAAGTAATTGATGATGGTGGGGGGGGGGGGGGGGGGGGGGAGATCTAGTGGTGGCGATGGTTGTCCGACAGGAAGAATATTGTTGTATAGGGGTTGTCAGAGAGGAATGGAGGTTGTTTGGTGGATGGGATTAGAATGTTGCATGAAAGCCCTTTTAGGGTTGTATTGGATTGGAGGAGGTCTGGTCTATGTTATTAAAGACACAAGGCGCACTGAGGCACAAAGGTTTCCTGGAGCCTAGGCGCAGGCGCGCGCCTGAGGCACGTGAGGCGCAAAAATGGGGGAAAATAAAATCAGCGAATTGGGCGCCCAATTTGAGCGAATGGGGCGCCCAATTTGAGCGAATGGGGCGCCCAATTTCAGCGAATGGGGCGCCCAATTTCAGCGAATGGGGCGCCCAATTCCAATTTCAGCGAATGGGGCGCCCCATTTCAGCGAATGGGGCGCCCCATTTCAGCGAATGGGGCGCCCCATTTCAGCGTGTTAAAGCCACCCGTCACCGCACATCTTACCAAAACCCCGAGGTGATAGTAAGGGGGGACGGGGGGACATAAACACCAAAGGACCGCCTCTGCAGGCGATGTGGGACTAACCCCAACCGCAGGCACGCGGGGATATTCCGCCACACGGGGACCCACCGGGGGAACCAGACCAGGAACGCGGTGGGGAATGCCCAAAGATGCGGTCCCACACAACACGTGTCCTGCTGGATAATATAGTCTCAACACACCCCCGCAGCAGGACAACCTCCCTCTGATACCATGTTAAAGCCACCCGTCACCGCACATCTTACCAAAACCCCGAGGTGATAGTAAGGGGGGACGGGGGGACATAAACACCAAAGGACCGCCTCTGCAGGCGATGTGGGACTAACCCCAACCGCAGGCACGCGGGGATATTCCGCCACACGGGGACCCACCGGGGTCAACAACCAGACCAGGAACGCGGTGGGGAATGCCCAAAGATGCGGTCCCACACAACACGTGTCCTGCTGGATAATATAGTCTCAGGACAACACCATGTTAAAGCCACCCGTCACCGCACATCTTACCAAAACCCCGAGGTGATAGTAAGGGGGGACGGGGGTACATAAACACCAAAGGACCGCCTCTGCAGGCGATGTGGGACTAACCCCAACCGCAGGCACGCGGGGATATTCCGCCACACGGGGACCCACCGGGGTCAACAACCAGACCAGGAACGCGGTGGGGAATGCCCAAAGATGCGGTCCCACACAACACGTGTCCTGCTGGATAATATAGTCTCAACACACCCCCGCAGCAGGACAACCTGGCTCTGATACCATGTTAAAGCCACCCGTCACCGCACATCTTACCAAAACCCCGAGGTGATAGTAAGGGGGGACGGGGGGACATAAACACCAAAGGACCGCCTCTGCAGGCGATGTGGGACTAACCCCAACCGCAGGCACGCGGGGATATTCCGCCACACGGGGACCCACCGGGGTCAACAACCAGACCAGGAACGCGGTGGGGAATGCCCAAAGATGCGGTCCCACACAACACGTGTCCTCGGATAATATAGTCTCAACACACCCCCGCAGCAGGACAACCTGGATAATATAGTCTCAACACACCATGTTAAAGCCACCCGTCACCGCACATCTTACCAAAACCCGAGGTGATAGTAAGGGGGACGAGGTGATAGTAAGGGGGGACGGGGGTACATAAACACCAAAGGACCGCCTCTGCAGGCGATGTGGGACTAACCCCAACCGCAGGCACGCGGGGATATTCCGCCACACGGGGACCCACCGGGGTCAACAACCAGACCAGGAACGCGGTGGGGAATGCCCAAAGATGCGGTCCCACACAACACGTGTCCTGCTGGATAATATAGTCTCAACACACATGTTAAAGCCACCCGTCACCGCACATCTTACCAAAACCCCGAGGTGATAGTAAGGGGGGACGGGGGTACATAAACACCAAAGGACCGCCTCTGCAGGCGATGTGGGACTAACCCCAACCGCAGGCACGCGGGGATATTCCGCCACACGGGGACCCACCGGGGTCAACAACCAGACCAGGAACGCGGTGGGGAATGCCCAAAGATGCGGTCTCACACAACACGTGTCCTGCTGGATAATATAGTCTCAACACACCCCCGCAGCAGGACACCTGGCTCTGATACATGTTAAAGCCACCCGTCACCGCACATCTTACCAAACCCCGAGGTGATAGTAAGGGGGGACGGGGGTACATAAACACCAAAGGACTGCAGGCGATGTGGGACTCTGGATAATACACGGGGTCTCGGGGTCAACAACACAGCGAATGGGGCGCCCCATTTCAGCGAATGGGGCGCCCCATTTCAGCGAATGGGGCGCCCCATTTCAGCGAATGGGGCGCCCCATTTCAGCGAATGGGGCGCCCCATTTCAGCGAATGGGGCGCCCCATTTCAGCGAATGGGGCGCCCCATTTCAGCGAATGGGGCGCCCCATTTCAGCGAATGGGGCGCCCCATTTCAGCGAATGGGGCGCCCCATTTCAGCGAATGGGGCGCCCCATTTCAGCGAATGGGGCGCCCCATTTCAGCGAATGGGGCGCCCCATTTCAGCGAATGGGGCGCCCCATTTCAGCGAATGGGGCGCCCCATTTCAGCGAATGGGGCGCCCCATTTCAGCGAATGGGGCGCCCCATTTCAGCGAATGGGGCGCCCCATTTCAGCGAATGGGGCGCCCCATTTCAGCGAATGGGGCGCCCCATTTCAGCGAATGGGGCGCCCCATTTCAGCGAATGGGGCGCCCCATTTCAGCGAATGGGGCGCCCCATTTCAGCGAATGGGGCGCCCCATTTCAGCGAATGGGGCGCCCCATTTCCATTTCAGCGAATGGGGCGCCCAATTTCAGCGAATGGGGCGCCCAATTTCAGCGAATGGGGCGCCCAATTTCAGCGAATGGGGCGCCCAATTTCAACAAAATTTCAGCGAATGGGGCGCCCAATTTCAACGAAATTTCAGCGAATTTGGCGTCCAATTTCAACGAAATTTCAGCGAATTGGGCGCCCAATTTCAACGAAATTTCAGCGCTATTTCAGCGAAATTTCAGCGAATTGGGCGCCCAATTTCAGCGAAATTTCAGCGAATTGGGCGCCCAATTTCAGCGAAATTTCAGCGAATTGGGCGCCCAATGTAAGCGAAATTTCAGCGAATTGGGCGCCCAATTTCAGCGAAATTCCAGCGAATTGGGCGCCCAATTTCAGCGAAATTCCAGCGAATTGGGCGCCCAATTTCAGCGAAATTCCAGCGAATTGGGCACCCAATTTCACCGAAATTCCAGCGAATTGGGCGCCCAATTTCAGCGAAATTTCAGCAAATTAGGTGCCCAATTTCAGTGAAATTTCAGCGAATTTGGCGCCCAGGCACACCTCAGGCACGTCTCAGGCACATCGCCCGGCTAAGCCCTGCTGAGATGCAAGGAAGTGCGCCCGATGCGCACGACGCCTTAGGCGCGAGCCTTGATAACACAAGGTCTGGTATCGCTTGGGGGTGGGTTGGAATGGGTTGGGAGGACTGTTGAAAGAAGGATGAAGGCGGGTGTGCTGTTGGGGGAATTGTTGGAAAGCGTATACAGAGGAATGTTGTTGTGGAAATGATGGGGGTTGTAGGAGGCTGGTGGTGGATGTAGAGTGTGTGGGTACTCTTTGTGGCGCAGAGCAGGGCTCTAGGGTGGTTGGCGGGGGTTGATAGGGAGCCCTGAAGCTTTGCATGGGCGGGGACTGCAGCTGGAGGTGAATCTGAGGAGGGATCGACGGTTGGAATTTTGGACAGGGGTCACCCGGGGCTGTAGAGGCAGAAGGAGATGGCGGCAAGAGCTCTGGAGTCGGTACCAAAGCGGAAGAGGCAGCAACATTGGCATCGCACCGAGCGTAGGACCGAACGGTTTCAATTCTGAAACCAAATTTCTCGATAACCGCCACTAATCTGTTGCACGCAATATATAAATGGGGGAATTAGATTAAATAATCTCGTGGCCCAAACCAGACGATTACATTACTTGACCTAATTCCCAAAATATGTGTCCGAAAAATAAAAACAAATACATGAAAAAATGCAAAAAAATGAGTTTGACGTGATCGCAGTCTCCAATAGTCTATTTGACAATCCAAAATGCTGAACTCGTAAATTTCCCAATGCGACACAATCGATTTCCATCCATCTCCCCGGCTTAGAGACATTCATCTCCGGTGAATGGAGACAACATGCTTCCGATCCAAACCAAGCAAGACTCTCTGTCGTTCCAGGTAAGAACCTTCTCTGCACAAGATCATCATGTCGCAGAAGTAGCCGAGGGTCTCACGCACCAAGCAATCTGCCATAGGATGAAGGTTGGGGGTACAATGGTGACAGGTAGGGAAATATTATAGGTTGACAAGAGAGGTTATAGTGGTGGTGGAAGCTGAATCTGTAAGGCCCCGGTCGACTATGGGTGCGCTACAGGTCTGCAGACCAGTGACCCCAACCCCTCTCCACGGATCTGATTGGCCGCATCTGCTAATTTCAATGTCGGGTTGTTGAGGTTGGGACTTGAACCCCAAACCTCCTAGATAACGGAACTCCAAACTGGTCCCCATCACCATGTTGATGATGAGGACCTGTTTAGAGCTCCATTATCTAGGAGATCTGGGGTTCAAGTACCAGCCTCAACAACCCACCATTGGAATTAGCGGATGTGGTCAATCAGATCTGTAGAGAAGGGTTTGGGTCGCTGGTCTGTAGATCTGTAATGCACCCACAGTAAATTGGGGTGTTACAAAAGCTAAAAGGGAAGGTTGGATGTCAAAAACTAGGTGGCTCCATATCTAGAGTTAAATCTTCTACATTGAATACAAGATGAACACATGTATTCCTTGTAATATCAAGCTCAAAGAAATTTGACTCCGACTTTCTCTTGACAGTGTATGGATCTATCCACCTAGCACTCAGATTCATAATTGTCTCAATGAGAACCTCTCAAATAATGTGCAAATCATCACCCAAATACTTTCAGTGAACATTTGTTCTCTCATATGATTACTCGCGCGAGTTTTGATTTTTTCTATTTAATATAACTTCATGTCGTCGTTGAGTGATCAAGAATATATGGAGCTTAAATTTAGAAGTACAAGAAGGATGGATGGCGTCGTTATTAAGTTGGGTGATCAAGATATTTCCCGTAGTGAATGTTTTAAGTATCTTGGATCGATAATTCAAAAGTACGGAGGTATTGATAAAGATGTGACACATAGAATCCAAGTGGGTTGGTTGAAGTGGAGAGGCGCGTCGGGGATCTTATGTGGTCGTAAAGTACCATTAAAACTCAAGGGAAAGTTTTATCATGCTGCAATTAAACCAACGATGCTCTATGGTTCTGAGTGTTGGGCAGTGAATTGTGTGCATGAGCAAAAAATGGGAGTTGCGGAGATGAGAATGCTTAGATGGATAATGGGAGTGCCTTGGCAAGCGAGAGGCTCCCAGAAGGGGCGTTGAATGATGCTTCTCCACTCAACGCCCTTTGATCTTTGGCGTTGAGTGATGTTTCTTCATTCAGCGCTCTTTGGTATTTTTGCTCCCGCCTGCGGTAGGCGGGAAGGCTAAGGAACGAGAGGGTTCCCGCCCGGGTCATGCGGGAAGACTTGCGCCTGGGCAAGCGAGAGGCCCCCAGAAGGGGCGTTGAATGATGCTTCTCCACTCAACGCCCTTTGGTTTTTGGCGTTGAGTGATGTTTCTCCACTCAACGCCCTTTGGTCTTTTTGCTCTCGCTTGTAATAGGCGGAAAGGCTAAGGAACGAGAGGGTTCCTGCCCAGGGCATGCAAGAGGGCTTGCGCCACAGGATAAGCGGGAAGCCCGCAGGATCAGCGAAAACGCTTCCGCCAGGGAGAGCCCAGAGGTGAAATTACCTGGGTACCCTTAGGTAAAATTACCTGGATGCCCTTGGGTCTGCATTTAGCTCCTCAGAACAGCGGAGTTTGACTGTTGGCAGACCAGCCCAGGGTATTTCAGTAATTTCGGGGCAGCAGAATTACGCTTTTGGCAGACCAGATACTAGAAACTTATAAATAGACCCATAGAGCTCCTCAGAAAGCAGGATTTTCAAAAACTCTCAAGTCTTCTAGTGCTTTCTGAGGTACTTCTAGCCCAGCAATTGGCTTAGGAGGGGAAGCGCTCCGAGATCTTCCGGGTTAGAGGAGGGACCTCCCAGCTGAGGCTTAGGGTCAGTTTCTGGTCTTTGTTGCTAGTCAGGGGTCGGGGTTTGAGAGAAGTAGGCGCTAGCTACACCAATAGGTCCGAACTCTCGTTGATGCCAGTTTTTGACTTCAACAGGAAAGAACAATAAAAACTTGAAATGAAACTATACGGAAAGATATGTACTTAGACATTAGTTAGATCATGACAAAAGATAGGGCACAATGGTGACAAAGGATCCATATGGCCGACCCCACTCAGTGGGATAAAGGCTTGAGTTTGTCACAAATTCGTTAAATATGAATTATGGCCAAATTAAATTAGGAAATCTTTGAATCTCTGGAAAATTACCTTTCATGACATGTTGAACCTCTGAAAAATATTTTAGATGTATTGTCCATGTAGATTTGATAGTTACTTCACACATGACACGAATAACACGTCTTGAACAATAATGGTCTGCGCATAGCAAAAACATAATTTATTAATTTGACCAGTGAAATCACTTTAGAAAATGAAGGATTCTTGAAAGAACATTAGGATGATCTTGTTGCATCTTTGGATTTAATCTTGGAATATAGATTAGAATGGTTGGGGTTTTCACTAATCATCGTGATTAAAGAGTTAGAAATGAGCTGTGCTTAACAAAACGTAGGCTGGTGAGTTAACCCTGAAGATGAACCTAGGAACTGATTATAAAGGGGTTAGTGACATGTTTGGAGTATGTTAGCCATCTGAATTGAGTCCTAGGTCAATTAGCCAAGTGGTGATGAGTGATCATAATTGGAATCCAAGTGGTTAGATTAACTCTCCCCCACAAGGGTTATAAATTTATTTTAGGTTAGTAAGAATAACCTTGAAAGAGGGCTTTAAGGAAGGGTAGTCACCAATAAGATTAAATATCTTGAGAAAGGGAGGTTTGGGATGTCACCTCATCATACCTCCTAGTACCGCCGCGAGCCCTTCACTGCGTAGTTCTCGAGAAGTCCAAGATCTAACTTAAACAGCTAGGTCTAATTAACCCTGACTAAAGAGTAAGATGAATAAAGAAATAAATGAAACTAGTTGCATCCCTTTGGGATGGCGAGATATAGAAGGACTGGTTAGTCCTGGGGAATAAGGCACGGTGTGGTTATGATATGGAGGTCTGGTTAGTCCTGCGAGCTGGAGGCTCGAGTGTTTAGGGTGATACACTTGCATGTGCATATATGAGGTGGCGAGTCTTCGATATTATACCAGTCGTCACACCGACGGAAGTACGTTGACTCTAGCAAGTGGTAGAGGTTCAGAGGGTCAGCTTTTGCTGCGCGTCCAAAAGACACATTCCCTAAAACGATAAGTGACCTACACTAAACCAAAATAAGATTAGTGGATTCCACCAATAGTACGCAAAACTCGAGAGCACCTAGGACGTGTACCGAGGCATACGAAAGGTCTAGGCCCAGTTGATGCCGGACGACGGGTAGGGATTACGCGTCTGTCGGCTATTTCTAGGAAACCCTAACCGAATGCAACGAAATATAATTTTTTTTATATAAAAAAAGATTTGAGCGGACGTTGCATGGAGTTTATGAAATTAAGCAACGTAATTTTGTAAAGCACGAAATTCACTACGTTGTTAGAAAATGAAATTTCTTAAATAAAATGGTTCAATTTTTAATCCGGGGAAGGAAGTTCGCAACTTTCGTTTTGTTCCCCTTGTCATAACAAAACGGAAATCGTGAACTCTAAATACGTTTCTGTTTGGAGTTTTCGACGTAGCGTTCGCTGACAAAACTCGGGCGAAAACCCAACAATTAGTCTATTATCCTAGGAGAAAATATAGAGACACACACAAAGAAAAAGTTAGAAACAATTACCCACAGAAGAGGCGTCTTCCGTATTTGAAGTCGATGGCGATCACGCGAGAAACTTCTCGTCACCTTCGATCTCCACTCCGAGGTCGGCCGCTATCGCACACGGGCACCAAGGAATTAAATCTCTCTCTCACACAAGGTGGTTCCACGAAATCACTCAACAATGTAAGAAAGCCACAAACCTAACAAACCTAAAATTCAATCGCTCTTACACTAGAGGTGGCTCCACGTAACCTCAAGCACTCAAAGGTGGATCCACGAAATCTCTAACACACGGACTAAAGTTCGCTCTCTACCTTTACCGCAACCAATTAGCCAACTAAATTCCTAAGCCTCATGCAATTGCTACTCCTTTCCAACAGGATTCACGAACCACAACAGCTATCAAAAAAACATCCACCACAGCTACCCTTGGGAACAAAGAAATGAAAAATCACTGTTCAAGCACAGTGAAATTAATTTTACTGTTCACGAAATCTTCAGCTAAACAGTCCCCTATGTTTCTTCTTCTTCACACGGGAAAGCAACAGTTGAGAAAATTGCACAGTAACTTTGATGTTACTATTCATCATCATCAACAGGAATGAGCAAATGGAGTCTTCAACATTCAGCAATAAACAAAAAATACAAGTTCTATATTCTGGAGTCGAAGGCAGAAACAACTCAAACGAAACTATTCGTCAATCCTACAACTAGCAACAGGAAACATAAGAATACGACCTCTATAAGGACTGTTCACCTTCTTCTACAAGATTCAACACACGCCTAACACCTAACAATGCTCACACAGAGCTTCAATCGCGCCTAATTTCTAACAGGAAGCACACAGCAACCTCACAGGGACATCGCACTGTTCATCTTGTTCATCGACGGGAATCGCACACAGCAATCAATTTCAATATTCAACATCCACCACCTATTTCCTGTTCTTCTTTCTCTTTTATAGGGCAGCAGTGGCAGGAGGGCGTGGAGCAGCAAGGTCATCGAAGCTTGGAGGTCGCTCGTCGTGGATGGAAGTCGCCGATCGTGGGCCGACGGTTGGAGATCCGGAGAAGGCGGAGCGTGCAGCGTCGTGGGAGAGAGGGTGTGCAAGGCTTCCGCCATTACCGCTACCTGCTGCCCGATCGGGAGAAGGAAGACAGACGGGGATTGACTGGACCGACACCTCTTTAAACCTAACTAATAATATATATATATACTTTTTATGTTTTAAGAGTATATATATGTATATATTTTAACTGATAAATAAATAAATATATATATATACATATTATATATATATATATTTCACAATACAAAATTACTACATTACACACAAAAACAAAAACACAAAATACAAGACTCGGGGCCGGTAGGGGTCCGGTCTGGTGCGGCGTCGGGTACTTTCGCGACTTTATCCGGACTGGGCACCACCAACTCTCCCCCTCTCGAAATCACTCATCTCTGGTGAGTGCTCCGAGTGGTAGTACGGGAGGAGTTTAACATCCATGCCAACGAACCAAGATCTCTGAAAACCACCATCAATAATGGTCACTATCCAACATATGCTCGGAAACTGTAATAGAGTATTCTCCTGGTGTCTCATGCTCAACCTGAAACTGGTAGTGAAAAACAAAAGGAACTATAATGAAAGTGTCAGTAGCAGAATGAATGTAGGTATGTCCTGAATGTGGCTCCTCACTCTCACTCACCAACCCAAAAGAAGCAAGCGGGGGAGAAGGCAATGAAAATTCTAAATACTCATGCGCATCTTCGGGGAATAAAGTCAGATTGGATACGTTAAAAACAGGATTTGCTCCCCAAACGGAAGGCATCTCAAGTTCATACGCGTTTTGCCCAATCCGATTTACTACTCGAAAGAGTCCAGTTCTGCAATAGCTAGCTTCTTTACGGTACCAGAAGGTAACCGTTCTGGATCTAGCCGAATCATAATCAAGTCATCCATTTTAAAACTAGTAGCTTGTTTATGCTTTTTAATTTGAGTTGCATAAAAATCATAAGTGTTATGCAATTTTCCGCTCAAAATTTATTTTTATGCAAATCATGCAAATGCAAAGATGACTACTAACACAACCATTCTTGTCATGGCGTCGCCTAGGCGTCGTCATGGCGCCCAATTGTAAACAAGGTGTTTGGCGCCTTTTCTTTATAAAAATATGGGAATAGACTGCGGTTTATATATAAACCGCAGTCTATTCCATGAACCAGAGCATATACTGCGGTTATTTAAAAACCACAGTTTATTCCTTAAACCAGAGAATAGACTGCGGTTTATATATAAACCGCAGTCTATTCTAGGGGTCAGTGTAGAATAGACTGTGGTTTATATATAAACCGCAGTCTATTCTCAAATAAACTGTAGTGTATGAAACAACCGCAGTTTATTCCATGCACCCGAGCATATACTGCGGTTATTTTAAAACCGCAGTTTATTCCTTGAACCAGAGAATAGACTGCGGTTTTTACGACAACCGCAGTCTATGCTAGGGTTCATTGTAGAATAGACTGCGGTTTATAAATAAACCGCAGTCGAATCGCAAATCAGGAAATAGACTGCAGTTTATAAAACAACCGCAGTCTATAATACATCAAATAGACTGCGGTTGTTTGACAATAACCGCAGTCTATTCTACCCTGAACCTCAGAATAAACTGCGGTTTATGCATAAACCGCAATCTATACTATCTATTTTTAAATTTTAACCGTGAGCTGTAAAAATCTAGTGTTACCCCGAGTTTTTGGTTCTTTTTTTTACGGTCGCTGCGCTTTGCGAGAAACCCTAAAGGCGATTTTGTTCAAGTTTCTGCTCTCCTTTGCTTCGATTTGACGATTCTTCTTCGACAAATCTAATATTCTCACTTAGGTATACTATTTCTTAATACCTTTCTCTGTTTTGAACTTTTGATCTCTGTGGTCTGTGTTAAACTACTAATGTTTTTATTATTATTACTTTATTAGTAGTAGTACTGTAGTAGTAGTAAATTAGTAATGTAGTATAAACATTGTGTTCAAGTTTCTGCTCTCCTTGCTATTCTAAATGTATATGAAGTTATAAACAACACAATGTGCCGAAACATTGCAGTTTAACCCCTATTATATATGTCTAAACCTCCTGAGTAACATACTAACATAGTAACATATATATTTATATGTGTGAATTGTGATTGTGTGGTAATAACTAGTAGCTCAATATCAATGCGGTTTTGTATGAATTTTGTTAAGGTTTTTTGTATGGTTTAGGTTTTTTTAGGATTTTACAGGAAAACGTCAAATAAGAGAACTTCATTGAGGTCAACAAGAGGCTTCACGAAAATGAATGAATTGAATAAGCTTAGGCTAGAGGGGAAGAAGCTTATTATTTCTTTTTGTGATGATGGCTGCATTATTCCCGGGCCTGAAACAAATAAATTGATGAGTTATATGGAAACTCTTGTGAAGTCTTATGTGTCAATTACATATATTGCATGAAAGGATGTTGATAAACAAATTAAAGATCAAATATGGGCAGAATTAAATGTACGTAACCTTGTTATCAGTGATTACATAACTTTGGTGTTTTAGTTAATTTTTAATTGATATTGTCTATTATTTTCAGATTTATTTTGATAATATTGATGGTCATTACAAGGCATTCATGCTAATATGCTATTGTGCAATGGATGAAAACATTTTGGATTTGACCACAATACTAGACTATGATATTTTTGTGTTCCCTTTTTTGTTATTTGTTTCTCTGAAGTCTGTATTGACCATTGATTGTCATTATTTTTTCTTACTGTTACATGCTTACTGCTTCATGGTATTTGAGATAGGTATAAATGTATTGAGGTTTGAGAATTGAGGATTTGAGATATCATGATTCATGAATACATGATATTGGAAGTTGGAACATTTGTGTTTGCTACTTGTCTACTTCTTGTCATACCATGTGTTGAGAATTGAGATATGAAGATATCATGAATTCATGATATCAGAAGATTCAGAAGCTATGCTTAGTTGCTAATTGTTATGCTTAGTTAGTTGCTAACTGCTACCTGTCCATATATGATATATCAGAAGCTATTCTTAGTTGCTAACTGTTATGCTTAGTTAATTGTTTAATGCTAATTGTTCATATATCAGAAGCTATTCTTAGTTGCTTACTGCTAACCGTTAGTCTGCTATGAAGAAAAAAAAATCTCGGACTGTGTTGGTACTTGGTAAACATTATCTCGAAAAAATGGAGCTTTAGACTGCGGTTATTATAATAACCGCAGTCCAAAGTATGGCAGACATGCTATAAACTGCGGTTATTATAGTAACCGCAGTCTATAGACGAATATAGACTGCGGTTATTTTAATAACCGCAGTCTATAGTCTTAAGGATATAAGCTGCGGTTATTCTATTAACCGCAGTCTATAGCCTGCAGACTAAATACGGCGGTTATTATAAAACCGCAGTCTATAGCGTGTATGCTATAAACTGCGGTTATTATAAAACCGCAGTCTATATCATGTATACTATAAACTGCGTTTTTTATAATAACCGCAGTCTATATCCTTCAGACTATACACTGCGGTTATTATAATAACCGCAGTTTATATACTGCCTTTTTTAAAAAAAAATTGGCGCCTTGCGCCTTGCTCGCCTTAGTGTCGCCTAAGCGTCAAGGCGCCCAGCGCTCGCCTTGGTTCGCCTTGACGCTGTGATAAGAATGAACACAACGAACGCCACAAATTGATGGTTTCAGATACCAAGAACAACTCCTGAAAGAGGCACATGATCAGGAGGCTCAGATGGTGGATCATAAAAGAATTCATCGCGAGGGCGATGAATACTCAAGAACAAATCAGAGACATCAGTGATCAGATGTGTCAACATGGTGTGCAAACTGTCTCTGAAAGTGCGAGTGACAAGATATAACTTCAACGAATCAGTGAGTGCACCCTCAAACTCAACTGTGTCACTAAAGATGGAAACATCCCAAATATGCGGTGAATCCATAAGTTTTTCATCTGTGAGTTCACCAGGAGGGGTATAATAAAATTCGATGCAAATGCGACGCGTGCAAATATAGGCTCCAACAACAGATGGAGTGCTCTCAAACAAATGTGCACGAAGTATGACAACCGAAATAAATGTGCTAAGGAAAAGTGAGGCATCAGGAGGCTCACCAGGTGGGACATATGAAAACTCATCGCGAATACGATGATCAGCAAGGGGTACGTCCCATAACTCATCTAGAGCGTGAGTAACTAGATGGCTACAATCAAGCCCTAATATATAGATGTCACACTCAAAATCATCTCGCTGAAACACTATCGACATCAATGGAGACAATGGAGCAGGTATCCATGTCTTAAAATTCGCAAGTGTGTTACTCAGAGAATGTTCATCCACACAAGAACGAGGTGGCTCATCTGGAGGCTCAAGAGGAGGGTCGTCAAATGACCCATCAGTCGAGTGATGGTCCTCCAAAATGAACCATCAAAAGGGGTCATACTCCCAGATAGGGTAGGGGTGACTACCTCGAGATCACTACTAAGCTCTCGGCTCCCGATCGTAATGTCACTCGGTGCGACATCGGGTGTGGTGATGTGACTCGGTGCACCACCAGGTGAAGTGTGCAAGGAATCTACACTCAAACGAGAGCTAGTGGATAAAGAATCAAGAATGGGTTCACTCAGTGGAGCGGACTCACATGGGGGTTGACTCCACAAATCCTGTATTAAAACATCAGACAGAGTGGGTGATGTCTCCCTACTTTGGGCAGTGGATTGCCCTTGCGGACCCTTAAAGTCTATCATCATGTTCACCTTCGGAACACTAGGAGGATCACTAGATGTGATGTACTCTGGGTGATAGTGACCTCTATAGTATTCGTGAGTGTAGTCATGACGATCGTCTATATCTTAATCATGTCGTGCTCGTGGATGATCATAAGTCCTACGAACGTGTGATGGTGGTCGCACATATGCAGTCTCAGATTCCTCATATAAAAGTGACGTGTAGTATTGATAGCTAGAGGGATACTGAGCTCTATCCTCATAATATGGTGTCGAAGGACCACTAGGATCCATTCGGGTACAAGGATAATAACGACGATAGTCATCATATTGACCGTCTCTAGCATAATACGAACGTATTGGGGGATCAACACATTCTCTGGCAGTAATGTACTGTGATCGAGGATAATCATCGGAGTATCGCACAGATCTCTGTGATGGGGTACTATGGGAGTGGGTATAAGTGAAGTCATAATTCTCAAATAAAGGATTTCTCCTAAAGGTAGACCTTTCCACATAGTGATGAGGAACATCGTAATGTGCACAGACAAAATGCTCATATCGAATTCGATGCGGCATTGACGCTTGAGGTGGTATTTCTAAACTACTCACCCTACCTCTAAGGTTTTCTAACTTTTCACGCATCTGACAGGTAGTCTCAGTTAATGTCGTCATTTGGTGAGCGAAAGGTAAAAACCACTGGGGTGGTTTGTCCCCTTCGTTCCCTTGGCTCGGTTGACCAAGCTCAACTCGACGCATTCTAGCACTACGCCGATGCAGGTGAACAAAACGTCAAATGCAATGTATGATTATGCAGTTAAAAAAATTATCTTTTTTTAACATAATTTAAAATAGTATGCGGGTTCCTACTCTCGCAGGGTGGATCCCAAAACTTAGAAAAATTTCGGAACCGCCCTCTGATACCAAATTGATGCAGGACGACGCGTAAGGTTTACGCGCATGTCGGCTATTTCTAGGAAACCCTAACCGAATGCAACAAAATATAATGTTTTTTATATAAAAAAAAATTGAGCAGACGTTGCACAGAGTTTATGAAATTAAGCAACGTAATTTTGTAAAACACGAAATTCACTACGTTGTTAGAAAATGAAATTTCTTAAATAAAATGGTTCAATTTTTAATCCGGGGAAGGAAGTTCGCAACTTTCGTTCTGTTCCCCTTGTCGTAGCAAAACGGAAATTGTGAACTCTAAATACGTTTCCGTTTGGAGTTTTCGACGTAGCGTTCGCTGACAAAACTCAGGCGAAAACCCAGCAATGAGTCTATTATCCTATGAGAAAATATAGAGGCACACAAAGAAAAAGTTAGAAACAATTACCCGCAGAAGAGGCGTCGTCCATATTTGAAGTCGATGGCAATCACGCGAGAAACTCCTCATCACCTTAGATCTCCACTCCGAGGTCGGCCGCTATCGCACACGGCCACCAAGGAATTAAATCTCTCTCACACACAAGGTGGTTCCACGGAATCACTCAACAATGTAAGAAAGCCACAAACCTAAAATTCACTAGCTCTTACACTAGAGGTGGCTCCACGTAACCTCAAGCACTCAAGGTGGATTCACGAAATCTCTAACACACGGACTAAAGTTTGTTCTCTACCTCTACCGCAACCAATTAGCCAACTAAATTCCTAAGCCTCGTGCAATTGCTACTCCTTTCCAACAGGATTCACGAACCACAACAGCTATCAAAAAAAATCCAC
Organism: Platanthera guangdongensis; assembly: GCA_039583875.1. Classification (NCBI taxonomy): domain Eukaryota; kingdom Viridiplantae; phylum Streptophyta; class Magnoliopsida; order Asparagales; family Orchidaceae; genus Platanthera; species Platanthera guangdongensis. Next base: position 22,944,550 of record CM077158.1, on the reverse strand, counting down.
CACAGCTACCCTTGGGAACAAAGAAATGAAAAATCACTGGTCAAGCACAGTGAAATTAATTTTACTGTTCACGGAATCTCCAGCTAAACAGTCCCCTGTGTTTCTTCTTCTTCAAACGGGAAAGCAACAGTTGAGAAAATTGCACAGTAACTTTGATGTTACTATTCATCATCATCAACAGGAATGAGCAGATGGAGTCTTCAACATTCAGCAATAAAAAAATACAAGTTCTATATTCTGGAGTCGAAGGCAGCAACAACTCAAACGAAACTATTCGTCAATCCTACAACTAGCAACAGGAAACATAAGAATACAACCTCTAAAAGGATTGTTCACCTTCTTCTACAAGATTCAACACGCGCCTAACACCTAACAATGCTCACACAGAGCTTCAATCGCGCCTAATTTCTAACAGGAAGCACACAACAACCTCACAGGGACATCGCACTGTTCATCGTCTTCATTGACGGAAATCGCACACAGCCATCAATTTCAATATTCAACATTCACCACCCATTTCTTGTTCTTCTTTCTTTTTTATAGGGCAGCAGTGGCAGGAGGGCGTGGAGCAGCAAGGTCGTCGAAGCTTAGAGGCTGCTGTCGTGGATGGAAGTCGTCGATTGTGGGCCGTCGGTTGGAGATCCGGAGAAGGCGGGGCGTGCAACGTCGTGGGAGAGAGGGTGTGCAAGGCTTCCGCCATTACTGCTACCTGTTGCTCGATCGGGAGAAGGAAGACAGGCGGGGATTGACTGGACCGACACCTCTTTAAACCTAACTAATAATATATATATATTTTTTATGTTTTGACAGTATATATATGTATATATTTTAACTGATAAATAAATATATATATTTATACATATTATATATATATATATTTCACAATACAAAATTACAACATTACACACAAAAACAAAAACACAAAATACAAGACTCGGGGCCGGGAGGGGTCCGGTCTGGTGCGGCGTCGGGTACTTTTGCGACTTGATCCGGACTGGGCTCCACCACCGGTAGTGTGTATACATACCTGCCTAGGAGTGGAGGTACCCATTCCACTTCCCCTGATAGCCACAACGGGTGATACCTGAGTGTCTAGCTAACTCCAAAAAGCGGGAATGAAAGGTCTGTGCGCATGGAGCCGTGTGTGTGAGTTGGACTTGTGTGAAATCATAGCATAAGTCTTGTATTGCATAGCATACGCAACATTGCATACAACAAGATCCTCATCATATAAAAATAGTATGTGCTCTTTTTATATGATGAGTTACTTAAGCAACCTGAATCTTAACTTATATGTTTGCATGAGCATTCATAATAGTTAAGTTACTTTTATTTGTGATGGTAGAAAGTTGCTTTTATTTATACTCATATTTTATGCTGCTATTTATTACTGCACTTTACTTTTCGGTACTTTCATAGTAGAACTGCCTATATAGCTTTACAATACTTGCTTAGTAGAATTGCCTATATAGCTTTACAATACATGCTTAGTAGAACTGCCTATATAGCTTTACAATACTTGCTTAGTAGAACTGCCTATATAGCTTTACAATACATGCTTAGTAGAACTGCCTATATAGCTTTACAATACTTGCTTAGTAGAACTGCTACAGTAGATATACGCCCTTTACACATACTATGTGAGTGAGAGCAATATCACCTGCTTTGTTATTCTGCTTTGTATAACTTTTTTCCTCGTCCTCCCGTCTGGTGCCTAGGAGACATGGGGGGAGGGGTGGATGAAACCGCTTATACTTTTTGACTAAGGGTCGGATGTGGCATAACAACTAGGAGCGTTGATCACTGATCACTCGCATCCTCACTACAGAATTACTCGTGGAAGCAAAACAAGAACACTGATCACTCACATCCGTCCGTGGTAATGTTTTGGTGCGCTACAGTGGCTCCTTATGCTTCGTCACCCTGTCCTTCTGCTGCTGCTCCTGATCCACGTGCTTCTGCTTGTTATGCTACATCTGACCGTTAGTCAAAAAGACCAAGCGGTTTCATCCACCCCTCCCCCCATGTCTCCTAGGCACCGGGCGGGCGGGCGGACGGGGAGAAAAAGTATACAAAGTAAAATAGCAAAGCAGGTGGCATTTCTCTAACTCACATAGTATGTTTAAAGAAAGTATAGCTACTCTAGTTGTTCTACTAAGCAAGTATTGTAAAGTGTAGAAATGGAGAAAGCCAACCTTGTATATATGTCCACTTGATACAAATACAAAGAATGAGTACATATATATAGATGAGAGAAAGAGAGAGAAAAGTCCTATACACAATGTGGGACTAAAGAGAGGAGAGAAAAAGCAATAAATGCTATACAAATGGGCCTAATGTTAAGTGGGCTTTTCCAACACTCCCCCGCAAGCTGGAGCGTATAGGTCATATGCACCCAGCTTGGACAAACATTGGTAGAACAGAGTGCTTGATAAGGCCTTTGTGAGGATGTCGGCAACTTGATCAGTTCCTGGAACATGTTTTAATTCAAGTTTCTTCAGTTGAACCTTTTCACGAACAAAGTGACAGTCAACCTCGATATGTTTTGTGCGCTCATGAAAGACCGGATTCTTTGCGATGTGTATGGCGGCTTGACTATCACAAAATAGAACAGCAGAGGAGGGGAGTTTTACTCCCAGGTCAGTAAGGAGACTTTCAAGCCATGTGAGTTCTGAAACAACTGAGGCCATGGATCTGTATTCAGCCTCTGCAGAGGAACGAGCCACCACAGCTTGTTTCTTACTCTTCCAAGTAATAAGATGCCCACCAAAATACGTACAGAACCCACTAGTTGACCTTCGATCGTCCAGGGAACCCGCATAGTCGGCATCAGAATAGGCAACCAATGCGGGAGCAGAGTCGGAGGTTTTGTAAACCAGCCCTTGGCCTGGAGCTCCCTTAAGGTATCGGAGAATCCGTTCAACCGCTTGGAGATGAGAAGCCCGGGGGGCATGCATGAACCTACTGACAACCCCAACTGCAAATGATATATCTGGCCTTGTGACTGTTAGATAGATCAACTTGCCCACAAGGCGTCGATAGTATTCCGGGTTCGGAAGTAGCAAATCGTCATCCGAAGCATGAGCGCATAATTTGTTATTTGCCTCCATCGGGGTACATGCTGGCTTGCAACCAGACTGACCAGCATCTTTGAGAAGATCGAGACAGTACTTTCGTTGGGAGAGAACCAACCCGTCCGGCCGCCGGGCGATCTCGAGACCAAGGAAGTAGCGAAGTTTCCCCAGATCTTTAGTCTGAAAAACAGTGCTCAGGTGTTGTTTGACGTCTTGAATCCCCTTTGAGTCATCCCCAGTGAGAAGGATGTCGTCAACATAAACCAACAGAAGAATGGTGTCAGTGGCCCGGTGTCGGGTAAATAGGGAGAAATCTGCAGAGCTCCGAGTGAACCCCATGTCCCGAACCACCTTGCTAAACTTGTCAAACCACGCCCGTGGGGACTGTTTGAGACCATAAATTGACTTTTTGAGAAGACAGACCCGAGACTCCCCCGTGGTCTCAAAACCGGGCGGTTGGCGCATGTAGACAGTTTCCTGAAGGTCGCCATTCAAAAAGGCGTTCTTGATATCAAGTTGATGAAGAGGCCAGCGGCGGTGTACCGCGACGGAGAGAAGAACGCGGACAGTGTTAAGCTTGGCCACCGGAGAGAATGTTTCCTCATAGTCGAGGCCCTCCTGTTGTGTGAAGCCCCGGGCCACAAGACGGGCCTTCAGTCGGGCAATAGTGCCATCCGGAGCATGCTTGATGACGAAGACCCATTTGCATCCAACAGGGTGCTGACCGGGAGGTAAGGGAACCAAGACCCAGGTCTGGTTGGCCCAAAGGGCCGTCATTTCTTCGTCCATGGCAGCCCGCCAGCCAGGATGGTGAAGCGCCTCCTGCAAAGAGTTAGGGACTGAAACAGAAGATAAGGAGGTGGCAAGGTGAAGAAGAGAGGGGGAGAGGCGATGGAGCGAGACGTAGTTCGCCATCGGATGAGCGGTGGAGACGGGAGCCGGAGCAGCAGGGAGCAGAGCACCAGAGGGCGAAGCCGACTGCAGAGGAGCCACAGAATGAGGAGAGCGACGAGAATAGACCCGGATAACCGGAGGTGGTGGACGGACCGGAGGTGGGGAAGGGAGAGAGGCTGAGGAGTGAGGAGCAGGAATGATAGGACGAACGACGGGAGCGGGAGGCAGAGCGATATCCGGAGCAGGGAAGAAAGGAAGATCTTCACGGAAAGTTACGTCAGGCGAGACAGTAACCTTGCGGGTAGTAGGCGAATAACATACATAACCCTTCTGAGTGCGCGAGTACCCGACAAAGATCTGCTTGGTGGCACGAGGGTCCAACTTGTCCGTGGAGGGACCGAGGTGGTGAACGTAGCAGGTACACCCAAACACCCGTGGCGGAAGAGGAAAAGGCGAAGTTGTGGGAAAGAGGAGGCTGAAGGGAGTAGCATACTGGAGGACGGAAGACGGGAGGCGGTTGATGAGGAAGCAAGCCGTGGAGAGAGCGTAGTTCCAGTACGGTTTGGGGACCTGCATTTGAAGCATAAGCGAGCGAGCGACATCGAGAAGGTGACGATTCTTGCGCTCGGCGACACCATTCTGTTGTGGAGTGTACGGACAGGAGGTTTGGTGAAGAATGCCGAATTCAGAGCAGAGAGTGGCAAACGTATGGCTGGTGTACTCCCGCGCATTGTCTGTACGAATAGTGCGAATAGGCGCAGAGAACTGAGTGCGAGTCTCGAGGATGAAAGCCCAGAATACGCGGGGAAGTTCAGAGCGATCCCGAAGGAGATATAACCATGTCATGCGAGAGTAATCATCAATAAAAGTAAGAAAATAGCGATAGCCAGAAATACTAGTAACTTTGTACGGACCCCATATATCGGAGTGTACTAAAATAAAAGGAGCGGAGCTCCGAGTACAATGAGGGGGAAAAGAAGAACGGGGCTGTTTGCCCAAAATACATGTGTCGCAACGAAAAGCAGGGAGAGTGACATCAGGAAGAGCCTTCCGGAGGACTGGAAGAGGAGCATGTCCCAGACGGCGATGCCAATCCGAAGAGGAGGTAGATGCGAGGACAGTAGGAGAGTCGTCAAGGAGATAGAGCCCATTCTGCAGCCGTCCTCTACCAATGATAGTCTGCGTATGCTGATCCTGTATGAGAAAAGAAGAAGAAGTAAATGTCACTGAGTAATTAGAATCAGTAGTAAGGCGACCGACAGAGAGTAAATTGAAAGGAGAGCCCGGAACATGTAGAGCCGAGCGTAGGAGGAGAGAAGAGGTGAGAGAAATATCAGCACATCCAGATACGGGAACCGACGCCCCATTAGCAACAGTAATGTACTTCGGGTGAGGTGAAGACAAGTACTGTGGTGGCTTAACAGAGGTGATATGATGAGTGGCACCAGAATCAAGGATCCAGCGCGTGCCAGAGGATAGGCAGGCGATACCTTCATTGGAGAGAGAGGCAGCAGAGGCAACCGAGGCAGGCGGACGGCTGAGCAAGCCATGAAGATGCTGAAGCTGAAGACGAACCTCGTCGAGCTCAGTACGAGAGGAGGCAGAGTCGGTAGTAGCAGCAGAGGCATGTGGACGAGGAGGACGGCCATGTTTGCGAAAGCAAGTGGCCTCAAGATGACCAACTTTACCACAGAACGAGCATTGAGGCCTAGACCGGCCACCGCGACCCCGGCCGCGAGAGTCAGAGCGGCCACCACGGGCAGAGGGGGGAAGAGGTAGTAAGGGAGCAGGTGCCTGTTGAACAAGGGCCGGAGAAGGAAGTCCGGGAACATCCGGAGGCGGGGAGACTTTGAGAAGCATTGAGCACACGTCGGAAAAGGACGGTGTAACAGTAGAGGAGAGGATGTGAGCCCGGACACTGTGAAGATGAGGGGGTACCCGGGCCATCATCATGGCGATACCCACAGCTTCCTTCTGGGTACGTTGAGCAGCGAGATCTAGAGTGGGAGGCTGATGGTGGATCCAAGCCTCAACCAGAGACCGGGCTTGAGCAACAAAGGACGTCAAGTCGGTGGCGTCACTGCTGTCAAGGGCCTGGAGAGCGGTGATGATATCATAGAGATGGTGGAGACTATCTTTGCCGGAGTAGAGGGTGTGTAGCTCGTCCCACATGCCTTTGGCCGTCTCATGATACATGGCCAGACGATAAGATTCGCCATCAAGAGAGTTGAGGAGCCAAGTCTGCACACGCCCATCATTGCGTAACCACTCCTCAGTAGGGACACCAATAACGGTCTGGGTCAGATGATGAAGGAATCCCTTGGACTGAAGGACACGGCGAACTGAGTGTGCCCATTCCACAAAGTTCTTCTTGCCAGTGAGCGAAATTGTGGTGATCCGGAGCTCGTCTCGGACTTCGGTATAGAGGCCGGGCGTTCAGGAGGAACTGCCGTACCGACGGAGTCTGCAGAGGTAGACATGGAGGCCGCAGCGAGCTTGAAGGAGGCCGCAGCGAGCTGGAAGGAGGCCGCAGCGAGTTGGATGAGACCGCAGCGGGCTGGAGGCCGCAGCGAGCTGGAGAAGACCGCAGCGGGCTGGAGGCCGCAGCGAGCTGAAGGAGGCTGCAGCGAGTGGGAGGAGGTCGCAGCGAGCTGGAGGAGACCGCAGCGGACTGGAGGCAGCAGCTAGAGGAAGCAAACAGTCAGCGGACTGGGTGAGGACGCGGCGACCTGGATGAGGTCGCGGCGAGCTGGAGGATGATGCGGGCTGGTTCAGGTCGCGGCGGTCTGGGTCAGACCGCAGCGGACAGGAGTGAACTGATAAGAGAGGACACGCCGGGGCTGACTTGCGAGCTGGCGGGCTGGCGGGCTGGCGAGCTGGCGAGCTGGCGAGCTGACGAGCTGGCGAGCTGGCGAGCTGGCGGCGAGCTGGCGAACTGTCGAGCTGGCGAACGCAGCGCGAACGGCGGATGAAGGAGATCAAGGAGAGAGGTCGCCGAGGTCGCGCCGGACAGGAAGAGGCCGCAGCGGACAAGGGGAAGCAGTGGACCCCACAGGATGGCTATAAAAGGAGGGGGGGCCAGAGGAGATGGGGAGAGAGGGGGGGGGGAAGAAGTGGATCCACGGGAGAGGAAGCGGACAGGAAAAGTGAGGCCGCAGGAGAGATGCGACTAGAGGGTGCGGACTGGACAAGGGAGGCCGCAGAGACCGCAGGCTGCAGGGCGGACAGAAGAGGGAGTCCGCAGGAGAGTCGAACCTGCCTCTGATACCATGTAGAAATGGAGAAAGCCAACCTTGTATATATGTCCACTTGATACAAATACAAAGAATGAGTACATATATATAGATGAGAGAAAGAGAGAGAAAAGTCCTATACACAATGTGGGACTAAAGAGAGGAGAGAAAAAGCAATAAATGCTATACAAATGGGCCTAATGTTAAGTGGGCTTTTCCAACATAAAGCTATATAAGCAGTTCTACTATGTAAGTACTGGAAATTAAAGTGCAGTAATAAAAGCAGTAATAAAGAGTAGAATAAAAGAGCAATATAAATAAATGCAGTTATCTGCCATCACAAGAATGTTCATACAGACATATAACTTAAGGTTCGGATTGCTTAAGTAACTCATCATATAAAAAGAGCTCATACTATTTTTATATGATGTGGTTTTTGTTGTATGCAATGTTGTGTATGTTATGCAATGCAAGGCTTATGTTATGATTTCACACAAGTGCAACTCACACACATGACTCCATGCACACAGACCTTTCATTCCCGCTTTTTCGAGTTAGCTAAACTCTCAGGTACCCCCCGTTGTGACTATCGGGGGCAGTGGAACGGATACCTCCACTCCTAGGCAAGTATACACACTACCGGGCCTAGACCTTACGTACGTCTCGGTACACATCCTAGGTGCTCTCGAGTTTTGCGTACTATTGATTGAATCAACTAGTCTTATTTTGGTCAAGTGTAGGTCACTTATCTTTTTAGGGAATGTGTCATTAGCCCTCTGAACCTCTAATACTTGTCAGAGTCAACGTACTTCCATCGATGTGACGACCGGTATAGTATCGAAGACTCGCCACCTCATATATGCACATGCAAGTGTATCACCCCAAACACCCGAACCTCCAGCTCGCAGGACTAACCAGTCCTCTATATCATAACCACGCTGAGCCTTAGCCCTCAGGACTAACTAGTCCTCTATATCATAACCACACCGAGCTTTAACCCCAGGACTAACCAATCCTTCTATATCTCACCATCCCAAAGGGATGCAACTACTTTCATTTATTTCATTATTCATCTTACTCTTTAATCAGGGTTAATTAGACCTAGTTGTTTAAGTTAGATCTTGGACTTCCCGAGGAGTACCCAGTGAAGGGCTCACGACGGTACTAGGAGGTATAATGTGGTGACATCTCAAACCTCCCTCTCTCAAGGTTATTCTTACTAACCTAAGATAGATTTATAACCCTTGTGAGGGAGAGTTAAGCTACCACTTGGATTCCAATTATGAACTACTCCCCTTATTGTCCATGCACTCTATCACTCATCACCACTTGGCTAATTGACCTAGGACTCAATTCAGATGGCTAACATACTCCAAACATGTCACTAACCCCTTTATAATCAGGTCTTAGATTCATCTTCATGGATTACTCACCAGCCTACGTTTTGTTAAACGCAGCTCATTTCTAACTCTTTAATCATGATGATTAGCGAAAACCCCAACCACTCTAACATATATGCTCTAAGATTAAATCCAGAGATGCAACAAGATCACCCTAATGTTCTATCAAGATCACCCTAAAACATAGTTAATTGATTTGATACGTTTTGTTATGGCGTTTGCACTCACGTAGGGACGGATGTACGTGCCGTTACAGTCGTATGTACACACACACACATACAAGCAATGGTGCACGGGATTCCCTTGTGCCCCGACGCGACAGTACAACCTTCATTCATCATCTCCAAGATTTTTGTTTGCCTCTCTGAATATAAAGCTTAATGGAAATTGAGAGGATAATGACACATTTTATAAAATAAATAGGAAAACATAAATTAAAGCCATTTTTTAAAAATGAAAAATTTGTAATAAAGAAAAGGTAAAATTGACATGATGAATGTTACACCAAAGACTCATCTTCACTTATAGTAGCACATATATATTTTAAAAACTAAAACAAAAACATAAATTAAAGCTGCTTTTCATAAACGTAAAAAATCTAATAAATAAATGGTAAAATTGAAAAGATGAATGTTTTATCAAATGAGGTTTTTCTCATATATATATATATATGCATGTATATATATATATATATATATATATATATATATATATATATATATATATGCATGTATATATATATATGTATGTATGTATGCATGCATGAATGTATGCATGCATGCATGTATGTATGTATGTGTTGTTTTTTTGATGCTCCAAACCGGACCGGTCCAGCTGGACCGGTTCAGTTTTGCCTATTGCTATATAAACATATCATTCACAGGAATCCCGATTCAATCCTAACCTAACCTAATCGATCGGAACGGGCGGAAAGAAATCGAGCAAGAGGAAGCCATCGGGAAGCAGAGCGGCGGCATCGGGCGAAAGGAAGAATCGGGAGAGGCGGAATCGGGCGAAGGAGAAGCGGCGGCATCGGAGCGGTGGCTTCAGGACACGATCGAGCGGCGACATCGGGAAGAAAGCGGCGGCATCGGGCGGTTCTCTTTCGGGAGGATCGAGCGGCGGCGCGGCGACATCGGGAAGACAGAGGAGCGGCGGCAAGTGCCCGATCTTGGGCAGCGGGCGGTTCTTCTCCGGCGACGGCCGGCGGTTCCTAGGGTTTCTTCTCCGGCGGCGGCAAGATCGGGAGCGGCCTCCTTCTGCGGCAGCATAAGGCAAGCCCGATCTAGGGTTCTTCTCCGGCGGCTTCGGCGATCCAGCAGCGGCGGCAACTCCGGCGGTGAGAGAGGGCATAAGGCTGCGGTTCCTTAATCTTGAAAAGGGCAGCGGCTTTCTTGGCCGGAGGGCGGCGGCGTGTGGCGGAGGGATAATCGGGTTACCCGATTTTGGGCACCAGCGGTGCATCGGGTTCATCTCCGGCGGTTGACGGCGGCTTGGCCGGCTGTATCCAGGGAGGGAGAGGGGGCTCACGGCAGTGGCTGGGTGCAGATTCCTTCGGCGACGATCAGATTCAGTTCCAGGCTCCGATTGGCCATTTCTTGCGGCCAGCATAGGGGAGTTTTCTTCCCTCTCTCTTGTTTTTTGTTGTTCTTTCATTCCTATTCTAGGTTAGTGTCGATCCGTTGAGGATCGTTGAGTGTCTGTGTTGTACCGGTGCTTCACAGCTATATAGTAATCATTTTTGTAATAGGGGCAAAGGTCTCATCACAGACTTCACTGTCAATATCATGTTGTTGGAGTAAACATCGGGTAATAAGTCGAGTCTTATATTTGTCAATGGTATCATTTGCATGTGTCTTTATCTTGTACGTCAACTTGCAGCTGATGAGGTAAGTACCCTTAAGTAAAGGGGCCAGATCCCCAGGTATGAGGGTGAGCTAAGGCTCTAAATTATTCATTCATAGTTGTCTTCCACTCAAGTATAACAACAGCCACCTCATACTTATGGGGCTCACGATGACTCGAGGTATTGGTAAGAAAGCACTAAAAAATAGGAGTCAAGGTGGTGAACAAGGTAAAATGATCAAGTGGGTGATGTTGACGAGTGAAGTTGATGTAGGGTAGGCTAAGGGGTGCACAAAACCTAGGACTCTAGGTATAAATGCGAAGGCGACTCTCTAGTATGATCCTAAATGCAATGCGGTCGTCAGTTACGACAATAAATAAATTGGAGCAATAAAGTTTTCTAACACCGCGCAAATATTCAAAATTGAAAGCAATTAATTAATTTGACAATTTTATAACAGCTTTCCTCCGCTCGGAGGCCCAAAGCAAAGCGCGCGGCGAATAGCTCCTCCTGCAAATTAATAGTGTATCGAAACAACTTTCTACTAGCAAGAATCACAACACATATATTAATTCGCCAATGAAAATGTCAAATCAAATAAGCAAATACCACAGGAAACTCACAAAATAGTGGGCTGAACCGAGACACTGAAAAATTTGGGTCTGGATGTGTAGATCGGCGATCGGAGGTGGAACCGGCGGCGTGAAAATGAAGGCGGTGGTTGTCCTCGGCGGTAAATGATGAGATCGGGTGAGAAACGGGTAGATCCGGCCACATACAAGTAGATCCGGGCCGGGGAAGGGTGAATCTGTTATTTTGGGTCGGATCAGGGTGAGGGGAGGGTGTGGGGGTGGTGGAAATAACGGATCGGGGGTTGAAATTCTTAGATCTGAATGGATCTAGAGAATTTGGGTGGTTTGGAGGTGGTTCCACGAAGAGACGGGGAATAGGTAGCCGGCCAGTGGTAGGGAGGGGGCTGCCGACTGTGGAGGGGGCTGCCGACTGTGGAGGGGGCGTGGGAGGGAGGCAGCGGCTGGGGGTGGGTCGCCGGGTTGGGGGAGGAGGTTGGGTGGTTGGTGAGGAAGAGGGGCAGCAAGGGCGGCGGCCGGTTTGGCCGGCGGCTGCAGGAAAACCTGCACAGTAGGCCGCCGGGTATCGGGGAGATTAAGGGGGTTGTAGTGGGTGAAAGAGGCGTTTGAGGGATGGAAAATGAAGGCAAGGGTAGGGGTACCTTGGGGGGGAAGAACGAGCGCGTAGGAGTCGTCACCTATGGTTCCACGGCATCGGCACTGGGGAGGGATCGCTAGAATCCGGGAATGAAGTTCTCCAAATTTTGCAATGAATGAATTCAGCCCCTACAACACCTATTTATAAGAAAAGAACAAACTAGGGCTTCATCATCAACGGATATGACTGACCAGTTGGATCGGCCACTAAATACATGACAATAAACTCAAAAAAATAAACTAATATATGTTTTTGACTCGCGGCAACGTGCCAGACGCAACCGCGGAGTCGAATCGGCGATACGATCAAGATTTCATGCGTGAATAAATTAACGTGGGTCCCGCATTGCGGCGAATCCCTCCAGGTGCACAATCTGAAGAATCCCCATCAGAAGTGGTGTAGTGGAGTAATGAGAGAGACAAAATCCAGGGGAGTCAAAGAATTAAGGATTGGAAGATCAGAGAAAAACAGATTTTGTAAGAGAGGATGGATGATAGGCAGAAGGTGGTGCAGCGGACATCGTTACATCAAGAACTCAAGATTCACATGTGGTGGGGAAAGCAAGGTGACAAGGAGACGTAGTAAAGAACAATAGGGTATCCACTCAAGGAAAATGAGGTGGCAAGAGACACATAGTTGTATTTTGCGCGAGAACTGAGTGACAACCATTGTAGAGAACTCAAGATATTTAGAGATAACATTAAATTTCTTAGAAATCAAATATATCCATAAAAAGAGGTAATAATCATCAATAAAATAAAATAGTACTTATTTCCTCCTTTTAAAATGTGGAAGGAATGACCACATACATCAGTGTCAATATGATACAAGGGAGAAACACATACAGATTGCCTAGAAGGAAAAGAAATAGAAATGTGACCAAAATCCAACCAGTATAGGGCGCAAGCGCCTTAGCAGAGAAGTTTCCAAAAAATCCTGAAGATAACAAAGACTGCAGTAGTATGAGAAAGATGCATTAATCTCATATGTCAAATATCGTTGGTAGAGGATGGAGTAGGAAGAGCGAGACATGGTAGATAGCAATTGTAGAATGTAGTGAAAGAGTGAGGTAGAAAGCAAGCGTCAAGGATAATGAAATGAGGAAGAAAAGTAAGATGTCCACAACTGACAATTGGTTAGAGGCTCCCATCAGTTGTCTGAATGGAAACCAGTGATCAAATAGGAACAAGACTAATAAAACTAGAAGTATCACTAGTCATATGGTAAGAGGCGGCATAATCCAGAATTCAGGGGGAAGAAAATATACTTGAGAAGCTAGCAAAGGATGAACCGAGAGAGCAAAATGACTGAGGTGTCAGTTGGAGCAAGCTCATAAACTACTGAATCTGACTCTTTAAGTGAAAACAGATTGTTATATTTGTTCAGTAAGAGGAGTGTAATCTGCTATCACAGCATGTTTGGATTGAGCTTTGCATTGAGTAAAAGCTTAACATTCATGAGTATTATGAGTGCATGACCTTTGTGTCACACGCACCATTTTTGATTTGGGCGAGACTGGTGAGGCCCCGAGGGAGCTGATCTAGATTGATCTACAGAGGATGTAGGATGAACCATGAGCGAGGGCGGATGCAGTGTAAAGCGAGGGGGTGCGGCCGCACCCCCTGATTTTTTTAAAAAAAAATTTAATATAGCTCGAATAGACAGCGGTTTTTATAAAAATAGTCAGCGGTTTTTATAAAAATTGCTGTCTATTCTAGGTTCAGGTAGAATAGACAGTGGTTTTTATAAAAAACGTTTTTTATTCCCATATTTTTTTGCTACAATAGACAGCAGTACATTAGCTTTTACTCTATCTTCTCAAAACTCAACTCTAGCCCGGTAGCCCGAAACTCTCCAGCAGGCCGCAATCCACGAAAAGAAATATCATCGTTGTGCGCCTCGTACCTTTGTGGCTGTGCCCTAGCCTCTAATTCTCCCGTCGGTAGCTTCCTTGTCGTCTGTCGTCGACGTCGACATTCCAGAACCCAAACATTTATTTGACTGGCATCTCTGGGGGCTGAAGCTTTCAATTGGGATTTCTTCTCAAATCTCAAATTTCAATATGTTTTATGTTCTATCTTCAGATCTTCTCAAATCAGCAAACTTGCAAGGTACATTAGCTTTTGATCTATCTTCATTCTTCTCAAATCTCAATTTTTTTGTTCAATTATTGTATTGTTATATTTTATGTTCTATCTTCTCAAAAATATGTACTTTTTTTAGGTAATTAGAGTTATTCAAATGGAAAAATATTTCAACAAAAAACAGAAAACTTTGGAAAGTTCGTATAATTAGATTTATTTTTATTAAAAATATAGTTTTATTTTTGAAAAAACTCATCTCCCCATATTTTATCATTAAAAGAACCTATATCAAGTCTGTGTATTGATATATCAAAAGAAATACTTTGTGTTGATAAAATTGGTGAATCAAGTAAATTCAATAATTCCAAAGGACTTCGAGATCTGCTTGATTTATCTAAAATAATATCTGGTCCTGGATTACGCCCTTTAATTTTTGATTTTCATGTGAGCATTCGAGACCAAGTTCGAACAGCATATTGGTTGAAAGGTCCTTGCCAGCCTCGTAACCATCAATTTAAATGGACTTATTTTGAAAAAGATCCACGACGTTTTATTGGAGATTGGTTCAACTTATACGGTGATTGGTTAGAATATAGTATTTCTAAAGATGTTGTCTTTTGTTTATGTTATTTATTTAGAGTTGGTCATGGGGAACAGAGTGGAGGAAATATATTTGCTACTACCGGATGGTCTTATTGGAAAAAAACTTCAAAACTACAGAAGCATGTTGGGGCATATAATAGTGCACATAATGTTGCCTTGCAAAAATGTCAGTTGCTCATAGATCAAAAATTTCACATTACAGTTGCATTCTCTAAGCAATCAGATATTTCAAAAGCTGATTATCGTACCAGATTGATTTCATAAATTGATGTTGTAAGATTTCTTTTAAGCCAAGGTTTACCGTTCCGAGGGCATGATGAATCTAAGACTTCTCACAATAAAGGAATTTTTTTGAGCTTTTAGAATGGTTAGCAGATCACAATGATGATGTAGCAAGTGTTGCTTTCAAAAATGCACCTGAAAATCTTAAGCTAACGTCACCACAAAAAGAAATTGTGAGTTTCATTGCTTGTGAAATTAGAAAAAAAATACTTTTGGAAATTGGTGAAAAACCTTTTTCAATTTTAATTGACGAGCCACGTGATATTTCTGTTTAAAAACAAATAGCTATTATTTTTCGATATGTGGATAAAAAAGGACGTGTTATTGAATGTTTTTTTGTTATTATCCATATTAAGGACACTACTGCTTTATCATTAAAAACAACATTAGATATGCTTTTCTCCACTCATGGATTATCTATTTCAAGGCTAAGAGGGCAGCGATATGACGGAGCCAGAAATATGTAGGGAATATATAAAGGCCTTAAGACTTTAATACTAAGAGAAAATGAATCTGCTCATTATGTACATTGTATTGCTCATCAGTTACGACTAGCACTAATCGGAATAACAAATAATGATTGTCAGATTGCAATGTTATTTTCTTTGATGACCAGCATATCTAATATTGTTGGAGCATCATGTCAAAGAAGAGATAGTCTTCGAGAAAAAGAAATTGCTAGAATAACAGCAGGACTGAATAATGGTGAAATCTCTAGTGGACATGGTTTAAATCAAAAAATTAATATCAAGAGAGCAGGTGATACTCGTTGTAATTTGCATTTTAATTCTATCTTAAGCTTGATACTCATGTTTTCTTCTGTTATAGATGTCCTTGATGATATTCGATTGAGTGACACAGATTTTAAAAAAAGAGCTGAAGCATCTTCTATTCTAACTTTTGTGAAAACTTATGAATTTGTTTTCAATTTACATTTGATGAAAACCATTCTAGGAATGACAAATGATTTTTCACAAGCTTTACAAAAAAAGATCAGAATATCATTAACGCAATGCATTTAGTAAAGATAACAAAGGCACAACTGCAGATGTTCAGGGACAGTGGATGGGAAAGTCTGATGACAGAAGTCAATCTATTTTGTGATAAACACCAAATAGAATCTTTGGATATGAATGATTCATTTCAAGCTTTGGGAAGATCACATCGTAAGGCTGAAAAGAGAACAAATTTGCATCATTATCGGGTTGATGTTTTTATTCAGTAATTGATTTACAACTTAATGAGTTAAATCACAGATTTAACGAGGTCAACATTGAATTACTCATTTGCATGTCATGTTTTGATCCAAGTGATAACTTTTCAGTCTTTGACATACAGAAATTATTAGGTTTAGAAAAGTTTTATCCATCCGACTTTTCTCAAATTCAGCTTATCACACTTCAAAGTCAGCTTGAGACTTATGTTTTAAACGTCAGATCACTTGTTGAGTTTTCTGATCTTAATGGTATTAGTGATCTTGTTAAACAGTTTGTTAGAATCAAGCTGGATATAACATATTCTTTGGTATATTCATTGATTAAATTAGTATTACTGCTAGCAGTTGCAATAGCTACAGTTGAAAGGACATTTTCTGCGATGAAGATTATAAAGACCCGATTGCGCAATCGGACGAAAGATGAATGGCTTAATGACAGTTTACTGACATATATTGAGAGAGAAACATTCAAAGTTGTTGATAACAAAATAATTATTAAACGTTTTCAAGCAATGAAGACCAGGAGAGTACAAATTTTATCAAGTATAACAATGTAAGTGATTATGTTTAAATATTGTTAATTTGTTTAAAAAAATTTTGGATTATTCATAATTGATAAACCTGAATTTGAATGAAAAAAATTTATAATTAAATTTAGCACCCCCTGAACAAAATTCCTGGCTCCGTCTCTGACCACGAGAACAAAATTCTTAGGTATGGTGGAGGATTGTGCCTCAAGAGCTAATTGACGATTTTCCTTGGTTGTTAGTTCATTTAGAGCCATCTCCAAGATGTCATAATGCTCTAATCCATGAAGTATGAATACATCTGAAAGGTAGCGTACCCGTACCGGATACGTATCCGGTACCGGTACGTACCCGATACTTGACAGATACACCTATGTGGACACACTTGTACTTAGCACATCATTCTGCATATTGTGACAGAAGTCTCTTTTCTAGAGTAAACAAAAGTTGGCTCTATGCTAGAAAGCGTTGGTACGTCCAATTAAGTTGTGTATCTGTACCGCGTACATTACAAGTATATGTATTGAACGTGTTGATACGACGCAAGTTATTAACAAAACAACTAACTTGTCTCTTGATTAACCGGAGATTGAAGATGTTGATCTCCAACAATGAAATTGATCTCTAACAATGAAGAAGAAAAAAAAGAACTTATGAGTAGATTTAAGTTTAATTTTATCTCTTTTGGTCAAACACATAAGTTTAATTTTATCCCTTGAGGAGACTCATTGACAACTACCTTGAAATAAAACAAGATTTGCATATGTTGTTAATTGAACTTGAGAAGGCTTATGATAGTGTTCCAAGAGAAATCTTATGGACAGTCTTGGAAAAGAAAGGTCCAAATGTATCATATATTAATATAATCAAAGATATGTATACAAATTCAGTGACAAGGGTGAGGACATATGGAGGATTAACACAGTAATTCTCTATCATTGTTGGCTTACATCAAGGTTCAGCTTTAAGCCCTTATCTCTTTACCCTTTTCTTAGATGAGCTTACTGAACATATCCAACAAGCAATACTTTGGTGTTTATTATTTGCAGATGATATCGTTTTGATTGATGAGACGCGCAAGGGTGTAAACGCAAAACTTGAATCTTGGCGAGACAAGGAGCTTAAATTTAGCAAGTACAAGAAGGACGGATGGCGTCGTTATTAAGTTGGGTGATCAAGATATTTCCTGTAGTGAATGTTTTAAGTATCTTGGAACGATAATTCAAAAGGATGGGAGTATTGATAAAGATGTGACACATAGAATCCAAGTGGGTTGGTTGAAGTGGAGAGGCGCGTCGGGGATCTTATGTGGTCGTAAAGTACCATTAAAACTCAAGGGAAAGTTTTACCATGCTGCAATTAGACCAACGATACTTTATGGTTCTGAGTGTTGGGCAGTGAATTGTGTACATGAGCAAAAAATGGGAGTTGCGGAGATGAGAATGCCTAGGTGGATGTGTGAACACATGATACTGGATAAAATTGGGAATGAATGTATCAGGTTTAAGACAGGAGTAGCACCAATTGCAGAGAAGATGAGAGAAGCTCGACTAATAAGATGGTTTGGACACGTACCAAAGGAGACCATTAGAGGCGCCTGTTAGGCATTATGAGAGTCTAGTCACTAGGCATGTTAAACGAGGGAGGGGTAGACCAATAAAAACTTGGATGTATGAATGTCACTCTCATTATCGTTTGTGGTTGTTAATTATTTTATGAAAAAAAATTCACTTAAAACTTCATTTTTTTTCCAAACAACTTTTTCAAAACTCTGTTATATAAACCTCATTTCACCCAAACAACTTTATAACAAAACTCCATTTTCCAGAATTAGCACTTTTTATCAGCAATTTTTCATCAGCAGCTTTTCATCAACAACAGCCAAACCAAACAAAGCCTAAGAATAAAGTAGAAAACAAACTTCCAGAGGCTAACTTGACTTTGTTATTTACAAGTGCTTCAAATTTACATGATTGTTTTAGTTTATCAGTAACTTGTAGGCTGTAACGGGCTCTACAAACTGTCATGACTTTTCAATATTACTTTCAATATTTCCTGGCAGTATATTTTGATGCTATACAATAACATGAACTCCAAAAGTTACATGAAGATACAAACAAAAGAAAAGAAAATAGCAAAAACCTGAATCAAGAAAAAATTTTATCTAAAACAAAAGGAACAAGTTGATAACAATGCATTTACCTTCTCATCAATCATTATAATGCAAATGCCACGCTCATCTTTACCACGCCGACCAGCTCTTCCGCTCATCTATTAATGGGACATGAAGGTCCCCCAAGCCAATTACTCGTTAGAAAAAACTAAAAAGATTAATTTATGCATACAATACTTGTGCACAATGGTGAAGCCATGACAAACTTTTACAATTATCACATGCAACAGCAACACGAATTAAAAAGCATTTTCCTTTACCTGAATGTATTCACCGGATCCAATATATCGATGACTGTCACCATCCCACTTTTTCACTGATGTGAAGACAACAGTCTTCGCGGGCATATTAAGACCCATAGCAAACTGGAGCAAGTCAAAACAACATGCGAGTTAAGGTTCTCAATATTGAAAAACTGTGCAGGACTTAGCTAAACTAGAACCGAAAGCAAGTACAACTCTAAATAATACATGACAAAATAGTTCAAAAGCTGGCGCAAACTCAGTATGATAAGGTTGATGGTGATTATAATGAATTGCAAATTTACAAACATGGGTCACACAAATACTTCATATTGACCATTACTATCCTTGAAACAAAAAACATTTTTAGCCAAAGGTGTCTTCTCGGGTCCATTTGTAGGACGGAATTGTAACAACTCGACCAACTATATCAAAGGTGTCTTCTCAGAGTAATTGGTTGAGTTGTGTTGAAAACACTGTGTGCTCCGGTGATAGTAGTCCTAGGATGGGTGATCTCCTGGGAAATACATGTAGGCCACCTTGTTCGGTTGTGCACTTGATGGGTGGAATTGGAATTCAAAATGAATTCCATAGAATTCATTTTGAACTAAATCAATTTTTTTAATCTTATATAAGAATTGGAGAATTAGGTTTAAGATTCATACACATGAATATATGCAAGACATTTTCCCAATGAATAAATGAGATACCTTCTCTATTTAAGTCTTATATATTTTTCTAGTGGCCTCAATTAATGTTTTCATAGTTTGTTGAGTTTGATTAGTTTGTCAAAAATGTTGACTAGATGCAGTACATGGTGGTCGTCATCTCGCGGAAAAAATAAAAGTTGTCGAATTGTCCTCAAAATTGCATGGAGGTTTCTTCTCATCTTCCTGAGATCGCTGACGACGACGATTCATCGATCTGATTGCAAGAACTCAAGAAATCACCATTCACAGCCGCCAAAAAAAGTTAAGTTTTCGGATCATACTCCAAATTTCAAGGAAGCTTCTTCTCATCATTCCAAGAACCCTGGTAGTGACAGTTCATTGATCTGAGGGAAAGATGGTCGACAATATGTAGCAGGCCATTACTGAAAAAAATAAAATAAAGTCGTAGGATCATTGCCATTTTTTGTGGGAAGCTTCTTATCATCGCTTTGAGACCATTGGTGGTGACAACTAAAGCTTTTCACTAATAGTATAATTCGTGAATAATTCGGAATTCGATTTGTGAAGAATCTATTAAAATTCGTATTTTTTAAATTCGAATCCGGATTCGAATCCAATTTTGGATTCGAATAGTTTTGAATCTCAATCTGAATAATTTTACTCTCGTTCAAAGGATTGGCGAATAGTAGAATATATAGCTAAATAAAACTTATATATGTAGTTAAATATTATATATAGTTATATTTGAACATTATATATAATTAAACATTATAAAATTCGAATTCATGTTCGAATCTGAATTCGAACCCAATTTCAAACCCAACATTTCATGACGAATCTGAATCTGACACCAAATATTTAAACGAATCCGAAACTGAATCTCTGCATTCTATATCAAATTTGGATTCGATTGAAGAGCTATTTGATTTGATTCGGTTCGTGAACACCCCTAGTGACAGCTCATCGATCCAATTGTTGAATATCCTGCAATCTCAATTGGGCTGCAATTGCCGAAAAATATGGAAACCGTCAAATTGTCCCCAACTTCTTGAGGAAGACTCTTTTAATCATCCAGAGATTTCTTGTGATGATGGTTCACTGATCTGATAATTGGATCTCCGGCAATTACCATCAGCAAGGTAGAATGGGTCAACTTCATTTCTACATGCTTAATTTCATTGGTTGGATGAACAACAAAATTGAAATTTATGCTTATTCCAATTCATGCTGGAATGAATTGGAATCGATCTCAATTGCTCACCCAAGTCTAATTTTGTCCAAAAGAATGGAGCCTAAGTGAGAAACCTGTCAACAGAAAACACCAGAATTAAAAAGTCTAACAAAGAACGTACTGTTTCTGTGGCAAAAAGGGCTTTGACAAGGCCTTCCTGGAATAGCAACTCCACTAATTCCTTAATTATTGGAAGTAGTCCTGAATGATGAACTGCTATGCCTCGTTGTAGTAGTGGAAGCATTAGTTGAATAGCTGGTAAATTTCTATCTTCCTCGCTCAAGCAGAGGATAGCATTTTTAAAAACCTGATCAACAACAGCCTTCTCCTCTTCGGAGTTGAAGTCAAGTTTGGCCATGGACATAGCGTGCTGCTCACACTCCCTTCGGCTGAAACTGAAAATTATAACAGGTTGGAATTTTCGCTCCATTATCATCTGAACAAACAAAAGCAGAAATAATACACATTTAAGCATGAAGTCTTAGTATAAGAACAAAGTAATCCAGAATAAAACTCAGTACAGTAAACAAGATGAATATGAGTTGAGAATAATGCCATGGACATGCCTCGTCTTAAGCAAACAGAAGCATAAGATCTGACAACTAGAACCCAAAACAAAGAATTAACAAGCAAATAGAAGTAAAGATGCCATATATATTGCCACATTAACATGATGATAGAAGATTGTGGAGATAAATGAATCAATAGCTAAAGCCTAATTGATGAACTACCTTCCAGTCATTCTTTAAGGAAATCCATCACAAAGGAAAGGGTAGAAGTAATGATATCCTACACAAGGTTTGGCATAACAAACAGAATTGGATATACATATTGCAGAGAAACATTAAACATGAGGTGGGACAGAATACAAGAGCAAAATTAGTAGGTCAAAAGGAACATGGTTTTCCAACAACTATCATACTATAAATGCAATTCAAAATACAAAGCAATGAGAAGATTTAAATGTGGAAGAAGCTAATATTCACCTTCTATAGATAATAGTTCACCAAAGTGACAAATGACAATAGCTGATATTATGTTTATTTTTGAGAAGTTACCAGTATTAAATCACTCGCAAAAATTGAAAGCATCATAGATTCACAGAAAACTGGCAGTATATCACCCACTTCTTTATTGCCCGGTAGCATGATGCAACAAGTCAAACCATCTTTAAAATGCAAATGAGGTCAAGTGTTACGAAGACGTCGAGCCCACTAGATGCAGATATAGACATGTGTTCATGGCGGGTTAATAGCAAGAGTACCGATGCGATGAGCATGGAGTAGGAGAGTGGACCGCTCATTATATTTATTTACCCATTATTCTCTTTATTTTCTGCTTTGCTTAGTTTATGTAGTTGACATGTGTTGAAACATTTTGATGATCACCAGTGAAAGCCTACAGCAGGCCTTGGAGTTTCGCCATAGATTTTTTCTCTACCTCGTGACTTCTACCCTCTTTCCATGGAAATCTAGCTACCGGAAATTCTATGCAGAAACATTGGTCTGTTCTACCCTCCGTTGCTCGCTAGCTTGCATAAACCAGGTACTAGCAATGGCCAAGTGCTACTATCATGTGATTCCACTGCCCAACCTCATGCGCCTTGCAGAACTGCATTACAACAAGCCCTAATGGTCTCGACATAGCCAAGTTAGACTTCTCTTGGTCAGTCATTCTGGAATGTGATGACCCTGGGTCAGGCTTAGGTGTAACCACATGTAGAACCAACGGCACATTGCCAACTATGTTGTGTCTTTTTCCAACAATGTTTTCCACAATCGGCGTATGAAAAAGTGAGTTAACGAAAAAGTGAGTTAACGGCTCACATTGTGACCATGCAACACTAGCAATTTAATCTTCCAGGAGATTATTTCTGGTTCTCATGGATCGCCGCAACTTGTGATACCTTCTTAATTACAGATATTTATCCCGACACAGTAAGTTGTTGGAGTCTGTGCCCTAGAAGCCAATCGAGGGATTAGTATCACGGCTAATGTAATAGGGACCTATGGGATCTCACATTAAAAACGTACTGAAATAGGATGATAGGTGTGTTGGGTTTAACTTAAGAAAGACTTTCATATAACACAAATCTGAAAATGAATGAGCGACTGGTAATTAACTTAGGAATTATTAATTTCAATTGAGAATCAAAGAGACATAATACAGATAGTCAAGTCTCATCCTTTTCAGGTTTTCAAAACATTCACTTTCAAGAGATAAAAGAGTTGCAATTTTTGAAACTGCAATATGGGTAATTTTCACATTGCTCTTGAGTGAAACAGTTCTATGTGAGAAATATACCAGCAGCACAGAAGAGGAGAAACAGGGAACCATCACTGTAGCAAAACGAAGCTAGTACTTTGCAACTGAGAGAGATGATCATCATTCATCCACAAAGCCGTTGGACAGACAGCGTCGGAGTTCCAGGCATTCGTGTGGATAATTTTATGTGTTCATTCTTCGACAAACTCCTCCAAAACGAAATGAAATTTAATATTCTGTTGCGGGTATAATTTAGACACTCTTTATTAGTTAGTTTTGCATGGACCTTGTGAGGGTTTAATGTAATTCCGATGTATATTTGATGCTCTCGAACCCCAACACAAGTTTGGATGGCCAAGTGATGGGGAACAAAAGTTCTCGGGCGGATCAACCCGTATCAACAATGTGAGTTTGTGGTCGCGTTCGGAGCGTCGACGACACATTCCCTATGTATTTTTGTATTTTTTTTGTACATTATTTGTGTACCTTTTATGTGTTTTTGTGTCGACCAATCATAGTCGTATAACGTTTTCCTCTTGGCCTATAAATATGGGATTTGGGGTTCATTTCATTGTAGAATTTTGATGAGACTTCCTAATATTGTGATCCCCCTACGGTGCGACGTTGTGGAACCTAGGTATGACGCCTAGTCCAACCCTTCCCTTTCAACTGCCGGCCGCCCCTCCCCTTCCTCCAAACCGCCGGAACTCATCCCCCTTAGGGCCGGCCAGACACCTCCACCTCACAAATAACCATCTATAAGTACTCTTAACCGGCACCGGAAACCACCAAAAAATCGCTCGTAACCGCTGAAACCACCCACTACCAAGGTAGTTATTAATGGTTACTCCCCGAGGCCAAACTGAGGCTCCTCATTGTGATCTTAGCCCTGCCGGCAGCCTCCCTCTTCAGATTTGCCGCATTTGTTGCTGTCAGAACCAGGGAAGTTGTTCAGACTGTAAGCCTCTGTCGGCCAGTAAATTCAGGAATTCACCATGTCACCAGCCACTTCTGGAAGTTCTAGCCCAAGTTCAAGGGCCAGGTGGCATCAATTGGTGCCTCACCCGCAATTCCAGACTAAGTCAGCCTATTTCCTGCAAGGTTCCAGCCTTTCTCGACCCATGATTTGTCTACCAGCCACCCAACAGTTTGTCCAGTGGCGGTTCCAGGCAGTTTACACCATTTGGCCTGCCATTCCACTTCAATTTGGTCTTCCAGCAAACCTTACAGCAACCCCTATCATCAATCCAGAGGATCTTGCTCCAACTAGCAGACATAACTGCTCCATTGCCGTTGTTTTCCAACCAGCAGAAATCGTCCAACAACACCAAACTGCTGTCCAGAAATTTCTGCACCTAGCCGGCCAGTCCGCAGTTTCCAGCCCTTCAAAACTCTGTTCAGAGGCCTGCCTGTACTGTTTCTCCTAGCGGGAGTCCAATTCCAGTACCCAATGCTTCCAGGAACTCCAAATCGGAACAGGAAACAATTATTTTAGTGCTGAAGTCATACCAATTCTGCTGTACAAGTCTGAAACTGCTGAGCCCTACAACTTTGGCCTTGAATGCTTGTGTAAGTTCTAGGTTTGGATGTTATCTTCCTTCGTGATGACCGTTAGTCGAAATCATATAATTTCGGATTATTATTTTGTAAGATTTAGCTCAATTTCTTCGCATTTACTTGAAGAATTTATTCGCTGAACATTTTATCCAAGCAATCCTACTTTAATTGTCGCTAGAACTCGTTCATTGCTTTAAAGTCTAATCTCTATCGTGTATGTTTGCATTGCCTAAATTAATTTCATAATCTTGTTGCGTTACTTATAGGATAAACGCATGTGCATTGCATTGTTTTAAATTCCTCGCATCATATAATTGCATTCGCCCGTTGGGGTTTCGTTAGGGCACTCACACACCCTTGTTCACACCCGTCCTGCATCACCATGTTGTTGGGCTATGATTTCGCAGCGAAATTAAAAAATCATGATGGCCTACTATACAAACGAAACATTGTCCCGTCAGTCCGACAATCATGGTCATGTCCAACATATTTTGGGAAGAGGAGGCAATAATTCAGTAAGAGAAGTGACACAACTTAAGTTGCCTCTTTATTTTTTTTTTGTTCATGTCATTTTCGTTATTTATGTAGCGCACGTCTTCAAGCATGTTTGTATGTTTTATTTCGCGCAAGTTGTTCGGTTGATTGGTGTGACCGATCAATAAGGCCCTAAATAAAAGGGTCCGCCATTTTATGTTAGGTGTTAATTAAAGCAAGCTTTGAAAAAAAAGATTTATTTTATTAAGTACTTAAAGTAATGTAATTTCTAAAATTGTCCTTCAAAATCTTGATTTCAAAATTATAAATATTTCCATTAATAGGGAATATGAAAAGATGAGTCTCTTCTTTCAATTACCATTAAGCCATAAATTTTTTGACTTTGAACTTCAACCTGTTTCTCATTTCAATGCCTTGGAACACATCTAATTCATTGCCAACCGCTGCTCCCCCCAACCCAATCAAACAGACGTTGTCCTGCTCTGTTTAGAGGGACTCCGAACCAGCCAGCTGGGCCACAGCCGACTACAAAAAGATATCGCCTGTTGTTGTTACCTTGCTCAATTCATCCTTGCAGTCTCTTGACCGATGGTATGAACGACAACTCCTCCCACTACTCTTTATTAATGTCAGTATACTTTTATGCTTAATATATGAATAAAAAAGGGCAACCCGGTGCACAAAGCATCCCCGCGTAGCAAGAATCCGAGGAAGGGTTCCACCATAAGGGTAAAATGTAGGCAGACCTTACCTTGCATTTTTGCAAGAAGCTGCTTCCAATGCTTAATATATTATATATGAATGATCTTCAAAATTTCAAAGCTTGCTTTAGTTTTGCCTAAATAATTGTCGTTAAATTCAAAATCCTTTTGTTTTTAGAGGTTACATGAAATCGCCGGTGGAAGTTAAGTTGTGTTTACTCAACGTTCGAATGTTAGCACCTTAGGAGCGCTTGCAAACCCAATAGGTTGGTTCTCGGCTGAAATTGCTCGTGAAATTCTCACTTGTGTCGCAAATTTTAAAGAAAACTCATTTTTGACACTTAAATATAAATTTGCAATTTTAGTATACATCAGTTTGGTATCAAAGCAGTTTAGATTCACTTTTATTATGAATAGGTCAATTCTGATGTTATTTTATTTTAGTTAAGTTGTTTTAAAAAAATATCTCCTTTGAAAAAAAATTGCTAAAAAGGGAGGAAAGTGAGTTATTTTTATTAAGTTAGTCATCTTAGCAGTGTTACAGATGTCGGCCGACATGAATGTTTTGGGTCCAAACTGCAACGAGATCAATATTTTGGTGAGATGTTGTTTACTTAGGTATCAAAAGTGACAAAGTAAAGTTTGGAACCTTTCAAAGGTTGAAAAGGTAAACAAAAATGTCAATTTTCTTATTCCATTTACTAGCATTTTATTAACAAATTAGCTTTGATTTTTTTTGGTTATTTTTATGATAAGAAGAAGCCGGGAAAATTAGGGTACCTATTAGAAGACTTCGAGTCATGGAACTATTGGATGGTGATAGTTGATTAGTAACACTTCAACCAATAAAGGCAAGTTACTTTCTTCAACATTTAACATTTATTAATATGCAAAATTATGTTTATTGTCCTTAATACTTTATTAGTTCATTATAATTTTATTATTACATGTTCATTGCATAGTTTATAAACATGCATTGTGTGTACATTTTTGTTTATTTACAAAAAAAATTTATATACTATTAAATCTATTTAAATATTAAAAACCGACATTATAAAATATCCATGATATATCCCCCGCAATCCGACATACCGCATTTCAAACTCAAACCGACATGAACCCGGCATCCGACATCTACAACCTTGCATCTTAAATATCTTGGAAGCCCGACCTCATATTGATTTTATATTTCGACGATCGTATGTTTAGTTCGCATCACTACCCTGTGAGTGTAGGCGAGCACTTGGGGCCTCTTCGTCTGATTTCTTATTTTTATAGGTTTAGTAGTATTAGGAGAATCGAGACGATCCCTGGATTGTTTTACTCTTAATAAGGACGCGTGTTTTCATGGCTTTCTATGGAAGATTTTAAATGTTAAATTTGAGATCTTTTTAGAATTTTGTGACACTAGTGGGACTTCAGCGGGTGAAATCGTGATGATAGTTGATCCTAGTCTAGCGGATGCTCAAAGGCTAGTCTAGCACGAGTGTGAATGATGCACAATGGCTTAATGTTTCCACGGGATGATCTTGCTTACTTCTTGCCTCGTTGTTCTCCTTGTTTTGTTGCCATTTCCTCTCCTCTTTATGAAACTCCACATTTTGATACTCTTGTTTTGACTGATCGTTTACATATTTTTCATGAAATTATAACAAACAATTTATGAGCATCTTTGAAAAATTATAACTACATGAATGGTTTTTTCACATACTTTTTCAATAAGGAAAGTTTTCTTAGACCTTTCAGAAAAGATGGTGTAACTACAGGTCATGGGTTGCAGCGACGAGTGTGTCAGTGTTCCAATATCTACTACAATAGGCAGGCTTTTGGATTATTAAGTGGCGGGTTCGATCATATTCTCGACGGGGTCGGGTTCTTTCAACCTAGGGGGAATTGAAGCAACTTGATTTGCCTCTCTATTTTATTTTATTGTCATTTTCGTTATTTGTGCAACACACATCATCGTGAATGTTTGTATGTTTTGTTTCGCGCACGCCACTCACGCATGTTGTTTGACTTATTGGTGTGACCGACCAATAAGGCCCTGAATAAAAGGGTCTGTCATTTTTGGTTAGGTGTTAATTAGGGATAGCTTTGAAAAAAAAGGATTTATTTTATTAAGTATTTAAAGTAATGTAATTTCTAAAATTATGGCTGAAAATCTCGATTTCAGGAATTATCTATTTTTTTCATTAATAGGGAAAACGAAATAATGAGTCTCTTCTTTCAATTTTCATTAAGCCATAATTTTTCCGACTTTAAATTTCCACTCATTTCAACACCTTGGAAAAGACCTAATTCATTGCCAATATTAAATCCCTCCTTCCTTTAAAACCAGCGATCCAAACCTGATGAAAACCAGCCTGGAAAGAAGAAGAAAACGATGAGACCTTGTTGTCTTCGTCGTTTTCCTCAACTCCAGTGCAACTTTTCGTTCGTTCCTCCCACCTTCAGCATCAGCGCCCCTTCCCATGAGTTGTTCGAACGCTGACGAGTCTCCCTGTGGCAGTTTTGCTGCCAACGAGTTTACATGAGCGATCGTTGGCGAGTTCGAGAGCACATGTTCCTTCGTTCCTAGAATCCTCCGCTTCTCCCTGCCACAGAAGTCGTCAATGCCACTGGAACTTCCTGGGGGCCGGTCGACCACCGGCAATCCATTCATGGCCTTCCTCCAGAGACTGTCATTATGTTTCTATCGGCCCAATGTTTCCTTGTCACCCGCCACTCCCCCCCCCCCCCAGTCAAACAGTCTTTACCTGCTCTGTTTAGAGGGACTCCAAGCCAGCCAGCTGGGACACACTCAACTCCAAAAAGAAATCTCATGTCGTTGTTACCCAGCTCGATTCATACTCGCAATCTCTTGACCGATGGTATGACCCACAGCTCCTCCCATTGTTCTTTAGTAATGTCGATCTACTTTTATACTTAATATATGAATAACAACAACAACACTCAAGTCTTTATCCCAATATAGTGGGGTCGGCTATATGGATCCTTTGTCGTCATTGTGCCCGGATGTAGGATCAAATTAGGGTTTTAAAATTATGATATTTTTTATGCGATTGATTTTAAAATTGTAGTGGCCGAGCGGGCAAACTTGAGTTTTTGCGCAAAAATCACAATTATCGTTTGAACTTCGATAAAAACGTTAATATTGTTTGAAATTGGACTACTAAGTGTTAACGGTTTGAATTAAAACGAGATTTGTACAGCCACAAGAAAATCCACATTAACAATTTAAGAAATAACAGAATTTAAAGTAGTGAGAATGTTCGAAGGCAAGCTCAAAGTTATTTAAGTAGTCCGCATATATTTAGTCTAATAAAAGGAGCAAGAGAGTAGTGTGGGATACCGCAGAGAAGATGGTCCACCCAATGTAGGCACGCAAATGTTTGCCGTCAGCGATTGGAGTTGAAATGGATGAAGGAGAACAGTCGTAGGGGGTGCCGGAATAGAATGGCGTAGTCGACGGCACCCGGCCTGCAGTTGGTGGACGGCGACAGCAGGGACGGCGAAGAGGCCAAGGATCGTCGTCGACGGGGTAGTATTGGCGTAGCAGGAGAAGTCAGTGTTGGAGATCCTTCGACAGACAGTGGTCAGCTGCAGCAGGTGTCGGCGTCGAACAGGTCGTGGCAACAAGGCGGTGATTCCAAGCAGGCGTCTGGCGCGGAAATGAAACGGATGCGTTGTTTCCTGGAAGTCTCTTCTGGCCGAAGTTCCAATTCTCGGTCAGACTCGCTGGCAACAATGGGGTTCCACCGACAATGCAGAGAAAACGAGAGGGGTCTCGTTTTATGTAATTTTTTCGATCTACCTTTTTCACAGGAGCAGAGGGTTTAATATAAATGAATTTGTCTTTGCTTATTTTCAATATATTTCCAAAAATATCTCCTAAAGGCTCTCCACGTTATTTTCTTCTGAATATTTTCTTCTAAATGCTCTCCACAATACTTCCAATTATGAATTTACCAGGTATCCCCTCAATGCTCTCCATTATATTTTCTTCTAAACATAACCTGACCATTTGGAAAGTTTTCAAATAATGTCCATATTTTCATTTATTGGAATTTTTTACTCCATTAAATTTTATGTGTCTTTTTAAATAATTTAAGTTTGTTTTTTTCGTCCTAATACCCTAAATTATCGGACCAATTATTTAGGATCTCACCGGGTGGTCAAACCGATGAGCCGAACAATTTTAAATGACATAGGCACGTGAGAAAAAAGGAAATGCATGGCAATAATAAAAGCACAATAATAATAAGATCCACGACGGGCGTCATGCGCCCTTGAATGTGACGGAGGATGCAACAATTCTCCCAGGGTTGAGAGAGCTCGACCCCGACGAGATCTTGCAAAGCCGACAACGAAGAGATCTGTCGTCTTTTTTAGTGCTAAATCGGGTGGAATGGATGGGGCCTCGACAGGCAGCTCGATGAGCGTCTAAACTTGGAATGGACCAAACCTGCTACAATAAACAAACATCAAATTTCTCATTGAAAAGTACAATTCATGGCAATAACGACCAACTGTGAGTTTATAATGTTCAAAGGTTGTTCGCAACTTGTTATAAATAACTTTATGCAGTGTTTCTAAATAATTAATATGAGTTTGTGCATCGAATTAAATACGTTCATGGAAGGGGAGGGAATGGCGATCAAGTAAGTGGGGTAACAAAAACTCAGAGATAATCTCGAAAGGAGATTTATTAGGGAAGCGAATTTTAGAATTATTATATGTGAATGGTGCTTGTGAAAGTGTAATATCACATTCCTTTACATTCGCCCTCGTTTCGCGCTTAAGTAGGCCGCTCAGACTTTTATTAACGACTTCAGTTAGTCCAACGGCCAGAGAGTGATAAGTGATACTAAACTCAAGTGTGATGTCCTCTCGATCCCATAATATGTTCCAAAAATTTGATATAAAATATTCAATATATTGTTGCAGCTCCACAAATCCACTTATATCTAACTTTATAATACAAATTTTAAAACTGATTTCAATTTTATCTTTTAAAAGCTTACAAAAGAAATCCTTTAAAACGTGTATCTTTATTGGAAGTGAAATTTTTTGGAGTTCTCACTATCCTTAAAGCACTAGTTCTCTTAAATATATTGATAATATGATAATAATTTTTTCAGTCACATTTATATTTTTTTGATAATGTAATGGCATAAAATGGTGTTCTGCAAATATAAAATCAAAATATTGTGATGACTCTAATATGAGTGGCAAGTGATCATCAAACAACATACTTTTGGGCTCAGGGATAGGCAACTGTGGTAGACTAGGTCACTCGAGGAATACTGAGATTGAGTCTGTGCAATCTAAGGTAACACGTCACTAATAAATTCTTCCTGGGGCGGAGCCTCAGAAATAAACTCGGCGACTAGAGGTTGTGCTTTAATGTGAGCAAGTGAACACTATTTCAGTCGAGATGAGGGATGAGAAGAAAGAAGTTCATCTTCCTGGAGTTGGGGCACAAGAAGAACCTCTTCGACGGAAGGGAGTGCTTTGGTGGAGATAAGTGGGGATAAAGTGCACATTGGGAAATTGACGAGCAGAAGAAGAGGACTATCGAGAAACCTAACCTCAGATTCTAATATATGATACGAAGTTGGGAGATGGTTACGTAAAATCTAAGGCTTGGATATTTTCACATCAAGTTTTTTAACCGTAGTCCACGTCTCATTCACTTCATATTGAATATTCACGGAGAGAATCTCAACGTTTTTCGTTAACCGTCTTAAACGCTCGTCCAAATTCTCCATTTGTTTTTTTAAAATAAAACTTAATTTTTTCGTTTAAGAGAGATGAAAATCTTCTTTTTTTTGGAAATAGTGAACTCAACAAAAACAATTGTTTATTTAACAAAGAAAGGTGAGAGTTTTTTTAATACCTTTAAAATTTCCGGATCGTTAGATTCACGATGGGAGTGAATCCAACCTCGCTCTGATATCAAACTGATGTAGGATCAAATTAAGGTTTTAAAATTATGATATTTTTTATGCGATTGATTTTAATATTGTAGCGGCCGGGCGGGCGAACTTGAGTTTATACGCAAAAATCACGATTGTCGTTTGGACTATGATAAGTGTTGAAAGAGCTCAAAAGCTTGTATGTATTACTTCAGTATCCAAATACAAGGAGAGAATACAAATATATAGGAGAGAGAAGAGGAGAAGAAATCTTATACAATGATGTGGGACTAATAGGAGGAGAAGAAAGAAGAAAATAAATGGGCCCAATACTTGGCTATTTACATGGGCTTTTCTAACACTCCTCTGCAAGCTGGAGCGTACAAATCGTATGCACCAAGCTTGGACAAGCACTGATAGAAGAGTGTACAAGGAAGAGCTTTAGTGAGTACATCCGCCACTTGTTCTGTCCCGGGAACATGCTTCATATCGATCTTCTTCATTTGAACCTTTTCTCGGATGAAGTGGCAATCAACTTCAATATGTTTAGTTCTCTTGTGGAATACCGGGTTCCTGGCAATGTGTATCGCCGCTTGGCTATCACAAAGGAGAAGAGCTGGGGAAAGAAGTTTTATACCCAGATCGGTAAGAAGACTCTCCAGCCATGTTAGTTCAGAAACTACAAATGTCATTGCCCGGTATTCAGCCTCAGCAGATGATCGAGCCACAACAGTTTGTTTCTTGCTCCGCCACGTAATCAAGTGTCCTCCAAAATAGGTGCAAAAGCCACTGGTTGACCGTCGATCATCAAGAGAACCAGCGTAGTCAGCATCAAAGTAGGTTATCAATGTAGGAGCTGAAGATGAGGTCCTGTAAACCAATCCTTGACAAGGGGCTGTTTTGAGGTATCTGAGAATGCGTTCAACTGCTTGAAGATAAGATTTCCGCGGGGAATGCATATATCGGCTGACAATACCAACTGCAAAAGATATATCTGTTCTAGTTACAGTGAGGTAGACGGCGATAGTATTCAGGATTCTCAAGTAAAAGATCTGAGTCAGAGGCCTGAGCACATAACTTGTGATTCACATCCATTGGGGTATTGATCAGTTTACAACCCGAGTAACCTCCATCATGGAGAAGATCGAGACAATACTTTCGCTGCGAAAGGACGAGACCATCTGGTCGTCTAGCAACCTCGAGGCCCAAAAAATACCGGAGCGGTCCCAGATCCTTTGTTTGAAAAACTGTACCGAGATGTCGTTTGACCTCCTGTATTCCCTGTGAGTCATCTCCCGTAATTATGATATCAACATATACTAACAAAAGAACCGTCCCCGTTGTACGGTGGCGAGTTGACATAGAGAAGTCTGTCATGCTTCGAGAAAAACCAACCTCCCGAAGAACTTTACTGAACCTGTCGAACCATGCCCGTGGTGATTGTTTGAGGCCATACAGAGCTTTCTTAAGACGGCAAACCTGAGACTCCCCCGTGGTCTCAAACCCGGGAGGTTGTTGCATATAGACAGTTTCTTGCAAGTCGCCATTCAGAAAGGCATTCTTAATATCCAGTTGCAGTAAGGGCCACCGGCGATGGACAGCCACCGAGATAAGAACACGAACGGTGTTGAGTTTGGCCACCGGAGAGAAGGTTTCCTCATAGTCCATCTCGTGTTGTTGGGTGAAGCCCCGGGCGACCAGCCGAGCTTTCAGACGGTCAATCGTTCCATCAGCGGCATGTTTGACGACGAAGACTCACTTACACCCAACCGGTTTCTGACCCTGGGGAAGCGGTGCGAGAGTCCAGTCTGGTTGGCCCAGAGAGCAGTCATTTCCTCCTCCATGGCAGCCCTCCAGCCGGGATGTTGTAGCGCCTCCTGCACAGTGTTAGGAACCAAAATGGAGGAAAGAGAAGTGGCAAATGTGTGAAGTTGGGGGGAGAGGCGATGCAGGGAGACATAATTTGCCTGAGGATGAGCGGTAGAGGGAGATACCTGATCAGCAGAGGGCGGGGTAGCCGTGGAAGAGGCCGACTGCAGAGGGGTAACGGAACGAGGAGGAAGGCGGCAAGAGTAAATCTGGATAACTGGTGGCTTGGAGGGAGCAGGCGTAGGGGTAGAAGGACGTAGGGGAACAGGCGCAGTAGTAGGGATGACAGGGTGGGGTATAGGGATTGGTGGAGATGTTGTCGGGGAGGAAGGAGCAGGAGGCGGGGAGAAGAAAGGTTGATCTTCCCAAAAAGTAACATCGGCGGAGACGGTGACTTTCCGAGTGACCGGAGAGCAGCACGGGTAGCCCTTTGGGGTGCGAGAATAACCGACAAAAATGGATTTGGCGGCTCGGGAATCCAACTTATCCGAGGAGGGACCCAGGAGGTGAACGAAATAAGAGCAGCCAAAGACCCTTGCTGTAATAGGGAAGGCCGGAGCGGAGGGGAAGAGGAGACTGAATGGAGTGGCAGAGTTGAGAACCGAGGAAGGGAGTCGGTTGATGAGGAAACAGGCAGTGGAGACCGCAAAGTTCCAGTAAAGTTTTGGAACATTCATGTGGATCATGAGTGAGCGGGCAACGTCGAGGAGGTGGCGGTTCTTTCGTTCGGCAACACCATTTTGTTGGGGGGTGTAGGGACAGGAGGTTTGATGAAGAATACCAAATTCTGCACATAGATTGTCAAATTCATGGTCGGTGTATTCGCGAGCGTTATCGGTGCGCACGATTTTAATAGTTTTCGAGAATTGCGTGCGAGTTTTTTGGATAAAGTCGCGAAATATGCGAGGGAGCTCGGAGAGGTCACGGAGGAGGTAAAGTCATGCGGTGCGAGAGTAATCATCAATGAAGGTGATAAAATAACGGTATCCAGAGATACTGGTAACTTTAAAAGAACCCCAGATATCAGAATGTAGTAAATCAAATGGAGCAGCGCTCCGAGTACAATGAGCAGGAAAAGAAGTACGCGGTTGTTTGCCGTAAACACAAGAATCACATTTGAGAGCATGTAAAGATACAACAGGCAGCACCTTTTGGAGAACAGGAAGAGGCGCATGCCCAAGACGATGATGCCAGTCAGCAGCGGAGACAGATGAGAGAATAGTGGGAGAGGCATCCAGAAGGTAGAGCCCGTTCTGCAGTCGTCCTCTACCAATGGTAGTCTGCGTCCGCTGATCATGTATCAAAAAAGAAGAGGGAGTAAATGTGACAGAGCAATCCATATCATGAGTGAGGCGGGCAACAGAAAGCAAATTAAAAGTAGAGCTCGGAAACATAAAGAGCCGAGCAAAGAGAGATGGAGGGGGCAAGAGAGATGTCGGCGCAGCCGGAGACCGGAGCAGTCGTACCATTAGCGACGGTGATAGATTTAACCGGATGAGGAACATCCGAGTACTTTTGGAGAGGCCGCAGCGAGGTGATGTGATGACGTAGCCCCTTTGGAGTCAAGATCCAACGCGGACCGGAGGAAAGACAAGTAATACATGTAGTAGAGGTGGAGGCAACTAGAAGCAGGAGGAGTTGTTTCACTAAGAAGTCCCTGGAATTGCTGTAGCTGGAGGCGAACAGCCGCAAGCTCGGTACCAGTGGAGGAGCCATCTTAACAGCAGTCGCAGTGGGGCGAGGAGGATAGTCATGTTTCTTGTAGCAAACATTATGCTATCTGTGTGGCCATCCCGGCCGCAGTAGGAACACTTGGAGCGGGCCCGACCCCCACGTCCCCTTCCGCGATGAGCCGGAACGCTCCACCGCGAGCAGAAGGCGGTGGGGGAAGTAAGGGGGGAGGGCCTGCTGAAGGAGAGCTCATATTTATTCTTGAGGGTGAAATCGGAGGATCCAGGGGTGGTGATATCATCGAAGGAGCATAGAGAAGACATCAGAGAGGGAGGGAGTAGAAGCCGAGGCCAACACTTGTTTTAGCCCGAATGCTCATGAAGGTGAGATGGGACACGAGTCATCATCATGGCAATGCAAACGGCCTCCTTTTGCGCGCGCTGAGCAGCAAGGTCGGTGGTAGAAGGCTGATGCTGGATCCAGGCCTCTGCCAGAGTCTTGGCCCGAGCAACAAAGGAAGTCATGTCAGCCGCCCCGCCAACATCGAGACTGAAGGTCGGTAATAATGTCGTAGAGGTGCTGGAGACTATCCTTGCCAGAGGATAAGGAGTGAAGCTCCTCCCACATGGCTTTGGCAGTCTCATGGTACATGATTATTTGGTATGGCTCACCCTCCAGCGAATTAAGGAACCATGCTTGAACTCGGCCGTCATTGCGTAACCAATCCTCCGTATTAGGGACAGGAGGAGCGTTAGTAAGGTGAAGCGCAAGGCCCTTGGCCTGAAGAACACGCCGAACAGAGTGGACCCACGGAACAAAGTTCTTCTTTCCAGATAAGGAGATAGTGGTGATCTGCAACTCATCTCGAAGATCAGGAAGAGAAGCCGGGCGGTCAGCAGGAGTAGCCGCCTGTCCGGTAGAGTCAATGGAGGAGACCATGGAGCCGGGGAAGACCGTCGCGAATTGGAGAGCGCGCGGCAAGAAATGAGGCCGCAACCAGGTGCGGGAGATAGACGGACAACCCGCACGGTTACAAGAGAAACCACCAGCGGCGAAGCAAAGGAAGGAGAAAAGACAGTCGGAAAGAGAGAAGGAGAAGTCGCAGCGGTTAGAAGGAAAACAGACCGCGCGACCAGCAGAAGCAGAGACCGCGAGAGGAAACCGAGCGGCTAGAGAGAGAGCCCGCGAGGATGAACTCGAGCGGTTAAAAAAAGGAAACCGCGAGTAGGAACTCGAGCGGCAAGAAGGGAGAGACCGCGAGTAGGAACTCGAGCAGCAAGAAGAGAGAGACCGCGAGTAGGAACTCGAGCGGCTAGAAGAAAGAGACCGCGAGTAAGAACTCGAGCGGCTAGAGGAGAGAGACCGCGAGTAGGAACTCGAGCGGCTAGAGAGGAGACCGCGAGAAAGAACTCGAGCGGCTAGAGGAGAGAGACCGCGAGTAAGAACTCGAGCGGCTAGAGAGGAGACCGCGAGAAGGAACTCGAGCGGCTAGAGGAGAGAGACCGCGAGTAAGAACTTCGAGCGGCTAGAGAGGAGACTGCGAGAAGGAACTCGAGCGGCTTGAAGCAGACAAACCGCAAGCGGCAAGAGAAGCCGCAGGAGGAGAAGTGGGGCCCACGGGGTGAGAAGAGAGGTTATAAAAGAGACAGAGGGTGGATCCGCGGGAGGGAGAGAAGAAGAGGAGAGGGCAGCGGCTTAGCAAGGGAGAAACTGCGGGAAGAAGAGACGAGTAGAAGGAGGCCGCTACCCGGTGCAAGTTAGAGGACCAGGTCGCAGAGGAAGAGCGGGCAGGCGAAGAAGACAAGTCGTGCGGTTAGCAATGTTTTAAATATCAGATGTCGGACACATATCAGATTGTGTTTTTAAATGTCGGATGTCGGAAGTCGGAGACATGTCGGGGATATTTTAAAATATCGGATTTTCATATATTATAAATAAAATTTTATTTAATGTATACTAACTATAATTATATGTTATAAAAATAGAAAAATAATATAACAAATAGATAAAAAATGAGTCATTTATA
This sequence comes from Platanthera guangdongensis, assembly GCA_039583875.1. Lineage (NCBI taxonomy): Eukaryota > Viridiplantae > Streptophyta > Magnoliopsida > Asparagales > Orchidaceae > Platanthera > Platanthera guangdongensis. The sequence continues at coordinate 22,907,345 of CM077158.1, read as the reverse complement.
TTATGAAATAAATTTAAATAGTATCTAAGAAAACATATTATTAACAAATACAAAATGATACATTGTAAAATATATTTAATATTATAGACTAATTTTATTTTGATAACAATAAGTTTATTGCAAATTAAAAAGATTTAAAAGTTAAAAAATACTTGATTTATTATAAGTTTTTCAAACTTATAAATTTATATTAAAAATATGAAACAATCACCTAATAAATGTATTAAATATTTTTCTATTTTTTATAATATGAAATTAAAAATTTGTGAAACAATTATACAAAATTGATTGTAAGAATAAAACGTTACAAAATTGAAATAATAAGTTTAATCGATTTAAACATACATAATATAGTATCCATAGTTGATTTAAATATATGATGTTTGTCTGCAAATATAACATAAAATAAAATAGCGGATGATATATTTAAAAGTCGTGTCGGCTGATATATTGAAAAAAATCGGACATGTCGGCTTATATTTTATAAAAGGACATAATCTATTATTTTGAGAAAAACATATCGTTTTCCTCTAAAAAATGACATGTCGGGAGACATGTCGGACATATCGGAGGACATTTAAAACAATGGCGGTTAGAGAAAGTGAAACCGCGAGGTCGGATAACCTGGCTCTGATACCATGTTGAAAGAGCTCAAAAGCTTGTATGTATTACTTCAGTATCCAAATACAAGGAGAGAATACAAATATATAGGGGAGAGAAGAGGAGAAGAAATCATGTACAATGATGTGGGACTAATAGGAGGAGAAGAAAGAAGAAAATAAATGGGCCCAATACTGGGCTATTTACATGGGCTTTTCTAATAATAAGAATGTTAATATTGTTTGAAATTGGACTACTAAGCGTTAACGGTTGAATTAAAACAAGATTCGTACAGCCACAAGCAAATCCACATTAAAAATTTATGAAATAATGAAATTTAAAGTAGTGAGAACGTTCGAAGGCAAGCTCAAAGTTATTTAACTAGTCCATATAAATTTAGTCAAAAAAAGGAGCAAGAGAGTAGTGCGGGATACCGCAGAGGAGAAGGTCCACACAATGTAGGCACGCGAACGTTGGTCGTCGACGGTTGGAGTTGAAAAGGATGAAGGAGAACAATTGTAGGGGGTGCCGAAATAGAATGGCGTAGTCGACGGCACCCGGCCTGCAATTGGTGGACGGGGACAACTGAAACGGCGAAGAGGGCGAGGATCGTCGTCGACGGGGCGGTATTGGCGTGGCAGGAGAAGTAGGTGTTGGAGATCGTTCGGCAGACAGTGGTCGACTGCAGCAGGCGTCGGCGTCGAACAGGTCGTGGTAACAGGGCGGTGATTCCAGAAGGCGTCTAGCGCGGAAATAAAACGTAGGCATTGTTTCCTGGAAGTCTCTTATGGCTGAAGTTCCAATGCTCGGTCAAACTTGTTGGCATCGATGGGGTTTTGCCGGCAATGCAGAGAAAACGAGAGGGGTCTCGTTTTCTACAATTTTTTCGAACTACCTTTTTCACGGGAGCAGAGGGTTTAATATAAATGAATTTGTCTTTGCTCATTTTCAATATATTTCCAAAAATATCTCCAGAAGGCTCTCCACGTTATTTTCTTCTGAATATTTTCTTCTAATTGCTCTCCACAATACTTCCAATTATGAATTTACCAGGTATACCCCCTCAATGCTCTCCATTATATTTTCTTCTAAATATAACCATACCATTTGGAAAGTTTTCAAATAATGTTCATATTTTCATTTATTGGAATTTTTTACTCTATTAAATTTTATGCGACTTTTTAAATAATTTAAGCTTGTTTTTTGCGTCCTAATACCCTAAATTACCGGACCATTTATTTAGGATCCCACAGAGTGATCAAACAGATGAGCCGAACAATTTTAAATGACATAAGTGCGTGAGAAAAAGGAAATACATGGCAATAATAAAAGCATAATAATAATAAGATCCACGACGCATGATGGTGTCACGCGCCCTTGAATGTGACGGAGGATGCATCATGCTCTATCTTTAGTCATAATCTCATTAATGCCCAAATACATCATGTCTTTCCTTATAGTTTCATTCCAAGCCTTTATTGGTCTACCCCTCCCGCCTAAGAGGTGCCTCTAATGGTCTCCTGTGTACGTGTCCAAAACATCTTAGTCGAGCTTCTCGCATCTTCTCTGCAATTGGTGCTACTCATGTCTTATCCCTGATACATTCATTCTTAATTTTATCCAGTCTCGTGAGTCCACACATCCACCTAAGCATTCTCATCTCCGCAACTCCCATATTTTGCTCATGCACACAATTCACTGCCCAACACTCAGAACCGTAGAGCATCGCTGGTCTAATTGCAGTACGATAAAATTTTGCTTAGCTTTAAGTTTTAATGGTACTTCACGATCACATAAGATCTGTCACACACCTCTCCACTTTAACCAACCTGTTTGGATTCTATGTGTCACATCTTTATCAATACTTCATCTTTTTGAACTATCGATCCAAGATATTTAAAGCGCTCACTACGAGAAATATCTTGATCGCGTGGCTTAATAATGAAGTAATCCGTCCTTGCACTGCTAAATTAAGCTCTATATACTTCGTCTTTGTCTTGCTCAACCCAAAACTCTTCTTTTCTAAATTATCTCGCCAAGATTCAAGTTTGTGTTTACACCCTCGCTCGTCTCTATTAACGTATTTTACGTCTTTTATTGTTTTTTTGTGTGTGAGTGGGCTTAGTCCCACATTGCGGGTTACCGTTATTTGTATTTGGATCTTCTATTTATATCCCCTATAGTGGAAGAATAAAGCATAGCATTCTCTCATTTAATTTGGTATCAGAGGAATCCGCCAACCCGAGCCCTATTCCGCAGATCCGCAGACCCGCGCATCCTCCCGCATCGCCGAACCCGCGCAGCGCCTCCTTCTCCCCCGCTTCCATCCATCGTCGTGCTGATGTAAGGCCTCCTTCCACGCCCTCCTCCCACGCCCTATTCCCCTGACGCTCTGCCCGCGCCCTCCTCCCGCGCAGCTCTCCTCCTGCGCCGCTCTTCTCCCGCGCCGCACGGGATTCTGCCGATTTCGTCATTTCTCCAAGGGCTCCTCTGCCAGCTTTACTTTGTGTTTCCCCCTCGTTTCCCCTTTCTTTTCTTCTCATGACCTAGATCTGTAATCTACGGTCTTTCCTTTTGTTTGGGTTGGGATTCCCTTCTTGTGTTCACGGGTTTCTTGGTTTTTTTCCATTGGAGTTTTTTGTTTCTTTTGGGAGTTCTCTTGTTCCCATCCCATGGATTCCTCGCCTCTTATTTCAAATGATGTCGTTGCTCGGTGCATCACCACCACCCTTCTCAATGAAAAGAACTTTATCGGTTGGTCCAACTTCGTGCGTGTCCATCTTGCCGGACATGACAAGCTAGATTGGCTTGAACTGAATAGTGTTCCACGTCCTTTCGATGAAAAGGCGATCTGTCGATGGCGCACGGAAAATTTCAATATTCTCGGGTGGCTTCAATGCTCCATGGATCCGCGCATTTACGAGCAATTTATGTGTTTCGATTATGTGCCATCGCTTTGGGTTTCCTTGACCAGTACCTACAGTCACACCCGCGTTGAAACGCGGATTTACTCTGTCTTCCAGGAGATTTCTACTGCTCGTCAGGGGGATCGTTCAGTGCATGAGCATTTTACCCTTCTCTGGGTGATTCCAAGAACTTTTTGATCTTGAGCCACATAGTGCTTTTCCACATCCAAAGGATCTGCTTGTTGCTAAGCGGAGGTAAGAGAAGCGTGAGACCTACCAGTTCCTGATGGGATTGCGGCTCGAGTTTGAGCAAATTCGGGTTCAGATTGTCAGCATGAATCCCCTTCCTGACATATTGGATGTTTATTCCATGGTGGAGGATAATGAGCGTCGTGCCCGCCTGACCGCTGTTTCGCCAGTTCCTGTTTTTGTTCCTCTTAAAGACCAAATGGCTCTTGCTTCTGGTCGTACTTCTTTTGTGCGAGGGGAGCGTACTATCTCTAAAGGTCGTGGGGGTGGCCCGGCAGCCCATTTGCCTCTGTTCAGTGTCAGCACTGCCTCCAGACTGGTCATGAGAAGGCTCGATGTTGGCTGCTCTTTCCTCACCTACGCCAGCAGTCCTCCACCACGCGTGCTTCAGCCGCTACTTCTTCCGACTTTGGGGGCCAGCCTGATTCTGGTGCCCCTTTTGGGGCCCCTTCCACCAACTGGAGTCAGCTCATGGCTCAAGTGCAAGCAGCTTCAGTCTCAGCTTCAGATGCAGTCCCCGTTTCAGACTATGCACCAGCCTCTTCCTACTCAGTCGTTGCCTGCCTCCGCGTCGTTCTCGTCGACTTCAGCGTCAGCGTCAGGTACCCCGACGGCCTTTCATGTCACTCAAGAGGGGTCTTCCTCTCCCTGGGTGATTGACTCTAGGGTCACTGATCATATGACTGGTAAGACGCGCTTGTTCTCTTCTCTTGAGTCTCCAAGCGTCCATCGGCAGGTTCGCCTTGTCGATGGCTCTGTGACCCCCATTCTTCATCGGGGCACAGTTCCCCTGTCTCCCTCCTTCTCTTTTGAGTTCAGTTCTTCATGTTCCCAAGCTCGCTTCAAATCTTCTTTCTGTTTGTCACTAGACTCGTTCGATGCACTGCTCGGTGACATTTTTTTCCTTTTGGCTGTGTTTTTCAGGACCTGACCACGAGGACTTTTGGCTACGGCCGTGAGCGCGACGGGCTTTACCAGCTGGAGCTCCCACCTCTTTCTCCACGTCTCTCTCCACCGTCCATAGTTGTCGCTGCTACTTCACCTGCTCTTTGGCATGCCCGACTGGGGCATGCGAGTCCTCAGATGGTGTCGTCACTTTTTCCGAGTGTTGTGTTTGAACACTTTTTTCAATGTGATGTGTGTCAGCTTAGCAAACACACACACACTTCTTATCCTGTATCTCTTTCTCGTAGTTCTGCACCATTTGATATTATTCAATCAGATGTTTTGGGGCCTGCCCCGGTTGTTTTTTACGATGGATTTTTCTATTTTGTTACTTTTATAGATGATTTTACTCGTTGTTGGGTCTATCTTATGTGTGCAAAATCTGACGTCTTTGCTTTATATACCCAGTTTACTCGTATGATTAGAACTCAGTTTTCCTCTCGTATTCGGGTCCTTTGCTCCGATAACGGGGGCGAGTATACATCTTCCTCTTTTACTGTCTTCCTTGCTAGTCGGGGCACCCTTCACCAATTCTCCTGTCCCTATACACCGGAACAGAACGGAGTGGCGGAAAGCAAGAATCATCATCTCCTGAATGTGACCCGGTGTCTTCTTCGTGGCTCTCACGTCCCCAAGTCTTTTTGGAGTACTGCCCTTCGTACGGGGACCTTCTTGGTCAACCGCCTGCCTTGTCAGCCTTTAGCGAGTCGGGTTCCCCTTAGTCTCCTATCCCCCCCACCGCCCTCTGTTTCCTGTTCCTCTCCGGGTGTTCGGGTGTGTGTGCCTTGTTCAGGACCGTCATCCAACTCGCACAAAATTTGATGACAAAGCTATCTGGTGCTTATTTTTGGGCTATTCCTCCTCTTCCAAGGGCTATCGGTGTTTTGACCCCTCTTCTCGCAGGACATTTCACTCCCTTGATGTTACGTTCTTTGAGGATGTCGCCTTCTATGGTGCCTCCCATGTCACTGTTGCTCCTTCTGCTCCGCCACAGCCGAATCCGGTTGCCCATGCTCCGCTGCCCGACTCTCTTCCGTTACAGACATACACTTGTGGCCCACGCGGCCCTCACAGGTCCACCTCATTCTTCGGGATCCACTGGTTGCGCCCAGCTCACGGGACCTTGTGTCACATCCTCTGGCTGGTGATGTTCTTCCCTCCTCTGACTTACCCATTGCAATTTGTAAGGGTGAGCATTCTTGTGTTACTGACCATCCTGTGGCAAGCTATGTGTCCTACCAGCGTCTTTCTCAGGGGTATCGAGCTTTCCTGACTGCTACCGACCAGATCAGAGTTTCGAGTTCGATGACTGAGGCGTTCCAGCACCCTGAGTGGGTGGCAGTCATGGAGGATGAGATGTCCACATGACAGAAGGATGGCACCTGGCGTTTGGTCCCTCTTCCTGCAGGTCGAAAAACTGTCGGCTATCGTTGGATTTACAACGTCAAGTATAATGTCGAATGTTCTCTTGACCGCTACAAGGTCAGTCTTGACGCAAAGGGATTCACTCAGTCTCCTGGGGATTACGGCTTGACCTTTGCCCCTGTGGCCAAACTATCTTCTGTCTGTCTACTTGTTTCTCTCGCTGTTTGCCATGGGTGGCCTCTTCATCAGTTGGACGTGAAAAATGTCCTCCTCAATGGTGACCTTGTTGAGGAAGTTTATATGGATCCGCCCCCCGGTTACAGGCTTCAGGGGGAGTATTTGGATCGCGTTTGCCTTTTGCAGAAGTCATTGTATGAGCTGAAGCAGTCTCCTCGTGTGTGCTTTGAGCGGTTCGGTACTGTTGTGCTTCAGAGTGGGTTCACCATATGTCATGCCGACCACACATGCTTTGTTCAGACTGTTGTGGATGGTCGTAAGGTCATTATTCTTGTCTATGTGGATGATATCATTCTTATCGGTGATGATACCTCGGGGATACTTCAGATCAAGGGTGTGCTTCAGAAGGCATTTGAAGTGAAAGATTTGGGGCCTCTGAAGTACTTTCTCGGGATTGAGGTTATCAGATCTCAGCAGGAGATCTGTGTCTCAGCGCAAGTATACACTGGACCTCTTAAGTGATATTGGCCTTCTTGGGTGCTCTCATGTGTCTACGCCCATGGATCTGAACCACCGCTTACACGCTGAGTCTGGAGATCCTCTCCCTGAGCGGGGCAGATATCAGCCTCTTGTTGGCAAACTTATCTACTTGACCAACACTCACTCCGACATTAGCTTTGTTGTGAGTGTGGTCAGTTAGTTCATGCATGCTCCACGGACTTCTCACCTTGATGCAGCGTTTCGGATCCTCCACTACTTGAAGAGATCTCCTGGCCTCGGCCTTTTCTACCGTTCATCTCCGTCCCCCGGTCTCACCTGTTACACGGATTCTGACTATGCTGGTTCTCTTACTGATCGACGGTCTACTTCAAGAATGTGCACTTTCTATGGTGGCAATCTTATTTCCTGGAAAATCAAGAAGAAGAGTGTTGTCACCCGCTCGTCTGCTGAGGCTGAGTACCGGGCTATGGCCCATGGCGCTACTGAGCTTCTTTGGCTATGCACTCTCTTGACCGAACTTGGCTTTCCTCCTTCTGTTTCTTCGACACTTGCTTGCGACAACCATTCCGCTCTCATGCTAGCCTCCGACTCTGTTCTGCACGAGCGGACTAAGCATATTGAGGTTGATATTCGCTTTCTCAGGGAGCACATTCGTTCAGGAACTCTTGAAGCGTTTTATGTTCCCTCCGCAGAGCAGATTGCAGATACCTTCACCAAGGCGGTTGGGCCTTCCAGACTCCTCTCTACCTGTGGCAAGCTGGGCTTGCTTGATTTATTCGCGCCAGCTTGAGGGGAAGTATTAACGTATTTTACATCTTTTATTATTTTTTGTGTGTGAGTGGGTTTAGTCTCACATTGCGGGTTACCGTTATTTGTATTTGGATCTTCTATTTATATTCCCTATAGTGGAAGAATAAAGCATAGCATTCTCTCATTTAATTGCCTCATCGACCAAAACGATATCAACTGCAAACAATAAACACCAAGGTATTGCCTGCTTGATATGTTTGGTGAGCTCATCTAAGATAAGGGCTTAAAGTTGAACTTTGATGTAAGCCAACAGTGATAGGGAAATCCTGTGTTAATCCTCCAGATGTCCTCACCCTTGTCACTGAATTTGTATACATATCTTTGATTATGTCAATGTATGACACGTGTACACCTTTATTTTATGACTCTCCGTAAGATTTCTCTTGGAACTCTATCATAAGCCTTCTCAAGCTCGATAAACATGTGCAAATCTTTTTTTTTCTCAGTAGTTATCAATGAGTCTCCTCAAGAGATGTATAGATTTCATGGTCAACCGCCCTGGCATGAATCCAAATTGATTTTCAGAGATGTTAGTCTCTCATCTTATTCTTCTTTCTATCACTCGTTCCCACAGTTTTATGGTATGACTCATTAATTTAACTCATCAGTAATTAACACAATTTTGTATAATTCATTTGTTCTTATACAAAGGCACTAAGATATTTTCTCTCCATTGGTTTGACATATTTTTTTAACTTCAGTATCTCATTGAAAAAACATGTAAGTCACAAAAATTTTTCATTCCCTAGACATTTTAATACTTTGATGGGTATATCGTTATGTTCTTATACTCCACTGATTTACTTAACTTTTGAAATTTCAATTCATTGTCTCTTGTTTCATTATAGAGTTCATAAAAATATTTTTTTCATCGCTCTTTAATATCTACATCATCCGTCAAAACTGTATCTGATTCATCTTTTATGCATTTTACTTGTCTTAAATCTCTTGACTTTCTTTCTCTAACTCGAGCAATTTTATATATTTCATGTTCTCCATCTTTGGTATCTAGTTATTTATAAAACTCTCCATAAACTTGACTTCTTGCTTTACTTATTGCATGTTTAGCTTTTTTTTGCCGACTTTATACTTGTCTAAGCTTGGCTTTATACTTAATATATGAATAATCTTCAAAATTTCAGAGCTTGCTTTATTTTTGCGTACATATTTGTCATTAAATTCAAAATCCTTTTGTTTTTAGAGGTCACATGAAATTGCATGTGGAAGTTAAAGTTGTGTTTACTCAACGTTCAAATATTAGTGCACTAGGAGCACTTACGAACCCTACGTTGGTTCTCGACTAAAATTGCTCGTAAAATTCTCACTTGCGTCGCAAATTTTAAAGAAAACTCTTTTTTCAGATTTAACATATAAATTTGCAATTTTAGGCTTCATTTGTTTTAGCGGTGGCGGGTCGATCCGGAGGGTGGAAACGGAGAGTTCGAATCGGAGGGGGGAGGTGGCTGCTCCAAACGGAGCTTTTTGGGGCGTTTCTCAAGGCGGGCGGGTAGAAACGGAGCAAACGCCGCCAGAGATTCATTTGTTTACCCTCCTTCCGACGGCGTTTGCCCAAAACGGAGTTGCGAAACGCCCAAACAAATAGAGCCTCACTATACATAAAGGTGACAGCATTAATCTAGCGGGAAGTGGAGATGAATCCCTATCATTGACCCACCTTGGAAGGTCTATGGATTGATCCAACTTCTCACAACCTATTCTCCCTGAATGATAAACAACTAAACCACCAAGGTCAGGTTGTCCTCTCAACCAACTCATTACTTCCCAAAATTTATAGCATAATTCCACATTACTCCGACCAGGGGCCATTTTGAGGCCTTCAGAACATAACGTCGCATGTCTCCCTCTCTACTAGCGGGACATGTCCACAAAGTTGAACAATTTGTTGCCTCTTGCCTCACAAGCCAAAACTCTGAGTACAATATGGCATTACTAAGGGTAATTTCAGTCATTAACGTTTCAAGAGCTAGTGTGGGATGATATCGTGATGCCTTTTGTTTCACAACTCGGTTACCCAAGTTTATTGGATATGATTGCATTTTTTGTGGTGGTTCATAAGTTATCCAAATATTAGCATTTCATTCATTACAATGTCAATTTATAACTACTCCTGTGATAGACATCTTCATCTGCAAAGTGGGGTGTTTACACAATTTTCCGCAATCCATCGTCAGCGATACATGGCCAATCAATAGTGCCTCGAGAGGAGAGCAACATCGACCGTGTCTCCATTGCTTGGAAACCTCGCGCCTCATCATATTCTACTTAGATGAATCGCACTGATTCCCACCTCCAATTTTTGATGTTCCTTAAGACAAGGCAAATTTCCCATATTGATGCATGGCTACAAATGAGGCGTTGAGCTCACTAGATTCTGAAATGGATAAGCATCCATGGTGAGTTTACAACAGGATAGTGACAATGTGGAACATGGAGTAGGGGAGTGGAACCCTCATCATATCTATTTATCTCTCTACTACTTGCTTTGACGTTACTGTGTTTTTCCCTTGGGCATGTGGGCTTATTAATGTAGCTGGAATGTGTTCGGAATTTTTCATCTTGATGATCAGTAAGATGCATGATAGAAAAGATTGCAGATTTACACAAAGTAAGATGTATGATAGAAAAGATTAAGTATGGTGAAAATTATTATGCACAATAGGATGTGTCGTGCGATAAAAATTTATCATATATTGAGTTGTATCATGAGAATTATGCCATGTGCTAAGAGGAGAACTTTTCAATATTCTTCGCATAAAAATTAATCAAATATTCTATCAATCATAACAAAGTATGAAGAAAAAAACAACGGACCTAGAAAAAATGCATCTTAGATAGTGAATTAGGTAAATATAAAACGTGCGACAAAACCAAACAAGTATGCCCATCTAAACTATGCTTCCTTTTCAATGCCATAAGAGAAGATATACCTTGACGATCTTGTATATGTCGGAACCTGCAGAAGCACTACCACCCTTTGCAATCCGGCTATTTGCTTTTCCATTCCTATGGACATCCAACTGATTCTTCTGCTTTGTGAATGTCTCTTGTAGCTTTTCGAAATTATCCTCTTTAAACTGTTCATTTTCATCAACCACAAGATACAAACCTGATCCACCCATTGGGAACACATAGTGTTGTAAAGGTGTAGGCCTGAAGTCCGTGTAAACTACATGGCAGGGCTGTTTATGTAAATTGCATATCCACTCAGCAAATTCTGTGGCATTCGACATTGTAGCGGATAGGAATACCATCTTGATTGCTGGAGGCAAGAAAATTATACTCTCCTCCCATACAACCCCTCGTTCTCGATCTTTCATGTAGTGTATCTCATCAAAAATAACCCAAGCTACCTCCTTTAATAACTCTGAACCCCTAAAGAGCATTCCTCTGAGGATCTCTGTTGTCATGACTAGGCAACTGGCATGGGGCGAGATAGACACGTCACCAGTCATCAAACCAACATCAGAAAATTCTTGATTCAGCTCTCTGTATTTCTGATTGCTTAAGGCTTTCAGTGGTGACGTATAGATAACCCTCTGCTTGTCCCGGAAGGACATTGCGATGGCATACTCAGCTACTGCAGTCTTACCAGCAGAAGTGTGAGCAGATACCAGGACAGATTCATTACGTTCAAGACAAGCCACTGAAACTTGCTGGAAAGGATCTAAATTAAATGGGTATGTTTTGGCCATTTTCCCGTTATAGATAGGATTCTCTAATGTCCCGTGAATTGATTCATCCTTTGATGAATTCCAGTCATTTGGATTAGCAACCTCATGAATGCAAGTCCGAGATATATTGCGCCGTTTAACTGCACTATCAGAGTTCGGAGCTTTTGTTTCTGGTGAGGTTTTCTCCTCTGAAACCTCTTCAGAAAGCTTCCGCTTTCCTGTAACTGGACTAAGTTCCATCTCCAAATTGAGTTTCAGCAACTCTGCAAAAGCCAGCTCGATGTGTCAGTGTTATCCTAATAAAAAATATATATATGTCACTATGCACAAATAGAGGTAAACAGCAGTAAGAAAGAGGATTCCTGAAGCTCTAATTCAATAACCACAATTTAGAGCATGCAGTAGAATATGCAGGAAAAATAGACCAAAAGAAAATGATGTTTCTTAATCTCACCCCATTTTTTACAGGAAATCCCAAAACAATATCCGTGGAGCAGTATATTTTATGAAGCGCATATCTGGAGAAGCCAGAAATATCACATCAGGAGAACCAGGGCACCATGGATCTTTAATAATGAAGCATATTGTTATGTGTTACTGTTATGTGTTACTGTTATGTGTTATGTGTTATGGTCTTCTGTTATGTGTTATGGTCCTCTGTTATGAGTTATGGTCTTCTGTTATGTGTTATGGTCCTCTGTTATGAGTTATGGTCTTCTGTTATGTGTTATGGTCCTCTGTTATGAGTTATGGTCCTCTGTCAGTTATTTTATTATCTTGTCGTAATGTTTGTGTTTTAATATTTTATGCATCTTATGTAATTACGAGTATGCCACCCGGGGTCTTATAAATGGGTCTTGTCTTGTAATTGAAGTTAAGCAATGAAGAATGAAATTTTTTTCTCTTTCTAAAATTCCTCTCCTTCTCTCTCCAAGTTCTTCTCTCCCTCCTCCACCCTTTAGGGTTTCTTCCTCTCTCATCTCCTCCTCCACCATTCTAGGGCTTGCACCTTGTATCTCCGCCTCCAACAATCTTCAACGAAGCAAGCCCATAACAATTTGGTATCAGAGGGACTCGGTCCTCTTTCGCAGACGCACGCAAACATCGTGCCGACGCCATTTCTCCATCCCCGTTCTCGATCAGCCCTCCGAGCGGGTCTGAAACAGCAAGCAGCATCTTCCAGGGCCGGTGTCAACTTCATCTTCCACGGCGTGATCTTCCAGTGGGTTTTGCCAGCGACTGCTTCAACTATGCAGCCGACAGCTTCAGCATCTTCCAGTGGGTTATGCTTCTCTGATGCCAGCGACTGCTTCAAATCTGCAGTCGACAGCCCTGTAGCTGTCATCATCGCCTGCATCCGGGAGCGCATCCCGCTTCCACCTTTGTTGTACTCGCCCAAGCAGCACGGCTCCTGGCGGCCAGTCGCCTGCACGCCGGACGTGAACCGTTGTCGCCGCTTCGTCCTCCCATCGTCGTCCGGAATACACGCTCCTGTCTGAATCGTTCTGTGGGGGCACGTTTCCACCTGCTTTACCCGTCTCCATCGCCTTATCCAATACCGGCCCGATTTTTTTTATCGAGCCCCATGAACTACCTTTCTCCAATCTGTCTATGTGGCTAATTAGTTAATTATTTAACTAATTAGTCTTGGATTGATTAATTGGCCCTCCATCCCACTTCTCTTATTACTTTGATGAACAATAATCTTGGTGTCGCGGATGCGGCCATCGTCCACTCGATGTTGTTGAAATGGTCAACAACATTTTGGGACTCCATGTCTCGCTTCGACTCCAAGCTTGACCAATTGGAGGTCGGGATACTTTAATGTGACGTCATCGGCTGTTCCGCCTCCTCCGCCACTGGCCCCTGACTTGTCTGTCACGCTCTTCCAGCCCGCACAGCTTGTGCTGCCTCTGTTGTCCGCGCGACCTCGCGGTCTCGGCGGACTCCGTGTTCTATTCGTCTTTTAGCAGCAGCAGCAGTTCGGGTGGCTTCGGCGACTTCGGCGGACTGGGCGGTCTCGGCGGTCTCGGCGGTCTCCATTTCTGTCCGCTCGAATTGTTTGACTTGTAATCTTTCTTGTTTTCCTGTGTACTGGCGAAATCATGATCAGCTTGCCCCTGTGATTGCATTTGGTTATTGAGCTTGCTTTCCTGGTTTTCGCACGATCAAGGTGTGATCTTGATAGTTCTGAGGATATTAATTTGGCATTAGACTATCTTGGTGACCACTTTGAGAAAATTTAACACACTTCCCCGGCAATGGCGCCAAAAATTTGATACGCCCGAAATAAATATATATTTCATGCAAGTGCACGTGCCGAATCAAGTAAAAAGTGATGAGAAAAGTGATCGTTCCCACGAATAAGTGAGTAGTTTAATGCTCGCAATTACTATCTCTACCGTTTCTTTAGATTCAAGTAGATTAATTAAAAGTGAGTTTAGATTGAAGACAGTTAAAAGAGAGCAATAATAATAAAAACTAAAGAACGTCTGTTTAGAAATACTTTTATCAAGATGGAGAAGTAGTCTCGTACGTTGATTTTCCTTGCATATTGCGATGAGTTTTTAGATTGACTTTTCATGAAATGATTAATTATTATCCTGCAACGATTTGAAAGTGGACGTCATCATCTCTCGATCTCAGAAATCTGTTTATCATAATTCTAATAATTGTCTCTAACTTAGGTGAAGAAGAATAACAAAAAAACACAAATCGATGTTGCTAGCAAAAGATTAAATCTCTATCTCTCTCTTTATGCTATGTTGAAAATTATGTTGCACTTAAGCTACTCCTCTCTCGAATTTCGCAGCGCAGTATAAAGATGAACTTGGCTAAGTATTTACGCGACTCCTCTCTCGAATTTTGTCACGTAAGTTAGAAGATTCAACACTAAGATAACATAACTCCTCTTTCGAGTTTCGCCACGCTATCTAGAAGAAGAATACATGATCCAAAATTCCATAAATTAAAAACATAAATCCCACAAAGATAGATCTTTAAACATTCATCAAGGAAACGAAACTAAAGTTACCACATCACAACATGCAAAGTACTTTCAACATAGAAGACTTAAAAAGTTAGTTCATAGTGATTGGAGAAACACACCACACAATAAGAAAGATCTTACTAGACATGATGATGGAAGGTTAAATACTGCCGAATTTCCCTCACGAATCTCGATCCAAAACCTTCTTCCTTCTTGCCGGTGCGCCCAAACCCTAGTCGTTCTTCACCTTCTCCAATATGATGGTTCCAAGATCTCCTCTCCAATATATCTTGTTGATATTCCCCTCCTTCCCTTTTATCTGGTCGGTTTTTATTTTAAAAACGTCACCCCCCCTGGAAGGGACGCATCCTTCCATTTTTGGAAGTGGCAGCAATTTAAAATTCAAACTCAAAATTCGAATCCGGACATTACTGTAACATCGAAAACTGGATGTTGCAACAACTGACTTGGGCAAAAAATGAGTATCCAGCTTTGCTTCGTGGAGTTGATTTTTTCGACGGTTCTTGCATTGAAATAATGAAATATGACCAAATTAATACAATATACATTAAATCTACATTTCATCATATTTTTAATCATTTAAACTCATTTACTCTCATTTTCAATAAGCAAAAAGTAGAAAAATAGGCCTAGATAACTTCATTTGAGAAGTTATCACACCTCCACACTTAAATCTGTGCTAGTCCCAAGAAAAAATAATTCGAGTTGGTAAAATGAGTCAGAGATAATTATCGAAATATGAATTCAAATGAATCTTTCTTGTGGACAAGAATTAATCGAAGCATACTCAAGTAATCTGCTTTGCTCAATTGATAAGTTTTTCAATCATCTAAGAGCTCAATGATTCACAATTTCATTAGCTAGATAAAGGATAAAGCTCAAATTAAAAATTTTAGTGTGATGTGTGCTTTTCCATCAAAATAATTTACTCTCATCCAATTATTCTCATTGGACCTCCGCATCAATAGGAAATGGTGAGAATATGCTACGTTTTTGATTGAGCGTACACAAGAATTAATAGTTCAAATGAAAATAGGATAGGACTTTATGGACAACTTTGATAGTGGAATGATCTTCCCTAGTCAATAATCTTAAGAGCTCACCATATTATGGGGTTTATAAACTTAACATTTCCTTTTACACGGTTGGGATCATTCTAAGTGTAGGTGCGCATACCTAGGTCTCATATCACTATGATGTTTCTTTTCCCTTTTTTTAGTTTATATTTTTGTTTTACATATCATAGTTGAGATCATTCCAAGTATACATTCACATATTTGGGTCGCATATCACTATGACACACATTATTTCTTCTCTTTTTGTTCATCATAGAAGGGATCATTCCAGATATGTAGACATATACCTAGGCCACATATCACTATGAAAAAGAAAACACTCATAATGGCTAACTTACTAAGATACATCTAGTAAGAATATCGGGAATTTATGCATGTAGTAAAGTGTATCAAAGTTGATAAAGATCAAGCTCAAAGGTTATAATGGATGCTCAAAATGAAATACTACCTAATCTTTTGTGTTGGCTTATATCATTACTTAGTTCTTGCTCACTTCTCTCCATTAGGTTTAGAAGTCAATATCAAAAGATTGCAGGGAAGTAAACAAGAATTTTAATGAAAAGTGTGCAAGAAAAATTTCTAAAAAGAGTTTTACCAACAAATCTCACTAACTTCAAATTCATAAATTGAACTTTTAGGATTGTTTCGTCTTATCAATTAATTGTCATTGACTACTCTAACAACTTATTCATTAATTGATGTCAAAATCAAAATAGCCTTAACGATATGTGAAGGTTGGCACCTCCACACTTAACTTTTTTGCTAGTCCCTAGCAAATCTACTATTGACTCGTGAAATTTCTTTGTAATATTTGTACTAATGAGCATAGAAAAGTAAAGTATAGAGAAACTTAAAACTTAATGGACTCCCCTGAAAAACTGAAGTGTCGGATGAATGATCCACATAATACCCCACATGCTCATAGCTTCTCCAAGTATGATCCTCATTTCCTTAGCGGCATCCTTGTCACATCTGCAATGGTTTAGACAGACGAGCAACAAAGTAAACGTGTAACAAAGAATGTTAAGAATATCATCATACACTTAGTAACATGTCACCAAAAAGATGGTAAAAGAAGCAAGTCAACAATCATGACACAGGAACAAACTACTATAAGTCACATCACCATAATCACATAAACAAAATCTTAAAGTAGTGCAGCATCAAAATATATAGCAGTCATAATGTTGGACGTTATATAGTCCAATCAGATCAGCATATATTCCCAATAGTTCATCAAAACAAAATATCAAAAAGCAAAATAAACAGTAATAAAACTATATAGTTTACTCGTTCTCGTCCTCTTCTTCTTCGTCGCCTTCTTCCTTGTTTTTCGCATTACGTATGGATGGGTCAACTCTTGATCGGTCTGAAGTAAGCAAATATCCCTCACTATCAAATTGCTTTGTCATGCTGAGGTTCGGGTTGGGCACCTGAACCTTTGACTTCCTTGCCAACAAACTCAGAGTTGAACACACGTCTTCCATCCGTTCTTTAACAAACAAATGCTGACACCTCAGATATGCCTTAATATAATCCAAGTTCTCCATCATAATATCTGGGTCGGTGCTGCTATCCGCGAGAAGAATGTCAATGTCCATGGGATCCTCCTCCTGTAGGATGGGTGGTTGCCCCCTCGGAGAGTCCTTATCTACTTTTATGTTTACCTCCACTACCATCTTAGTAATATGTCGCTTCTTCACTTATGTAACCATATTGTCATCTCCTACCTTTACTCCTGCAGCCCGGCATAATTTTGTGATGAGTGTGGGAAATCATAGTTGTTTTGGCGTCTCTTCTTTTATCTTTTGCCTTAACTGAGTTACTATAACTTGTCCCAGATCAAACCTAATCCCTTTGAGAATACCGTATATGATGGCCACCTTGTTAAGGGTCACACTGTTGGGATGTCGAGTCAGCACGATAGATGCATTGATGAATAAAAGCCATACTTTTGCTTCTCTCCTAAGGCATGAAGTCTTCCAGGATGTATGTGCCGCGTTGATCCATTCCGGTTCCGGCTTACAACATACGACTTTTGCCATCTCTTGAGGTGTTAGGTAGGAAAGGGTAGTAGTATAGTCCCCTTGGTCATGATGTTCCATCTCAAACATATCAGAAATTCTTTTCGCCGAGTATTCCACTTTTTTACCCCTAACAATCACCGTTTCCCAATCAGCAACCCTTGCATTCGCGTAAAATTCGTAAACCAAAGTGAGGATTGCCTCAGTTCTGGGATATCAGAACTGCTCCCAACGAAGGGCCTTAATTTGGTCTGCAAAAGCGAGACTTCATGCCATCTTTTCCATCTTAAATCCCCTCTCCATTATGAATGGGAGAGATCGCAGCTGCCGGAATCGATCCATGGCCTCTTCATTTTGGTACTTGCCGGTGTTTTTAGAGATTTGATTTCGCCTCTTCTTCTCCTTCCGTTTGGTAGGCATACCGAGAACTTAAAGAGGACTTTAAGGCACTCACCGCTGGGTTCAATAAGTGTGGCTCTTTCCGTCGCATGAATGTCCAGTGCCGGCGTCGCAGATCTCTGGTACAAAGTAGAGGGTTCGTCGGCCACTGGATTTACAGGCGCCGCCTGTATCTGGTGTAACGGCCCCCTTACGGCTACCGCTACAAATTACATATCATTTCAGTTAAGCAAGGTAAGAACCATCAGAGCACGGCATATATGTGAAAGAGTACAATAAGTAAATGTTATGACAAATTTTAACCATCCATTTCATTATATAACAGATAATAACGTACAATATGATCAAAAGGTAGCCTTAGACAACTCTACTAAGGGTTACCATCCCTACACAGACAAAACAGTAGCCCTATATCTACACAAAAAAGGGCTTACCGACATGTAAACTAAACAGACTGACTCATACAACACTACATAAAATAAAACTGAAAGTCTCTGGGCTCCTTCAGTACTCCAAGGACTGCTGAGTAGATCTCTACCCAAAGGCGATACTTCTTCTCTTGCCGAGGAGTGCATGGTCGGCGCTGACTACTAGTGGCTGGAACTGCCTCTTCCTTGACCTGTTTAGTTTCATGTTTTAATTAGTCAAAAGACTAAGTGAATTGTTACCTTTCCTTAAATCGTTATGAGTGTATGATGTCTTTGTTTTATGATCTTATACTTATCTTTGGATTCCCTTATACTAAATCTTACGTATGACTAGTCTTACGTTTAGGTGTCCTTGTCTCACACCTATATTATGGGTTATATGAAGTGTAATTAGGTGTCCTTGTCTCACACCTAAAGGTAATGTGTTTCTCGTGCCCTTGTCTCGCACGGTCACATTCCTATCTGTGCCCTTAACTCGCACATGTTCGTGCCCTTGACTCGCACGTTAATATTACTCTTCTTATTAGCCCATAACTTATTATCTTATCATAATACTTATCTAAATCGCCGTTAACTATTTATCTTATTCAACATTTTACGTTCACATCAGGCGTTAGCCGCGTAACAACAGACATGAAAAGTAAGAACTCACCGGGGCTTTTCCCTTTCCTTTATCCATGTCTTTGTCCTTGTCACCATCTTGTCTACGATTTCCAGCATTTCGGGATGTCATAACCTAGATGAAATTATTCATAATTAATCCATACATACTACATATTACATTTTTAGGTTCTACTTGACCTACTTAGGTCAAGGGACAATATTTCCATTAGGGCTTTGCTGCCCTAAGTGCAATTTAGCTTCTTTGAACCATTTGAGTGAAGGGGCAGCCATACCTAGCCTCCAAATAATTATTTGGAGTTAGGGGACTGACATTTCCCTCAAATCTTTTACTAGCAAACCTTGGGGAGGAGGCATACTTGCCACGAATCTTTTCCACATCCTAAAACATGTGCCAAAATGTCGAAATCCCTAATACTTCACTTAGGGTTTCTCCAAATAGGATCGGAGCATGAGGAAGTGCTACAGAAACTTTCCCCATGAGTTTCATGAAAGAAAACGCTAAAACTCCTAAACCCTAGAAATTAAACTCACTCCAACATCGTATCGAAAGCAAAACGAGTGTAGAGGAGGAGATTACCTTGCTATCGGAGGAGGAATCACGCAAAACGGAGGAGATTTGAGCTCCCAGAAGCGATCGGCGGCGTGCGGCTCGTGCGGCTTCCGTCGGGTCCTCCGCGTGAAAAACTGAGAACGGTGCTCGACACCGCTTTTATTCCTCTCGGGCGGCACCGCTTTGGCTTTGCTCGACACTTAACCAAAGAACGCATGAGCCGGTCCATTTCCTCCTCTTACCGGTCATTTCTACCCCTCCAACCGGTCACCTAAGTAACTTCATATACTTCTTAACATAAATATGATCACTAGTCATGTTAACTAGTCATGTTACAATTTTCATGGCGTCACATCTGGCTCCTGTAAGATGATCGCCGCCGCCTTTTCGACTTCTTGCTTAGACCTAAGCTCCTGATCGGGAAACGTTTCTTTTAAATTTTAAAACGAAACGGTGTAAAGCACGGCGGTTTAGTTGAAGGCACGGCTGTGCGGTTGAAGACACGGCGGTTTAGTTGAGCCGGAGCCAAATCCAATTCCACGGTAAGCAGTCAGTAAAAATTAAACAGTAACACTGCTTTTGGTAGTTACAACATCCAGAAATTCGTCTTAACTACAAATATATAAATTTTTCAGAAATTCATCCAGAAAATTCGTCCAGAAATTCGTCAAGAAATTCGTCCCGAAAATTTTTCAGCATTCAACCTCCTTATTAAAAGGAACATTAGGCGGTACATGACATCAAATAAACCTAACTACAAATTGTTATATATATAAATTATACAAGATGTGTTGTCTCCCAACAAGCTCCTCTTTTAACTGTCTCGGTCAGACGTTCTCCCTTCAGTTGGTCATCGAAAGTACATGGCCATCGCTTCACGATGGTCATTGTGTTCATAGTACTCCCTCAGTCTTTGTCCGTTAACCTTGAACTCGGTCTCATCCTTCTCATTGCAGATCGTCACTACCCCATACGAATATATCTCCTTTATTCGAAATTGTCCGGCCCATCTAGACTTCATCTTTCCGGAAAATAATCTTAGCATTGAATTATATAGGAGCACTAATTGTCCCACCTTGAACTCCCTTTTTCTTATCCTCGAATCGTGACATTTCTTAGTTCTTTCCTTGTAGAGCCTAACGTTTTCATACGCATTAATTCTGATCTCTTCCAATTCATTAACATGAATCAATCTAGTCTTGTCGGCCTCTTGGAGATCGAAATTTAAACTTCTTATTGCCCAATACGCTCTATGCTCAAGCTCTACGGGTAAATGACACGACTTCTCATAAATCATCCTATAAGGAGTCATTCCTATCGGGGTTTTGAATGCAATCATGTATGCTCATAATGCGTCATTTAATTTTTGCGACCAATCTTTACGATTTGTACTCACCGTTTTCTTTAAAATCGACTTAATCTCCTGATTCGACACTTCGGCCAACCCATTAGTTTGAGGGTGGTAAGCAAGGGCAACTTTGTGCGTTGCGTCATGTTAGAAAAGCTCATTTAGTCTATGCACATTATGTATTTTTTATTGTTTTTTCTCTCTCCTCTTTAGTCCCACATCATGTATAGGATCTTCCTCTCTCTTTCTCTCATCTATATATTTGTACTCATTCTTTGTATTTTACACAAGTGAACATATATACAAGGTTGGCTTTTTTCCTTCTCTACATGGTATCAGAGCCACCGATTCTCTTTGAGCGGCTTCCCCCTTCTTAAACCGCACAACCCGCGTGGTCTTCTTCCCTGCCTGCGGCCTGCGGCAGCCTGTTCTTCTGTCCGCTGCCCGCTCGGTCTCCTACGGCTTGCCTCCCTGTCCGCTCCGCTCCTCTTCTTTTGTTTCCTCTTCTTCTCTGTGGTTCCACCCCTCCCCTCAGGCATCTTATAGCCTTCCCCCCCCCTCTCTCTCGTCGGGTTCACCTCTCCCTTTTTCTCCTCCAGACCGCTCTCTCTCTCGCGGGCTGTTCCAACACACTGCGGACTGTTTCTCTCGCGGCCTGTTCCAGCACGCTGCGGCCTGCGTCTCTCGCGGCCTGTTCCATCTCGCTGCAGCCTGCTTCTCTCGCAGCGTGCTCCAGCTCGCTGCGGCCTGCTGCTCTCGCGGCCTGTTCCATCTCGCTGCGGTCTGCTTCTCTCGCGGCCTGATCAAGCTCGTTGCGGCCTGCCTCTCTCGCGGCCTGCTCCAGCTCGCTGCGGCCTGCTTCTCTCGCGGCCTGATCCAGCTCGTTGCGGCCTGCCTCTCCTGCTCGCTGAGGCCTGCCTATCCTGCAGCCTGCTCCAACTCGCTGCGGTTTGTTCCTGGTTTCTGCGCTCTGTTCTCTCTTTCCGCTCGAGTCTTCTCTACTCGCGATCTCTTCTCTCTGTCCGCTGCTAGCCACCTGTTTCTCTGACCGTTGTTGTGTTCAGCCAGACCGTGCGGATTGTTGTCTTCCCGCATTTAGGTCGCGGTCCTCTCCTCTTTCCTATCTGCGCGGCTTGTCTCTGTCCGCTGCGGCCTTCTCTCTCCCGGCCTCCGCCTTTGGTCGCGGCCTCCTCCTGCAGCTGGTGTCTTCCCATCGTGACTGAGCGGTCTCAGCTCTAGTCGCGCGGTCTCCTTTGTTGACCGGTCAGTTCTCCTCTCCGCTTCTCTTCTTCATGGCCTCTTCTGCTGATTCTGTCGGCACGGCGGTTCCTCCTGCTGACCGCCCGGCCTCTCTCCCAGAAGTGCGAGATGAGCTCTGTATTACTACAATCTCTCTGACCGGCAAGAAGAATTTTGTGGAATGGGCGCACTATGTTCGCCGTGTTCTGCAATCCAAGGGGTTTCTTCATCACTTGACCCAGGACGTTATTGGTACTCCTACTGATGATTGGCTACACAATGATGGTCGGGTGCAGACATGGATCCTTAATTCTCTTGATGGCGAGTCTTATCGCCTGGCCATGTACCATGAGACGGCCAAGGGCATGTGGGACGAGCTCCATACTCTTTACTCTGGCAAGGATAGTCTCCACCATCTGTATGACATTATCACTGCTCTCCAGGCCCTTGATAGCGGTGGCGCGACCAATCTGACCTCCTTTGTTGCTCAGGCTCGGTCTCTGGTCGAGGCTTGGATACAACATCAGCCTCCTACTCTGGATCTTGTTGTCCAACGTGCCCAAAAGGAAGCTGTGGGTATAGCCATGATGATGGCTCGGGTACCGCATTATCTTCACAGTGTACGGGCTCACATACTCTCCTCGACTGTTACCCCGTCTTTCTCAGATGTGTGCTCGATGCTTCTCAAAGTATCCCCGCCTCCGGATATGCTCGGGCCTCCTTCTCCGGCCCTTGTTCAGCAGGCCTCTGCTCCTTTATTGCCTCTTCCATCTTCAGCTCGTGAAGGCCGCTCTGATTCTCGGGGACGTAGTCGGGGTGGACGGCCTCGGACTAAGTGCTCGTTCTGCGGCAAAGACGGGCATCTTGAAGCCACATGCTATCGCAAACATGGTCGCCCTCCTCATCCGCAGGCCTCTGTTGCTGTCACCGACCCCTCTCCCACTCGTACTGACCTCGACGAGGTTCGTCTTCAGCACCAGCATCTTCACGGACTGCTTAGCCGCCTGCCTGCCTCGGTTGCCTCTGCTGCCTCATCTCCAATGAAGGTATCGCATGCCTCTCCTCTGGCCCGTGATGGATCCTCGATTCTGTTGGCACTCATCACATCACCTCTGTTCGGTCGCCTCAGTACTTGTTTTCACCTCACCCGAAGTACATTACTGTGGCCAATGGGGCATCTGTCTATGTCTCTGGATGTGCTGATATTCCTCTCACCGCTTCTCTCCTCCTACGCTCGGCTCTTCACGTTCCGGGCTCTCCTTTCAATTTACTTTTTGTTGGTCGCCTTACTACTGATTCTAATTGCTCTGTGACCTTTACTTTCTCTTCTTTTCTGATACAGGATCAGCAGACGCGGACTATTATTGGTAGGGGCGGTTGCAGAACGGGCTCTACCTTCTTGATGACTCTCCTACTCTCCTCGCATCTCTCTCCTCTTCGGATTGGCATCGACGTCTTGGTCATGCTCCTCTTCCAGTCCTCCAGAAGGCTCTCCCGGATGTATCTCTTACTGCGTTTCAGTGTGAAACATGTATTTTTGGCAAACAGTCACGTTCATCTTTTCTTTCTCATTGTACTTGGAGCTCCGCTCCTTTTGTTTTGGTACACTCCGATATATAGGGTCCGTACAAAATTACTAGTATTTGTGGCTACCGGTACGTTCTTACTTTTATTAATGATTACTCTCGCATGACGTGGTTGTATCTCCTACGCGATCGTTCTGAGCTTCCCCGCGTCTTCAGAGACTTCATTCTTGAGACTCGCACTCAATCCTCTGCGCCCATTCGTACTATTCGTAATGACAATGCGCGCGAGTACACTAGTCATGACTTCGCGACCCTCTACTCTGAGTTCGGCATTCTTCACCAAACCTCGTGCGCGTATGCTCCACAACAGAATGGTGTCGCCGAGCGCAATAATCGTGACCTTCTTGATGTAGCTCGCTCTCTTATGCTTCAAATGCCGGTTCCCAAACCGTACTGTAACTTCGCGCACTCCACGGCATGTTTTCTTATCAATCGTCTACCATTTTCCATCCTCAAGTATGCTACTCCTTTCGGCCTCCTCTTTCCCTCCACTCTGTCTTTTCCTGTTACCCCCCGGAATTTTGGGTGTACTTGCTACGTTCACCAACTTGGTCCCTCTACAGACAAGTTGGATCCCCGTGCAGCCAAACATATCTTTGTAGGCTACTCGCGCGCTCAAAAGGGTTATGTGTGATATTCGTATACTACCCGCAAGGTGACTGTCTCTGCGGATGTCACTTTCCGCGAAGATCTTCCGTTCTTTTCTGCTCTGGATATCACTCCTGGTCCAAACCCCGTCGTTCGTCCTGTCATCCCTGCTCCACGTTCCTCATCATCTCCTCCTCCTGCACTGCCTCCGGTCTGTCCACCTCCACCTGTTATCCGGGTCTATTCTCGTCGCTCTCCTCATCCTGTTGCCCCCCTGCAGTAGGCGTCGACCTCTGATGCTCTGCTACCTGCTGCTCCGGCTCCCGCATCCACCGCTCATCCGATGACGAATTATGTCTCTCTACATCTCCTTTCACCACCACTTCGTCACTTTGTCACCTCTTTATCGACGCCTTGTGGGAAAGTTGATCTATCTAACGGTCACGAGGTCTGATATATCGTTTGCAGTTGGGGTTGTCAGTCGGTTCATGCATGCCCCCCGGGTTTCTCATCTCCAGGCGGTTGAACAGATTCTCCGATACCTTAAGGCAGCTCCGGGTCAAGGGCTTGTTTACAAAACCTCTGACTCGGCTCCCGCATTGGTTGCTTATTCTGATGCCGATTATCTCGGTTCCATGGACGATCAGAGGTCAACAAGTGGGTTTTGTACTTATTTTGGTGGTCATCTCATTACATGGAAAAGTAAGAAACAAGTCGTGGTCGCTCGTTCCTCCGCGGAAGCTGAATACCGATCGATGGCATCGGTTGTCTCAGAACTCACATGGCTTGAAAATCTCCTTACTGACCTGGGAGTAAAACTTCTTTCATCTACTGTTCTATTCTGTGATAGTCAAGCCGCCATACACATAGCAAAGAATCTGGTGTTTCACGAGCGCACAAAACATATAGAGGTCGACTGTCACTTTATTCGAGAGAAAGTTCAATTGAAGAAACTTGAATTAAAGCATGTTCCGGGCACTGATCAAGTTGTTGACATTCTCACAAAGGCTTTATCAAGTACTTTGTTTTACCAATGTTTGTCCAAGCTGGGTGCAAATGACCTATACGCTCCAGCTTGCGGGGGAGTGTTAGAAAAGCTCATTTAGTCTAGGCCCATTATGTATTTTTTTATTGTTTTTTCTCTCTCCTCTTTAGTCCCACATCATGTATAGGACCTTCCTCTCTCTTTCTCTCATCTATATATTTGTACTCATTCTTTGTATTTTACACAAGTGAACATATATACAAGGTTGGCTTTTTTCCTTCTCTACACGCCATATTTTTTTAAAGAGTGTTTTGAATTGGGAATTGCAGAAATGTGCCCCGCCATCACTTATTATGGCTCTCGTCTCTCGGTGTACCAAATCTAGTGAGAATATTTGTTTTAAGGAATTTGAGTACCACCTTTGCATCATTTTTCGGTGTGCTTATCGTTTCCACCCATTTGGAAACATAATCCACAGCTAGAAGAATAAATAGATTTTCATTAGAGTTCACAAACGGCCCCATGAAGTCAACCCCGCACACATCAAACACTTCTACCTCTAAGATGTTAGTCATTGGCATGTTATCCCCCCTATGAACAGTGTTGTAGATGTCGGCTGACATGTCCGACATGTCGGCCGACATAAAGTTTTTTGGGTGCAAACCGCAACGAAACCGATTTGTTTGACAAAAATATCGTTTTGTAAAAAAACGGCGATATATCCCGATATATCGATATATCTCTAACCCGATATTTCGGTTATTATATTTAATATATAAAAAAACAAAGTTCACGGGACCAGTATTTTCCTACTTCACTATTCCATTTCACGCATTTAGCATTTTCGCTCTACCCTAAATTTTACGGGAGAGTCGCTCTCGGAGTGGTCGACACTCGACAGCTCCATCTTCGGCGACGAGGCAATGAATCGGCATCGCAGACGAGTAGACGACGACGTCGGGCTTTCTACGAATCGGCATCGCAGATGAGGACGCGAGGAGTCGACATCGGGCTTTAGGGTTTCTACTACTTCACTCCACCCCCTTCTTCTTTTTTCTTCTTTCTTATTGTTTTTGTGACAATTGAAAGTTTTATTTGGAGTTATATTGATCAAGTCATAAAGTTTTATTAAACTTGTGTTACTGTAAGCTTGTTGCTTATGTTATAGTTAGGTTTCTTTCTTGCAATAGCTAAGTTTATACCTTTTTTGTGTAAATCTGCAGTGATTTTTGTTTCTCTTGTGCACTTCTAACTTATGTTAACATTATTTTGTTAACTTCTGCTACAAAAATTTTTGCAATAGTTGAGAAAAACTCTCCTCCAACTTTGCATTATTACATGAGCTTTTCCTTTATCTTTCAAAATTATTTCAAAGAAAATGCTATAAATACTTATTTATTTGTGCATTGGTATACTTATTTGTCTGTACATTTTTACTTATTTGCAAAAAATGTGTTTATAAATACCATTATCTTTATTTAAATATTAAAATCCGATATTGTAAAATATACCTGATATATCCCCCGCAATCTGACATACGACATTTCAAACTCAAACCGACATGCACCCGACATCCGACATCTACAACCTTGCCTATGGATGTTCCCTGTTCTCTGGCAGCAATCACACTTAACAAATATGTGTGCATCCTTAAATAATGTCGGCCAATAAAACCAGCCTCTAATACCTTCATAGCAGTCCTTTCTCCCATTAAATGCCCTCTGTATGGAGATGCATGACAATTTTCTAGAATACTTGGGACTTCAATTTCGGGTACACACCTACAGATAATTTGATCGACACAAATTCTGAATAAGTACGGTACATCTCATAGGTAGAATTTCACCTGATGGAGGAATCACTTCCATTGTTGTTACTTAAAGTCCGGGGGAAAGACCTTACTAACAATATAATTGACAAAGTCTGCATACCATGGGGTGCTACCTTCCGTGATTGCAAGTCGACATTCGTCCGGGAAGCTTTCCTTAATCCCAATATGTTTGTCTATCTCACACTCATATTTTAGTCGCGATAAGTGGTCTGCAATTGGATTTTTTGCTCTCTTACAGTCCTTAATCTCGAAATCAAACTCTTGGAGGAGTAAAACTCACCTAATAAGCCTAGGCTTCGCACCCTTTTTATCCACTAAATATCGGATTGCTGCATGCTCCGTGTAAACTATAACCATAGAACTAATCAAATAGGCGCGAAATTTGTCAAAAGCAAAGACCACCGCTAGGAGTTCCTTCTCTGTAGTGGTATTGTTTACTCGGGCGTTTATAAGGGTCTTACTAGCATAATGGATTGTGTGAAATACCTTGTCGTGCACTTGACCCAACATGATCCCTACAGCGTAGTTACTTGTGTCGCACATGAGAACAAATGACAATGTCCAATCGGGTGCTTTAACAACGGGAGCGGAGGTTAATTTTTCTTTTAAAGTTTGGAAGGCTTCTAAGCACTCATCATTGAAAACAAAAGGAGTATCTTTTTCGAGTAGGTTACATAGAGGCTTTGATATTTTTGAAAAGTATCTAATAAAACGCATGTAGAATCTGGCGTGTCCTGGAAAACTACGAATTCCCTTGACATTCGTCGGCGGAAAGAGCTTTTCAATGACTTCAATATTCGCTCGGTCAACTTCTAACCCTTGCCTAGATACCTTATGCCATAAAACAATTCCCTCATGTACCATAAAATGACACTTCTCCCAGTTAAGCACTAAGTTGGTCTCAACACAACGGGCAAGCACCCTCCCCAAACATGTCAAGCATGCATCGAACGATTTACCGAAAATGGAAAAATCGTCCATGAAAACCTCTACGCCATACTCCATAGGGTTTATGCCTCGGGCAAGGAGATCGGCAAGTATTGCCATGATGCAACATTGAAATGTGGTCGGACCATTGCACAATCCAAACAGCAGTCTCCTAAATGCAAATGTAACGAACGGGCATGTGAACGTGGTCTTTTCTTGATCTTCCGGTGCAACCATAAGCAGGTTGTAACCTGAATATCCATCCAAGAAACAAAAATACTGGTCACCTGTCAACCTATATAAGACTTGGTCAAGGAATAGTAGCGGGAAATGATCTTTTTTAGTCACCGTGTTCAAATTTCGATAGTCTATACATATCCTCTATCCCGTGACGGCCCTATTAGGTATGAGTTCATTGTTAGCATTTTTAACAATAGTTATTCCTCCCTTCTTTGGTACACAATGCACCGGACTTACTCACTTACTATCTGAAATGGGATAAATAATGTCTGCGTCAAGCCACTTTATGATTTCTTTCATCACTACTTCTTTCATTGGAGGACTAAGCCTACGTTGATGTTCAATAGATCCTTCTTCCCCATCTTCTAATAAGATTTTGTGCATGCAAATGGATGGGCTAATCCCTTTAATGTTGGCAAGAGTCCATCCCATGGCTCCCTTAGACTCTCTTAGTACTTCAAGTAATTTTAACTCCTCCATTTTTAATGAAGCGCTAATGATGATCGGTAAAGTATTATCTTTCCCTAAAAATACATATTTAAGATGCTCGGGTAATGGTTTTAATTCTAGTATAGGTGGTTCAAGGATAGAAGGTTTCATTATTTTTGGTTCGCTTGGCATACTTATCACTTCAAAATTTCTATTTAGTGGCAACCTTTCACAGGAATCAAGCATGTTAACCACCTCTTTCACCTCTTCATCTTCTTCCCTTTATTTATTGACTAGGATGTCTAACAACTTCTGTTCTAAATCTTCTTCCTCATGTAGCAACCTAGAGGACACTTCAATTTCTTTAATTGAATAGCATTCTTCTTTATCTTCAGGGAATTTCATACCCTTAAAAATATTGAATGTTACCTGCTCTTCGTTGACTCTCATTGTTAGTTCCCCTTTTTGGACGTCTATGAGGGTCCTTCCGTTGCTAAGAACGGTCTTCCTAGAATAATAGGAACATCTTTATCTTCATCCATGTCTAGCACAATAAAATCGGCTGGGAAGATAAATTTATCTACTTTAATCAATACGTTCTCAACAATTCCCTTAGAAAATGTTAAAGATCTATCGGCCAATTGTAGGGTGAGAGATGATGGTATAATCTCTCCCAAGCCTACCTTTGTATAAGTAGATAAGGGCATCAAATTGATGCTAGCTCCCAAATCACACAATGCTCTCCCGGAAAAGGTTACTCCTATCAAACATAGTATCATAAAGCTGTCATGATCTTTTAGTTTGGGAGGTAGTTTCTTTTGCAATATTGCGCTACACTCTTCGGTTAAGGCTATTATCTCTTTATCAATGAATTTCCTCTTTTTAGAGGAGATGTTTTTCATGAACTTGACATAACTAGGCATTTGTTCAAGTGCCTCCGTAAATGGAATATTTATAGTTAATTTCTTAAATATGTTCATGAACTTTTGAAATTGCTTATCTAGTTTAGTTCATGCTAGCCTAGATGGGAAATGTGGTGGAGGGTAAATAATTGCCTTCTTTTTATTTGTTGGTGGTTGAACTTCAATCACCTCCGACTCCTTTTCCTCGTCGGGTTTTTCCTCATGTGATTCCCCTTGTCTACTCTATTGTTCACTCCTCTAATCATTTTTAGCTTTTTCTAACAACTCATCTCCACTTAGAATTTCTACCCCACTCCTTAGAGCGATAGCATTGCAATGGTTATTAGGTTCCTCTCTTGTTGGATTGGGCGTGGTATCCGATGGTAGGGATCCCATCGGCCTTTTGCTTAACGTAGTTACTAGTTGTCCCAATGTAGTTTCTAAAGATCTTAGAGACGACTCAATTCCTCTCATCCTAGACTCATTCTTTTGAAACATTCTCATGATGAGTTTGTCGGTTAATTTTCTAGGATTGGGTTGGTTCTTTTGAGGGTTACTGTGAGTTGGGTTCAAATTTTGATTAAATCCCGGTTGTTGGTTCATTCCTTCATTATTACTCCAAGAAAAATTAGAATGATGTCTCCACTCGGGATGGTAATGATTAGCAAATCCCGATGGAATTTGTCTTTGTTCCCCCTCCCCACAAAATTAGCTTCTTCAGTTATTTGATTTAATTATTCAACCGTCAGTGGTGCACTAGGCGTAGGATTCGATAGCACATCTGGCCTCTTATTAATTAAGTTGAATTGTGATGCCATTTGAGCGGCTAAAGAGGTAATTTGATCTACTTGGTGTACTCTCAATGGATTACTTGGTCCTTGTCTTTCATATGCTTGGTAGTTATTAGATGTTAAATCTTCTAGAATGACGTAAGCGTCTTCTGGATATTTTTCATTATGGAGCCTCCGCAGCTCCGTCTACTAGAATCATGGTTGGAGTTTGCAAACCATTATAAAACGTAGAGACTTGTTGTTTAACAACCCTTTGAAACGCTCACAAGCGTCGTAAAGAGTTTCCTCATTATTTTGAATGAAGTTAGTTATGTCTCTTTTTAATTTTGTCGTCTTAGAGGGCGAGAAGTATTTATTTAAAAATTTATCTACCAATTGCTCTCATGTGGTAATACATTCTCTTGGTAATGATTCTAACTAGTCTTTCGCTCTCCCCTCTAAATAAAACGAAAATAGCCATAATAATATTGCATCTTCAGATGCTCCCTTAAATTTGAACATGTCACAAATTGCTAAGAAGGTTCTTAAATGAGAGTTTGCATCTTCGTGGCTAAGACCTCCAAACTTATTGTATTGCACTTGTTGCATAATTAGTTGATCCATTTTAAAGTTGTTAGCTGCAATTGCTGGTCAAGCAATGCTAAAGTGCAAACCTCCTCTTAATGGTGTATTATAGTCATGACACGTCATTCGTGGCGCTGCAGATTGACCATTATGGTCATCATGCCCATTAGGGTTTTTTTGACCCTCATTGTCAACCAATAACTTGTTGTCCGTTATTATCCATCACAGGATGAATAATTTTATTGACTCTAAAGTTTCTTCGATTTTGTCTACAAGTGCGCTCAATCTCAGAATTTAGAGGTAATAATCCAATGTTACGATATCTGGACATGCACTAAACACAATTACACAATAGATTAAAAAAACAAAATTCTTGATCTCTAAATACTTAGGTTTTACTAATATTGCAAGAGATAACACTAAATCAGTTGCACTTTGTTGAAATTTGTGAAGTGAAAGTGGGTGATGGGGCAGGCCGGGCGGTCTGAGCGGTCTGAGTCCGCGGCCTGAGCGGGCTGCTGGTTGTGGCATGGGTGACCTGGCTTGGTCTTGGTGGCTTGGCTGCTTTTGAGGAGCGGCCTGTGCGGCCTGGAGTGCGACCTTGGGCGGACTGGTTTGCGGTCTGGATGTCGTATGGCCAAGGAAGTCTTAGTGACTTGGACTTCAAGAGGAGCGGCCTGAGTGGTCTGTGTTGGCGCTCTGTTGGCGGTGCTCAGCTTGATTTGCGGCCTTGCAGTTGGCCTGCTCTTGTGGTTTCCAGGCGGATTGGAAGTTATATTCACGGGGTGTTGGCGGACTTGGTTTCTTGCGTCCGCGGAGTCCGCATTTGTGGACTGGTTTTGGAGATGGGCTTGTTCTTGCCGAGCTCTCCATGTTGCGATGGATGTTTCACATCCTGTGGCGGATTGTCCTGCTGATTGGCGGTCTGGGTCTTCTGTGTCTGCCGTGCTCGCGCCAGTTGCTTGATGGGCTTCTGAACTTGGTCATTTTCTGTGACAAGTTCATGGTGTCCGCAGAGTCCGCAGAGTCCGCTGTTGACCGGGCGGACTGTCTGTTGGTCGTGGACTTGTGGCGGGCTGTGGCGTTGTTGTCGAGCTATGCGGACTGTCTCTTTGTCTGCGTACAGCATGCGGACTGTTACAGCATGTGTTGTGGCTGTGTCCGCGTGTTGTGGAGTATTGCGGACTGATGCAGCTGAGTTGCGGGTGTGTCCGCATGCTGGGGTGAGTGGCGGTCTGGCGCTATGCTTGCGTTGGGCGGACTGGAGCTGAGTCTGTGTTGTGCGGGTTGGCAATGTGTCCGCATGATGGCAGACTGTCTTTGCCCTGGCGCCTGGAGGTTTGGTCTGGCCAAGTCCTTGCGGACTTGGCGGACTGGAGTGTGTTAGCGCGCAAGCTGGGCGGTGACTCTATTCTCTAGGGTGGTGACCACACTTCTCACCTCACCTATAAATAGACCCTCCGGCGCATCTACAGTGACTGAGTGAACAGTAAGTGAGGGTTGGTTAATTGTTGCGGTCTGTTTTTGCTGTCTGCGCGGGTTGAGCAGAGATAACAGTTTGTTGTTTGCAGGTTGCGCGGCTAACACTGAGGAGTCAGGAGTTTGGCTTTGACTGCGGTCAGCATCAGTGAAGTCTGCGGTTTCAATCAGCGGTTTCAGCAGGTCGCGTGGGCGGCTTGTCAGTTTTCTCTGCTTCAACATTTCCAAGTTCAATAACCTGTCCGCCGAACTCGGCGGTCTAGGCGGTCTGTTCCTCAGTTCAGCAGCGGCTTGTAGCAGTGAGCGAATAACGGTGTGTCCGCGCGAACTCGCGGTCTGGGCGAACTCCGTGTTCTATTCGTCTTCTAGCAGCAGCAGCAGTTCGGGCGGCTTCGGCGACTTCGGCGGTCTCCATTTCTGTCTGCTTGAATTGTTTGACTTGTAATCTTTCCTGTTTTCCTGTGTACTGGCGAAATCATGTCTCGCCATGTATACCTCGCATTGTAAAGAAGGAATAAAAGAATATATGATCAGCTTGCCCCTGTGATTGCATTTGGTTATTGAGCTTGCTTTCCTGGTTTCCGACGATCAAGGTGTGATCTTGATAGTTCTGAGAATATTAATTTGGCATTAGACTATCTTGGTAACCACTTTGAGAAAATTTAACATGGTATCAAAGCCAGGTTCAGTTGCTTGAGCGGTGATCAACTTGTGTTGTTACTCTGTTGTTGCTCTGTGCTTCTGAGAGCTTAACCAAAGTTTGTTGCAATGGAAGGGAACTATGCAAGAGGTCTGGGTATTGAACTCTTGACCACGACTAACTTCAAGAAGTGGAAGTCGTGTATGAAGAGTTTTCTTTTGGGCGAGGAGTTATGGGAGGTCGTCGGTGGTGACGACAGGCAGGAGGTTACTGCTGCTTTTGGGATTGCTGAGCAGGTGAGGCTCTGGAGAAAAACAAATGCAAAGGCGGAGTTTGTTCTCAAGAGGACTGTTTCGCCGGAGCTGTTTGATCACATCATTGGATGTGAGTCAGCTGCTGATATCTGGACAACCATTGATGAGTTGTTCAACAGGAAGAATGTAGCAAGGTTACATTTCTTGGAGAATGAGTTGGCTAGGACAACTCAAGTAGACCTGACTATATCTAAGTTCTTCTTGAAGATGAAGAGCTTGTGTGCTGAGATATCAGCGCTTGATCCTGATGAGCCCATCTCTGAGGACAAATTGAAAAGGCACATAATCCGCGGCTTGCGGAAGCAGTATATTGCCTCTGTAACCTCTGTTCAAGGCTGGGCTACTCAGTCATCTCTGCTGGAGCTTGAGAACATGCTTGCTTCGCAGGAAAGTTTGGCAAGACAGATGGCAGTAGTGACTATCTCTGAAGGAGGTAGTGAAGCGCTGTTCACGGGCAAGAAGAAGAAGAGATGGGAAGGGAAGAAGAAGAATACTGCTGCTGAAAATGAGTCTTCAACTTCTTATCAGTCAGAGAGGAGCGCTGCTTCTAAGAAGAACTTGAAGTGCTACAGGTGTCATCAGCGGGAACATTTCAAGCGTGACTGCAAGGTCAAACTGCAGTCTGGGCATGCTGCAGGCAAGGAGGAAGCTTGCTTGACTACTGAAGAAGCTGGATGGGGCGGAGCTTTTATGACGGGCACTTGTGTCTGTGCTTTGTCCGCTGTCGACTTCAACGACGAGTGGATCGTGGACTCCGGGTGTGGTCATCACCTCACCGGAGACAAGTCGAAGTTCTCTTCTCTGCAAGCCTACTCAGGTAACGAAGCTATCAAAACTGCTGATAATACTGTTTATGCAGTAGAGAATGAGGGGGTTGTGTCTTTGGGTAGTGATAAAGGGTCACTCACGTTAAGGAGTGTGTATCACGTACCGGCCATGAAGAAGAAGCTCTTCTCTGTGACCAATGCGGTAGACGCAGGTTATCACGTTTTGTTTGGGCCAACAGAAGTGAAGTTCCTTCGCAACGTATCTGCGGTAGAGGCTGATGTTGCTCATGTTGGGAGGAGAGTTAAGAACTTGTTTATTTTTGCAACGAACTCTTATGTTGATCGGATGAGAGCAAACGATAGCGTTGTTATATGGCATGAAAGGCTAGGGCATGTAGGAATGGATAAGTTGAAAGTCATGGCAAACAGGAGTCTTGTAAGAGGCTTGCCCAAGCTAACTTCCATTGGTGACGGTCACGTTTGCGCGGGGTGTCAGTACGGCAAGGCTCATCGAATTCCGTTTGATAAGTCACAAACGAGAAGCAAGAGACCATTGGAGTGTATCCATGGAGACTTGATGGGACCAACCGTCACTGCTAGCCTTGGTGGGAGCAGATACATGCTTGTGTTGATTGATGACTACTCAAGATACACTTGGGTTTATTTCTTGAAGGAGAGGTCAGAAGCTTTCCAGGTGTTTGTGGAGTTCAAGGGCTAGTGGAGGGCCGGCTTAGTTTGTGGATCAAGAACTTTAGAACAGACAACGGTGGTGAGTTTGTCTCCTCCGAGTTTTCTAACTTCTGCAAGAAGCACGGGATCCAAAGAGAGATCACTTGTGCTCATATTCCACAACAAAATGGAGAAGCGGAGCGGAAGATTCGTCATCTGACGGAAACCTGCAAGTGTTGGCTTCATGCGAAAGACATTCTGAGGTCCTTCTGGGCAAAGGGGATGTCTTGTGCTTCTTACGTCATCAATCGGATGCCACTCAGCCCGATCAACATGAAGTCTCCCTTTGAGATGTTGCTGAAGGAGAAGCCAAGCGTGGAACACCTTCGAGTGTTTGGATCAACTTGCTATGTGCATGTCCCGGATACTTCAAGGACCAAATTTGAGGCAAAGGCAAAAAAGCTTGTCTTTGTTGGCTATGATGAGCGGAAGAAGAGTTGGAAATGCATGGATCATGCGACGAATAAGTTTGTTGTTTCAATAGATGTGGTCTTTGACGAACTGACGTCGTATGGAGGTGGGTCGGTTGATCTACCAGAGAGCAAGGTTG
Source organism: Platanthera guangdongensis (assembly GCA_039583875.1). Lineage (NCBI taxonomy): Eukaryota > Viridiplantae > Streptophyta > Magnoliopsida > Asparagales > Orchidaceae > Platanthera > Platanthera guangdongensis. Next base: position 22,872,080 of record CM077158.1, on the reverse strand, counting down.
ATGAAGAGCAGAAGGTGACTGCTGAACTTCTGGAAGAGGAGCTTGCTGTATCACCAGCAGCTCCTGTTGCTTCAAGCTCTGGTGCTGAGATTTCTGGCTCAGGAAGCAGGGGGAGCATTGCTCAAAACTTGCCCGAAGTTGGAGTTGAGCCTGAAGAAGCAACGGAGGTGGTGAGCAAGGAGCAGACCCTTCGGAGATCAAAGAGGGTTGTGAAGCCACCAGCTCGGTACTGTGATGGGAATGCAGTGAGTTTTGTCTCCTGCTTCTTTGCAGGTCCTCTGGATGAGCGAGAGCCTGCAAACTTCAATGAGTCCACTGGAGTCAAGGAGTGGGATGATGTCATGAAGGAAGAAATTGCTGCTCTCAAGAAGAATGAAACCTAGGACATTGTGCCCAAGGTTGATAGCATTACTCCAGTGACCTGCAAGTGGGTGTATAAGTTGAAGAAAAAGGATGATGGGAGCATTGATAGATACAAAGCTCGTCTGGTTGCTCGAGGATTCTCACAACAGTATGGAGAAGACTATGAGGAGACATTTAGTCCAGTTGCAAAGATGACTTCGGTTCGGGTGGTGATCGCTTTGGCTGCTTGCAAGGGATGGAGGATGTGGCAGCTTGATGTGAAGAATGTTTTTCTTTACGGAGAAATTGATAAGGACATCTTCATGAATCAACCACTTGGTTTTGTTTCTAAAGTTCATCCGGACTATGTCTGCAAGCTCAGGAAGGCTCTCTACGGGTTGAAGCAAGCTCCTAGAGCTTGGTATGGGAAGATAGCAGAGTATCTTCAATTCTACGATTATTTTGCTTCCAACTTGGATTCTAGCTTGTTCATCAAGAAGAAGGGGAAGCTGCAAGTCTTGATCCTGTTGTATGTTGATGATATGATCATCACAGGGAATTCAGAGGAGGAGGTGGCTAGGCTCAGGGCTGAGCTAGCTATTCGCTTTGAGATAAAAGACTTGGGAGAGCTTCATCACTTTCTTGGTCTTGAAGTGGAGAGGAAGGAGAACGGGATACTCATTTGCCAGAAAGGATATGCGGATTGCATTGTGAATCGATTCGGTATGGGCGAAGGGAAGAGTTGCTCTACTCCACTTGATCTTGGTCTGAAGCTTCGACGAGAAGAAGGAAGGATTCTTTCTGATCCCTTGGTGTTCAGAGCTCTAGTTGGGAGTTTGATTTATTTAACGATTACAATGCCGGACATTGCTTATGTTGTTGGCCGAGTAAGTCGGTTTATGGCTGAACCAAGGAAGTCTCATCTGATAGCGGCAAAGAACATCTTGAAGTATGTCAAGGCGACTTCTGATATTGGACTCCTTAATAGTAGGGACACGGTGTTTTCTTTGCTTGGATACACGGATGCTGATTATGGTGGTGACTCGGATGATCGAAGATCAACTTCGGGTTATGTTTTCACTTGTGGATCAGCTTGCATATCATGGTGTAGCAAGAAGCAAGACTCAGTGTCTTTGTCCACTACGAAAGCAGAGTACAAGGCTTCGGCCGTGGCTGCTCGAGAAGCCGTCTGGTTGAGGAGGCAGATAGAGGATGTTCATGAGAAAGTGCAAGGTCCTACTTTACTCCGAGGTGACAATGAGAGTGCTCTCAAACTGGTGAACAATCCAATGTGTCACGCAAGGACCAAGCATATTGAGATCGAGCACCACTTCATAAGGGAGAAGGTGTTGGAGGGATCTCTTCTGGTCGGGCATGTTCGGAGTGAAGATAATCTTGCTGACATCTTCACGAAGCCGTTGTCGAAGGGGCCATTTCAACGGTTACGAGGGTTGCTGGGCTTGATCACCACTTCTCACTTCAAGGGGGAGTGTTGAAATTTGTGAATTGAAAGTGGGTGATGGGGCAGGTCGGGCGGTCTGAGCGGCCTGAGCGGTCTGAGTCCGCGGCCTGAGCGGGCTGCTGGTTGCGGCATGGGTGACCTGGCTTGGTCTTGGTGGCTTGGCTGCTTTTGAGGAGCAGCCTGTGCGGCCTGGAGTGCGACCTTGGGTGGACTGGTTTGCGGTCTGGATGTCGTATGGCCAAGGAAGTCTTAGTGACTTGGACTTCAAGAGGAGCGGCCTGAGTGGTCTGTGTTGGCGCTCTGTTGGTGGTGCTCAGCTTGATCTGCGGCCTTGCAGTTGGCCTGCTCTTGTGGTTTCCAGGCGGATTGGAAGTTATATCCGCGGGGTGTTGGCGGACTTGGTTTCTTGCGTCTGCGGAGTCCGCATTTGTGGACTGGTTTTGGAGATGGGCTTGTTCTTGCCGAGCTCTCCATGTTGCGATGGATGTTTCACATCCTGTGGCGGATTGTCCTGCTGATTGACAGTCTGGGTCTTCTGTGTCCGCCGTGCTCGCGCCAGTTGCTTGATGGGTTTCTGAACTTGGTCATTTTCTGTGACAAGTTCATGGTGTCCGCAGAGTCCGCAGAGACCGCTGTTGACCGGGCGGACTGCCTATTGGTCGTGGACTTGTGCCGGGCTGTGGCGTTGTTGTCGAGCTATGCGGACTGCCTCTTTATCTGCGTACAGCATGCGGATTGTTACAGCATGTGTTGTGGTTGTGTCTGCGTGTTGTGGAGTATTGCGGACTGATGCAGCTGAGTTGCGGGTGTGTCCGCATGCTGGGGTGAGTGGCGGTCTGGCTTTATGCTTGTGTTGGGCGGACTGGAGCTGAGTATGTGTTGTGCGGGCTGGCAATGTGTCCGCATGATGGCGGACTGTCTTTGCCCTGGCGCCTGGAGGTTTGGTCTGGCCAAGTCCTTGCGGACTTGGCGGACTGGAGTGTGTTAGCGCGCAAGCTCGGCGGTGACTCTATTTTCTAGGGTGGTGACCACACTCCTCACCTCACCTATAAATAGACCCCCCGGCACATCTACAGTAACTGAGTGAACAGTAAGTGAGGGCTTGGTTAATTATTGCGGTCTGTTTTTTGCTGTTCGCGTGGGTTGAGCAGAGATAACAGTTTGTTGTTTGCTCTTTGCGCGGCTAACACTGAGGAGCCAGGCGTTTGGCTTTGACTGCGGTCAGCATCAGTGAAGTTTGCGGTTTCAATCAACGGTTTCAGCAGGTCGCGTGGGCGGCTTGTCAGTTTTCTCTGCTTCAACATTTCCAAGTTCAATAACCTGTCCGCCGAACTCGGCTGTCTAGGCGGTCTGTTCCTCAGTTCAGCAGCGGCTTGTAGCAGTCAGCGAATAACGGTGTGTCCGCGCGACCTCGCGGTCTCGGCGGACTCCGTGTTCTATTCGTCTTCTAGCAGCAGCAGTTCGGGCGGCTTCGGCGACTTCGGCGGACTGGGCGGTCTCGGCGGTCTCCATTTTTGTCCGCTCGAATTATTTGACCTGTAATCTTTCTTGTTTTCCTGTGTACTGGCGAAATCATGTCTCGTCATGTATACCTCGCATTGTAAAGAAGGAATAAAAGAATATATGATCAGCTTGCCCCTGTGATTGCATTTGGTTATTGAGCTTGCTTTCCTGGTTTCCGCACGATCAAGGTGTGATCTTGATAGTTCTGAGGATATTAATTTGGCATTAGACTATCTTGGTGACCACTTTGATAATATTTAACACACTTCCCCGGCAATGGCGCCAAAAACTTGATACGCCTGAAATAAATGTATACTTCACGCAAGTGCACGTGCCGAATCAAGTAAAAAGTGATGATAAAAGTGATCGTTCCCACGAAGAAGTGAGTAGTTTAATGCTTGCAATTACTATCTCTACCGTTCCTTTAGATTCAAGTAGATTAATTAAAAGTGAGTTTAGATTGAAGACGGTTAAAAGAGAGCAATAATAATAAAAACTAAAGAACGTCTGTTTAGAAATACTTTTATCAAGATTGAGAAGTAGTCTCGTACGTTGATTTCCCTTTCATATTGCGATGAGTTTTTAGATTGACTTTTCATGAAATGATTAATTACTATCTTGCAACGATTTGAAAGTGGACGTCATCATCTCTCGATCTCAGAAATCCATTTATCCTAATTCCCCTAATTATCCCTAACTTAGGTGAAGAAGAATAACAAAAAAACACAAATCGATGTTGCTAGCAAAAGATTAAATCTCTATCTCTCTCTTTATGCTATGTTGAAAATTATGTTGCACTTGAGCTACTCCTCTCTCGAATTTCGCAGCGCAGTATAAAGATGAACTTGGCTAAGTATTTACGCGACTACTCTCTCGAATTTTGTCACGTAAGTTAGAAAATTCAACACTAAGATAACATAACTCCTCTCTCGAGTTTCGTCACGCTATCTAGAAGAAGAATACATGATCCAAAATTCCATAAATTAAAAACATAAATCCCACAAAGATAGATCTCTAAACATTCATCAAGGAAACGAAACTAAAGTTACCACATCACAATATGCAAAGTACTTTCAACATACAAGGCTTAAAAAGTTAGTTCATAGTGATTGGAGAAACACACCACACAATAAGAAAGATCTTACTAGACATGATGATGGAAGGTTAAATACTGCAGAATTTCCCTCACGAATCTCGATCCAAAACCTCCTTCCTTCTTGCCGATGCGCCCAAACCCTAGTCGTTCTTCACCTTCTCCAATATGATGGTTCCAAGATCTCCTCTCCAATATATCTTGTTGATATTCCCCTCCCCTTTTATCTGGTCGGTTTTTATTTTAAAAACGTCACCCCCCCCCCTTGGAAGGGACACATCCTTCCATTTTTGGAAGTGGCAGCAATTTAAAATTCAAACTCAAAATTCGAATCCGGACATTACTGTAACATCGAAAACTGGATGTTGCAACAACTGACTTGGGCAAAAAATGAGTATCCATCTTTGCTTCTTGGAGTTGATTTCTTCGACGGTTCTTACATTGAAATAATGAAATATGACCAAATTAAAACAATATACATTAAATCTACATTTCATCATATTTTTAATCATTTAAACTCATTTACTCTCATTTTCAATAAGCAAAAAGTAGAAAAATAGGCCTAGATAACTTCATTTGAGAAGTTAACACCACCGCGACACCTTACTGCTCATTCCACCGCGACACGCTACAAGGCCCTATTTTGGCGCGAGATCAAAGAGTTAGAGAAGCCGCACATCCTACTGGAGTTTAAGCTTGCGGACAAGCTCAAATTGAAGGACTGGTGGAGTCTTATGTGTTACTGTTATGTGTTATGTGTTATGGTCTTTTGTTATGTGTCATGGTCCTTTGTTATGAGTTATGGTCCTCCGTCAATTATTTTATAATCTCGTTGTAATGTTTTAGTGTTTTAATATTTTATGCGTCTTATGTAATTACGGGTATGCCACCAGGGGTCTTATAAATGGGCCTTGTCTTGTAATTGAAGTTAAGCAATGAAGAATGAAATTCCTTTCCTCTTTCTAAAATTCCTCTCCTTCTCTCTCTAAGTTCTTCTCTCCCTCCTCCACCCTCTAGGGTTTCTTCCTCTCTCATCTCCTCCACCATTCTAGGGCTTGCCCCTTGTATCTCCGCCTCCAACAATCTTCAACGAAGCAAGCCCATAACACATACACAAGACAAAGTAACATTGTGAAGTACTTTTATTTTATAACAGTTAGAGTACTTACAGTTTATTCAGCAATGTATCCTCTACGACATCTATTCAGCTATTTATATTATTTGGAATATAAACACTTCCCTTAACCTGGTATGTATTTATAAAAGAAACACAGTTTCTCACACATATAGATGATCTTGGGATTTCTCACTGCTTTTATTATAAGATGTTTCAGTTCATCGTATGAGCTAACACAAGATATTACAATCTCAATGTCCTTCGTTTAATGGTGTGATCTTTGATTGTACACAAGATCATGGAAAACCTTCGCAACACTGGGATCAATGGGAACTTACAAGGAAGTAAGGGTGAGAATTGGGAGGATGCCAGTGGTAAACTTAGACTCAAACAAAGAGGGAGGAGCTTCAGCGCTGTCAAAGAAGAGCATAGCTACAAAAAAGTAACGTTGGTCAATAATTAACCTTGGTCGGGATATAATTCACAGAGAAAACATGTACAAGAAGGATGATTGACATAGAAGATGACGAGGGTAAATGATAGAGAAGTGACTTGGTGGGCCACAGTGGAAGATGGCATGCAATTAATAAGATAACATGACGTCAAGATCACATTATCCAAAAATTGAAATGGAACATGCATGTGAATGATAATAGTATGTGTTGTCTCCATCAGATGTTTGTTCTTGAGTTCAATGACCCCATTTTGTTGGGGTGTCTGAGGGCAAGAGGACTGATGAATCATACTCTGAGAGAACATACAAGTTTGAATATCATTTGAAAAGTATTCATGACTATTATCAAACCGAAGGATATGAACGGAATTATCAAACTGCATATTGATTTAAGGATAATTTTTTGAAAAATTCCTATGTTAATTTAAACATGTCATTCTAAAATAGTAATAAATAAATATGACAATACCTAAATTTAAATTTGATAACTCTAGTAGGACAGCATACATCATAATGAATGCAACGCCACAGTCTATTGTGGGTGCGCCACAAGTTTGCGGACCAATGACCCAAACACATCTCCAAGGATATGATTGGTCGCAGCCGCTAATTCCAATGGAGGGTTGTTGAAGTTGGGTCTAGAACCGCTGGGTGACCTCCACCCCAATTGACAAGTGGAAAAAACGCATGTTAAACACGCTTGGGCGAGAGTAGTAGCGGGGTGGGTGAACTCCTGGGAATTCCCTGCACTGCCCGCTTAACTTGAGTTCCCCTCATCAAAAGGAGGTATGTGGTTCGAGACCCAACTTCAACAAACCGCCATTAGAATTAGCAGTTGCGGCCAATCAGATCTGTGGATATGGGTTAGGGTCACTGGTCTGCAGACCTGAAGCACACCCACAGTAGACTAGGGCGTTACAAGGTCACCTGCTGAGAAGTCCTTGTGTTGTCAGTTTAATTTGAGTTTCCCCCCATCAAAAGGAGGTCTGCGGTTCGAGACCCAACTTCAACAACCCACCATGGGAATTAACGGCAGCGGCTAAGGTTGTAAAGATCGAGATCCTAGATGAGATCGTTTCGAGGTTGGATCAGAACTGATGGTAGGATTGGATCGAGGATCGCATTACAAAATCTGGATCGATTTAAAAAATCTAGATCGTAAGATCCTATGGTCCGGATTGCGATCCTGACAACCGGCCAATCATATATGTGGAGATGGGTTGGGGTCACTGATCTGCAGACCTATAGCGCACTCACAGTAGGCTGGAGAGTTATAGGGTGACCTCCTGAGAAGTCCATGTGCTGCCCCCTTAACTTGAGTTTCTCATATCAAAAGGAGGTTTACGGTTCCAAACCCAACCTCAACAACACCGCATTGGAATTAGCGGTTGCGGCTAATCAAATCCGCGAAGATGGGTTGGGGTCACTGGTCTGCAGACCTGTAGTGCACCCACAGACCACAGTAGACCGGGGCATTACAATGAACTAGAGAGAAAATTGTCTGAGCACACCTATTGATCCTAATGGTGTTTTCTCATTTGACAAGACTCACACTCATGACTCCTAATACTAAGGCTCTCTTTGGCTCGGCTGCAGCGATGGGAGAATAAGTGGTGGGAAGCAATGATGAGAAATATGTTGTTTTGTCGAATGTTGAGGAAATCAGTGAAACTATTTTGAAGTGCAAATTTTTTAGTAATGTTCAGAAATTGAAAACTGTTTTAATTGTTTGAAAGAAATAGTGGTGGAAAATCTAATAAAATAAAATAAATTAATGAAAACAACATAAATCTGAATTTTTCTAAAATAGATTATAGAATGCATGTTACTGAAGTCATGTCATGAAACAATGAGAACGAGTAATAGAAAGAGTAAGACGGGAGACTAACATCTCAGAGAATCAATTTGTATTCATGTCAGGGCGGTCGACTATGGAAGCTATACATCTCTTGAGGAGACTCATTCACAACTACTGAGAAAGAAAACAAGATTTGCATATGTTGTTTACTGATCTTGAAAAGGCTTATGATAGAGTTCCAAGAGAGATCTTATGGAGAGTTTTAGAAAAGAAAGGTGTAAATGTATCATATATTGACATAATCAAATATATGTATACAAATTCAGTGACAAGGGTGAGAACATCTGGAGGATTAACACAGGAATTCCCTATCATTGTTGGCTTACATCAAGGTTCAGCTTTAAGCGCCTATCTCCTTACCCTTATCTTAGATGAGCTCACGGGACATATCCAACAAGTAATACCTTGGTGTTTATTGTTTACATATGATATCATTTTGGTTGATGAGACGCGCGAGGGTGTAAACGCAAAACTTGAATTTTGGCGAGACACTTTAGAAAAGAATGGTTTTTGAATGAGCGGGGCAAAGAGGGAGTATATGGAGCGTAAATTTAGCAGTACAAGAAGGAGGGATGACTTCGTTATTAAGTTGAGTGATCAAAATATTTCTCGTAGTGAGTGTTTTAAATATCTTGGATCGATGGTTCAAAATGACGGAAGAATTGATAAAGATGTGACACATAATCCAAGCGGGTCGGTTGAAGTGGAGAGGCGCGTCAGGATATTATGTGATCGTGAAGTACCATTAAAACATAAGCCCGAGTTTTACCGTACTGCAATTAGACCAACGATTCTCTATGGTTCTGAGTGTTGGGCAATGAATTGTGTACATGAGCAAAAAATGAGAGTTGCGGAGATGAGAATGCTTAGGTGGATGTGTGGACACACAAGACTGGATAAAATTAAGAATGAATGTATCAGAGATGAGACTGGAGTGGCACCAAATGCAGAGAAGACGCGAGAAGCTCGACTAAGATGGTTTGGACATGTACAAAGGAGACCATTAGAGGCATCTATTAGGCGTTGTGAGAGTCTAGTCACCAGGCATGAAACTATATGGAAAGAAATGATGTACTTCGACATTAGTGTCAGTATGACAAAAGATAGGGCACAATGGCGACAAAGGATCCATATAGCCAACCCCACTATAGTGGGATAAAGGCTTGAGTGTTGTTGTTGTAAATTATAGAATTCATGCATATAGAATGCACATAATCTTTTTTATCCAAAAAATGAAAACAGCATAATTTACCCCAATAATTGAGCACATTATCGTATGAATTATTCTGAAATAGAATGTTTGTTTTCGGAAAATAAAACGTAGAATTTACCAAAATCTACAAAATCTGATTTAAAATAGATTGCACATAACTGTCAGCATGAGAAAAAATGAGTGGAAAACTTGGAAAACATGAGAAAACAAACCATGCGGAAGGAGTCGCAAAATCAGGGAGAATGGAGGAATGACGTCAGTAGACGAATGGGGGAAATCCCTAAAAAATATGATAGTTGAGACAAAAGATGGAGAAAAGGAGGAAAATGGAGATGGCAAAAATCAGGGAGAAAAAATGGAGATGGCGAAGAAGAAGAGGCACTACTGAGAAAAAAAAGCGAAAAAGTTTCTCCATATCTCTAATCGGGAGATGAAGGACAACAAAGAAGAAGAATAGGCGCAATTGATTCACGATGGAGTTCCGTGCGATGAAAAAAATGGAGCCGAGGGTTTGGTTCCTGAGAGGCGACCGCGGGTTTCATTCCAAACAAAAGGCAGAACCTGAGAAAGCGATTTCTCAAAACCTGATCGTGGTATGTATCCCATGGTGGGAAAAGAGGGGAAAATCTGGCTTCTTTCCAAAATCTATATTGTCACCGCCCTTGCTAAATCATTGTTTGGCGCGGATTTACGAAAATCAGCGGTGCACTGCACTTGTATCGTTGAGCCAAACAGAGCCTAAATAAAGAGACGACCACTTTTGAAAACTCAATAGCCCTTGATGTTCCAACAAACTATGAATATGCAACAACAATCTAGAAGCAGTAAAAGATGTCGGAAGACAACAAGCAACAAGATAATAGATGCATTTGAATTCACAGCTTCACACCATGTAAAGATCACGTGTCTGATATTTAATTTTTGAACGCAAACAGAAGAAGTGATAAATGTTACAATACAATTATGATTTTGAATAAGTTTATAGATGAAAATAAGGTTAAAGAGAAATTTTGAAACAAAAAAACAAAAATAACTAAGTGTAATGAAAGAGATAGTGATGTAGGGTAGGCTATGGAGTGCACCACTTAGACTCTATATGCAACACAACAATTGGTTCATGCGACGAATTATTAGAGCAATGGAAAATAACAACGCCACAAGCAAATAACTACAACAAGAATTAATTTTAATATTGGGCGAATTTCTTAGTTGGCTTTCCTCCGCTCGGAGGGCCAAAAGCGAAGCGTGCGGCGAAGGGATCCACCTGCAGCTTAATAATCAATCGATACAAAAATGCTTCAAACAAGCTCCAAGCAAATATGAGATCATCCAATATTAATATCAAGAAAATAGTACAACACAATCACAAAATAACTCAAGACTAGGGGCTGATTTCGGGCAATGGAAGTGGAAGGTTCAGGTGGCGTAGATCGGGTGCCGGGTGGTGGAGCCGGAGGTGGAGATGACGGGAAGGGGCTGTTTTGGTGGTGGGAGAAGGGATCGGGACGGAAAACGGATGGATCCGGATGAATACACGCGGATCCGGACTCGGGTGGGCGGATCCGGTAATAGATGGCCGGATCCGGTTTAGGGAGAGTGGATCCACGAATTTAGGGTAGGGGAAAGGGATTTGGCGGGCTGGTAGGGGGCGGAAAGGGGGTTGGATGGCTGGCCGGAGTGAGGCGGAGGCGGGAGAGGAGTCGACCGCCCCGATCTGGGCGGGAATGGGCCGGCGGCTGGCTGGTTCCAGGCGGAGAACCGGTGGGGGGGCTGGCGGGTTGGGTAGGGAAGAGGGGGAGGGACTTCAGGCGGCCGAACCAGGGCGGAAACAGGAGGGGGCTGGCGGCCTGGATGGGGAGGAGGGAGTGAGGGAGAGGAGGAGGAAGACTTACCCCAAGGCGTCGGCACCAAGGGTCCACGGCGTCGGCACCGCGGGAAGACCACCGGAAGAACGGAAGAAGGGAAGAAGAACTCTCAAACTTCAGCAATGAAAAGCCCTAACCAGCCACTAGTCCTATTTATAAGAAAACAAGCATGAGGGCATCCCATCCAACGGCTATGATTGGCCGGTGGGTTCGCCCTTAAATAAACTAAGCACGTGTCCAAAAAAAATACATAAATATATAATTCTGCTTCGCGGCGACGTGCCGGATGCAACCGCGGTGTCGGATCGGCGATCCGATCACGTCTTCCGGCGGGAATAAATGAACGTGGGTCCCGCCCCATCATGTGCACGATCCGATGGATTCTCATCAACTCCCCCCGACTGAAAGGCATTCATCTCCGAGGAATGGAGACGATCGTACTGGAGTCGAAGTCCGGGGGCAAGTCGATCAAGCTCTGCCGGTAGTATCCAAGCGTCGTCAGCGTCTGTACGACCCCGCCAATGAACCAAGTAGCGAAGGCGCGGCCCGTCCGTGGTGGGAACAATCTGGTGGGATCTGATCTCCGTGATGCTCTCGTCTCTCATGGTGGGATCCGGTGCGAGTGGTGATGTCGGCGGTGGTACCAATGGCGACGAACTCCCAGGGGAAAGGGTGTCAGTAGTGGGCGGGCTGTGGTGGCCAACTGGTGTGGGTGGGGCGGTGGGGAAGGAAGGCAAGGGGGAAGAAGGTGGCGCACCTCCACTGCTCGGGTCCCCATAGTCATGAGGCTCGTAATAGGGTGTCAGATCCTCGATATTAAAAACTGGATGAATCCCCATGGTTGCCGGGATATCTAGCATGTAGGCGTTTGTCCCAATCCGACTAATAACTGAGAAATGACTCATTCGCCAGGCGCTTAGCTTCTTGGCAGACCCCGAAGGGAGTCTCTCCGGGCGGACTCGTACCATCACCCGTTCTCCAATATTAAAAATACGCTCTCGTCTTCGCTGATCTGCGTGGGTTTTATAATTTTCATTGCTCATATTAATACGTCGGCGAACCGACTCATGCAACTCATGCAGATGCTGTGCAAATGATTCGGCAGACTCACTAGGACGAGACTCTAACGGGCTCGGAATAAGGTCAAGGGGTTTCCTGGGATCGTAACCTGACACTATATGAAATGGACTCAACCCAGTAGTCCTATTGACGGAGCTATTATATGCAAACTCGGCGACCGGCAGGTCTAAGTCTCAACTACTCACTCGCTCTCCCACTAGACATCTCAACAAGTTCCCTAAACTCCTATTTACGACCTCCGTCTGGCCGTCCGTCTGTGGGTGGTAGGCAGTCGAGAACTTAAGGGTGGTGCCAGTCTTGAGCCACAGGGTCTTCCAGAAGTAGCTCATAAATCTCACGTCACGGTCCGATACGATGGACTTGGGAAGGCCGTGTAATCGGAAAACGTCCCTCATGAAAATGGATGCAACGTGGGTCGCATCCGCCGTCTTGCGGCATGCAATAAAATGAGCCATCTTCGAAAAGCGATCAACCACCACGAAGATGGAATCGTGCTTCCGAAGGGTGCGGGGAAGTCCAAGAACGAAGTCCATGCAAAGGTCCTCCCAAGGCCGACGTGGGACCGGTAACGGAGTATATAGGCCCGTGTTCTGCTTCGTGCCCTTGGACGTCTGGCAGGTACGGCAGTGGCGGACGACTCTAGTCACATCCTTCCTAAGCGTGGGCCAGTAGAGACGGTCCTCCACAATGGCTATAGACTTGTCGCGCCCAAAATGTCCGGCGGCTCCACCCGCATGCAACTCCCAAATCAGAAAATCACGATACGATGTTCGGGGAATGCATAGGCGGGATCCATGGTATAGATATCCCTCGAAGATCTGATATCCCTCAACAGGGTTTGGGGGATCTCGGGATATGGCGGTGTAAATCTCACCAAAACCAGGGCACGTCGGATACTCTAAGATCATGCGCTCAAGCCCGTCGACGCGGGCGGTCATCGTCTGAAGCAAAGAGACACGACGACTCAGAGCGTCCGCAGGCTTGTTCTCAACACCAGCTCGGTGTTTGAGAACGTAGTGGAAGTCCTGCAGGTATTCGACCCACTTGGCATGGCGATGCCCCAGCTTGCGCTGAGAATCCAAGTAGCGTAATGCCTGGTGGTCGGAGTAAAGCACGAACTCCCGGGGGAGGAGGTAGTGCCTCCAGTAGCGTAAGGACTGGGCAATCGCATAGAACTCTCGATCGTAGTTCGAATACTTCTGTTTCGCCTCGTTTAACTTCTCACTAAAGTAGGAGACCGGGTGTCCCTCTTGGCTCAATACGCCACCTATACCAACTCCAGATACGTCGCAAGCGACCTCAAAGGCACGTCCAAAGTCAGGAAGCCTCAAGACTGGGGCCGTCGTCAACTTCGCCTTTATCTCCTCGAAGGCTCTAGTGGTAGCGGGGGTCCACTGAAACTCTCCCTTCTTGAGGCAGCTCGTGAAGGGGGTCATGATCGTGCTGAACCCCGGGACAAACCTCCTGTAGAAGGTGGCAAGCCCGTGAAAGCTGCGAGCCTCGTGGATAGTCGTAGGCACAGGCCAGTCTCGAATACATTGGACCTTTTCGGGGTCAAGAGATACGCCAGTCGAAGATATAATGAATCCAAGGAAGTGGACGGACTCAGAGAGAAAAGCGCATTTCTTCAAATTCACATACAATTTCTCCCGGCGCAGGGTGCCGAAGAGAAGCCTCAAGTGGTCGAGGTGGGCGGCCTGTGTCTGGCTGTAGACCAATATGTCATCAAAGTACACAACAAGAAACTTGCCCATGTAGGGCCGCAACACCTGCGTCATGACTCTCATAAAAGTACTAGGGGCGTTTGAAAGCCCGAATGGCATGACTAGCCACTCATAGAGTCCATCCTTAGTCTTGAAGGCGGTCTTCCATTCGTCCCCTTCATGCACTCTGATCTGGTGGTACCCACTACGCAGATCGATTTTGGTAAAGATCTGGGCACCGGACATAGTGTCCAATAGATCATCTAATCGAGGAATCGGAAAGCGGTACTTGACCGTGATCTTGTTTATGGCGCGGCTATCGACGCACATACGCCAACTGTCGTCCTTCTTACGGGTGAGAAGGGCGGGAACAGCACACGGACTCATACTCTCACGAATAAATTGCTTCCGTAGAAGCTCGTCGACTTGCCGTTTGAGCTCGGCGTGCTCATCTGGATGCATACGATAGTGGGGAAGGTTCGGTAGGGAGGCTCCCGGAATCAGATCTATGGCATGCTGGATATCTCGCTGCGGGGGCAGCTCGTCAGGGAGCTCGTCAGGCATAATGTCTGCGAACTCATCCAGAAGGGAACGCACCGCTAGCGGGTGGTCAACAGAGGGGGCCTCGGATAACTGAGTGGCGGCGACAACATACATAATATCAGCCTCAATGCTGTCGCGGAGAAACTCGCCACGTCTCAGGATGTGTAATGGTCTCGAGGCACCCGTGCTCACGGAGGGCTCAATCACACTCTTCGATCTCTCCCTGGGCTGGGTGGGTGTCAAAGTAATCTTCCGCCCCTTGTCATAAAAGACACACGTGTTCGAGCGGCCGAAACACGTGACGTCACGATCAAACAACCAGGGGCGTCCAAGCAGCACATGTGCAACGTCCATGGGAATGACGTCACACCACACCCGATCCTGGAAGGACGCGATGCTGATCGGTACTAAGCAACGCTGGGTCACCTGGATCGCGGTCTTGTCGACCCAGACGACACGATAGGGGTGGGGGTGAGGCTCTGCCTTCACCTGCATACGCTCAAGCCCCTTCTGGGCTATGATGTTCACGCAGCTCCCACTGTCGATGGCTAGCTTGCAGGGTCCGCCTGCGCTAGGGAAATAGGTGTAGAAGATGGTAGTGCGGCGCCAATCCTCATCTGCACGTGGGGTGTGTAAGAGGCGCCTAATCACTCCCATCTCTAAGGACCTCTCGGCATCGCTCTCCCAACCTTCTTCGACAGTGGCTCTAATCTCTTCCGTGGCCTCTACATCCTCCTCTAAATCGTGCTCCTCATCCTCAATCAACAGATTCCGCGTGGGGCAGTGGGCCGCCACGTGTCCTCTACCTCCGCACCTAAAACACTGTATACCCTCAGGCCTTTGGCCCTCAGTAGCAATAGCCTTCCCCTTCATGTCAGGAGTGACTCGAGGGGGTGGGGTGGCTGTAGCAGTCTGGGTCGGAGCGGGCTTCCTAAACGTCGACGAGTCCGTTCGGGAAGGAAACTGCCTCGTACTAGAGGTGCGAAGGTACTGCTCATATTCCAGAGCGAGCTGGAATATCTGGTCTACCGTCTCTAAACGATGGGGAATCAACTCCCTCCGGAGGTCCGAGCGGAGGCCTGCCTTGAATCGAGAGGCAGTGGCGATGGGTTCCTCCGAAATATCGCTCCTAACCACCAACTCGTCGAATCGGGCCATATACTCGGCCACCGTGAGCGTTCCCTGGCGCAAGTTTTGTAATTGCTCGAATAGCTGATCCCGGTAGGACGCGGGGAGGTACTTCTCGCTCAGTCTCTGCTTCATCTCTCCCCATCTGGTGATAGGGTAGTAGCCGTCACGCTCTAAGGATCTCTCAACACTAATCCAATATACCTTGGCCTGCCCGACTAGCTTCATCTTGGCAAACCGGACACAACGCTCATCACTCATATCGTACCCGTCAAAATAGTGGTCCATGTCAAGGAGCCAATCACTAAAGGCCTTCGGGTCCAAGCGGCCATCGAACGTCGGGGCATCGAGGCGAATCCGACGGGTGATGTCAAAGCCGCGGTCGCCTCTCCGCGGGTTAGGATAATCATCAGGATCATCGTCACGGTCATAATCGTGTCGAGCGGGCGGGGGTCCGCGGTCACGTCGACCTGGCGGGTAATACTCGTCACGACGCTGGTCGTGGCGACCGATCGGGGACACGCGGTTCCTAGGGCCAGGCTGTCGTGGCATACGGTAATCCTCCCACGGGGGTGGGGGTCGGCCACGAGGTGGCTCTGGGTTCCGCCATGCTGGCGGGGTGGGGGCTCTCACGGGGTCTTCACGGTGGTAGTGGTCCGCAGGTGGCGGATCATCTCTGATCCGCTGCCCACGACGGGGAGAGTCGCCCGGGTCACCCGCCTCATGGTCGTGTAGGGGGGGAGTACCTCTCGCGTGCTCTATCAGGTCTAGGCGACGAGTCACCGCGGCGATATCGTGACGCACGTTCTCGAACTGGGTACCTATTGCGTCAAAACGCTCTAGAATAAGGCGTTGAAAGTCTGTGGTAGCGGTGCTCGAATTCGAGCCCGCTGCCCGGTCATTTGTGACGGGTGGATCTACCATGCTTCTAAATGTCCTACCACTACGGAGCATGCAAATGGCCCGACCTGGGCTCTGATACCAACTGATGTAGGGTAGGCTATGGAGTGCACCACTTAGACTCTATATGCAACACAACAATTGGTTCATGCGACGAATTATTAGAGCAATGGAAAATAACAACGCCACAAGCAAATAACTACAACAAGAATTAATTTTAATATTGGGCGAATTTCTTAGTTGGCTTTCCTCCGCTCGGAGGGCCAAAAGCGAAGCGTACGGCGAAGGGATCCACCTGCAGGTTAATAATCAATCGATACAAAAATGCCCCAAACAAGCTCCAAGCAAATATGAGATCATCAAATATTAATATCAAGAAAATAGTACAACACAATCACAAAATAACTCAAGACTAGGGGCTGATTTCGGGCAATGGAAGTGGAAGGTTCAGGTGGCGTAGATCGGGTGCCGGGTGGTGGAGCCGGAGGTGGAGGCGGGAGAGGAGTCGACCGCCCCGATCTGGGCGGGAATGGGCCGGCGGCTGGCTGGTTCCAGGCGGAGAACCGGTGGGGGGGGCTGGCGGGTTGGGTAGGGAAGAGGGGGAGGGATTTCAGGCGGCCGAACCAGGGCGGAAACAGGAGGGGGGCTGGCGGCCTGGATGGGGAGGAGGGAGTGAGGGAGAGGAGGAGGAAGACTTACCCCAAGGCGTCGGCACCAAGGGTCCACGGCGTCGGCACCGCGGGAAAACCACCGGAAGTAGGGAAGAAGAACTCTCCAACTTCAGCAATGAAAAGCCCTAACCAGCCACTAGTCCTATTTATAAGAAAACAAGCATGAGGGCATCTCATCCAACGGCTATGATTGGCCGGTGGGTTCGCCCTTAAATAAACTAAGCACGTGTCCAAAAAAAATACATAAATATATAATTCTGGTTCGCGGCGACGTGCCGGACGCAACCGCGGTGTCGGATCGGCGATCCGATCACGTCTTCCGGCGGGAATAAATGAACGTGGGGCCCGCCCCATCATGTGCACGATCCGATGGATTCCCATCAGATAGTGTAGGTTTTACACTACTAATACCTCGTACTAAAGAGAGATAAATCAGTAATATTGATATTGGTAGTGAAAGGAGGTTTAGATAGATAGGTAAAAAAAAATCTATTACTAAGCATATGATCAGATGCGCCTGAGTTAAGTATTCATGTGGAATAAGACATTGACAATTGAGTATAAAAGGTAGAGGATGGTGGACTAAGATAGGTTGTCTCCACAGCCGAAGTAGCTTGATGCTGAAGGAAGCATGAGCATTCATTGACAAAGAAGAGTACTGTTTCTCTCCCTGATTGAACATCTTGAAGAGGTGGTAGATGTCACCTAAGTGACGTTGATGCTCTAGTGGAAATCCACGTAAACAGTACCACGTGTCTTTGATATGTCCAATTCTTCCACAACGAATACATTTAGGACATCTCCGTCCCAAACCACGTACTCCACCACATCCCTTGTTTAACCCACAATATGAGACCCTGCTAGAGTCTAATTAATATCCGAGTCAGAGCAAGAAGCAATATTATCTGGATCAATCGTGTAGGATGTGGTGGTTGTCATAAAGGCAGCATGAATCACATGAGAATAGACCACGGTGAGAGTAGAGATACATGAACCTCCACGAATCTGAAAGTTGATATAAACAAGCTCGGTTCTACCAGTGTGAAGGAATATGATGCCAACAACTTTTTTTGTTACTGCTGAGCGCAAATGTTTGTTGAATTTGGGAGGATGATGGAGACGACGACCCCCGGCATGATGATGATGGTGTCGGCATGCTTACGGAAGATCTCTCGCCAACGGAAACATTGTTGATCGACGCTACAACCTCCGCGCTCGGCGCAAGACTTTCTTTTGATAATTATCTTGCTTATGTTATATTTATTTTCCTTATTTTATTGTTTTAAAATCGGGATTGTATTTATCCAGATTCTTATTTTTAAGTTTGGTCTGCGTTTAGCCAGTTAGTGTTTTAAGTTGGACTGCATATAGCCCGAATTTTTGTTAGTCTTAGGTGTTGTTGAATTATTTAGTATTGAATGAGAAAATAAAACCATAAATCTGAATTCTAATTTCCCTCCCCTCTTGCTCCCCTCCTTGGCCGCTGGCCTCTCTCCCCCTTCCCTTTGTAGTTCGGCCACCTCTCTTCCCCTCTCCCCTCCTCTCTTCTCCGCCATAACACCGCCCTTCTCCTCTCTTATTTCTTATGACAGCGAAGGCTTTCCCCTAGAAGGTTTTGACCACACCAAGGATCCCACATAGAGATTTCGGCCGACCTAAATCTCTCCCTCTTGATGGATTTTCGGCCAAGGGCAAACTCTCTTGCAATGAAGAACCTTTTTCGGTGTGAAGCGTGGAAGGCGGACGTGGTTCTCTCCGTTCGGTGTGAGTCCGGCGGAACCGTAGAAGAGCGATCCTCTTCCAAGGAATCATCTTCCGATTGGGGTAACGAAAATCTCTACTCTTGTGTGTTCCCTCCTAGATAAATCTTGTGGTGGTTAACTTTTGCGGTGTTTGCGAATCTTGATTTCATCGTGATTTTGATCCAGTCAATTATTATTGTTTTCTCTTGATCAATTTAAGTTCGTGAGGATTTGCGGACTTCGTTTTCTTTTGTTATGAGAGATCTACCATTTCCGAATTGTTATTTTTCGGTGGATCTCTTTTGGTACAACACACGCTCAAACGGATCGGGTAAATCCTTTTCGCTTGAGAGAATATTGGCACATAGCTTTTATTTGATCTCTAAGGGTGTGGCGAACTCGTACGTTAGCATCAGATTAATAATATTGCAAATCGAGTGTGTTGTGTTTCACTTGTGCGAGCGTGGAATTGGAGCGTGAGAGAGTAGTTTGGTGTCGTTTGTTCATCTCGATTCGTCGGGTGACGAATCCTGCATCATTTTTGGTATCAGAGCGAGGTTCGTGTCAATTTCTTAATTGACACCATCCTAATATTCGTAGGACGCCGACACGCACTTATCTAGCACGTTTCGTTGATCAAAATAACATAAAAAATTTATTTTTGGTCTGCAAATAGCGGCTTAAAATTCTCATTTTTTTGCGAAATCCAAAAAAAAATTTATGGAAAATCTCCATACTCTTCGCAGTGAGAAATTAAAAAATATTTTATTTTTACCTAGTCACTATTAGCAAAAAAATTTATCTTTTATAAAATTTCACGAAGTCAGGGTCAAACTTCTTTCATTGCATGCGCATTAGACTAGGCACGGAGTATACCCCTTCTTCCTCCAATATGGCGGACGACCGGGATACGGGCCACGGTACGACAGCGATTGATGAACTCCGCCAGGAGTTCACAGATCAGCTGACAGACATCAGGGAGATGCTTCACGAGATGATATTAAACCAAGCAGCTCCTCATAATCAGGCGGCCCGCCAACGTGACGAGGGGAATAACAATAACAATAATAATAACGATTATGTCTCGCGTGCATCTAATCATAATAACCAGGCACCGTACGAGTTTGATATCACTAGGGCTGTCCGGATCAAACCCTCATCGTATGACGGACTAGGTGAACCCCAAGTGTTCTTAGATTGGGTTATGGAAATGGAGTACTATTTCGAGTGGCACAATCTGACCGACGTACACAAGGTGCGAGTTGCGAGGATGAAGTTGTTAGGCATGGCTAAAATATTTTGGCTGAATGAGGAACGGCGTCTAGGTGCGGTGAACGGCTTACCACCTATTGGTTGGGCTGGCATGAAAGTCGTGTTGACTGATCAGTACGTTCTTGCGTACCATCGGACGCAGATGTTTGATGAGTTAGCTACCTTAAAACAAGGGAATAGGTCAATCGCAGATTACATGAGCCTTCTTAAGGACATAATAGTCAGGTGCGATGTTAGGAAGATGTCAGAGATCACCCTCTCTAGGTTTTGTAAGGGGCTCAACCACGATATTCAGGGTAAGCTCCTACGGTATGGTCACGCCGACTTGAACACCACCTGTAACGCCTCCTTGGATATTGAGAAGCGCAATGCTTTCAAGTCCAAATCTCGCCCCTTTCAGAAAGGAAAGTCCATCTTAGGACCACCCCCCCCCCTCCCCCCATCCACCCATAAGGATAAGGGTAAGTTCTGGTCCGCTGACCCGAGCTCTATTGTCATTACGATTAGGAATCTGAGAAGCCCAACCGGTGAAAGAGTGCCCGTCGGTAGGATTAGCAAGACGAATGTTACTTGTTTTGCTTGTGGCATTCAGGTACATTATGCTAGCGAGTGTCCAACCAAGCCCAAACCCCTAGCCCTTTTAGATGCCTCATCTGAATCCGCCGAGCTCGTGTATGAGGTCGGTGAAGAGTCTGAGTCTGAATCGGAAGGAGTACCTAGCGACATAGAGGATGATGTTAATATGATGGTCATGAGGTGTATTTTGGCTACTCCGCGAGTGTTGGATGATTGAAATAGAACGAATATTTTCTCGTTAAATTTTAAGAGCGGAGAGAAGTGGTGTAAATTGATTATCGATAGTGGAAGTTGTATGAATGTGATTTCGAAAAATGCGGTGTCACGAATGTTATTAACCACTGAACCTCACCCTCACCCTTATAAGGTTGTTTAGGTTAACAAGACATCCCTTCCGGTTTCGAAGCGTTGCTTGGTTCCCCTTACCATCAAGGCTTATACAGAGAAAATTTGGTGTGACGTCATCCCCATGGATGCTTGTCATGTTCAATTAGGACGTTCGTGACTTTACGACCATGATGTTACTCACCTGGGGCGTGCTAACACCTACGAGTTCAAATTTAATGGCAAGACCACTATTTTGAAACTCACTCCGCCCAAGAATCTTACTGTCCCTTCTAAAGACATGATTATTCCGGTAGAGAAGAAAACATTAAGTCTGATAGGTAAGAAGGAGTTTGCGCGTGATGCTTTTATGGATGGTGTCATGTATGCGTTAGTTTGTTTACAAATAAAGGAAGATGTATCCTCTTTTGATAATTTACCTCTACGTTGAGGAACCTTTTAGAAGAATTTAAGGATGTATATCCGGACGAGCTACTGCCCATGTTACCCCCCATACGGGACATCCAACATGCGATAGACTTCATTTCGGGTTCCTTTTTACCCAACCTTCCCCACTACCGGCTAAACCCTTCCGCACACCTAGAGTTGCAAGCCCAAATTTCAGATTTGTTAAGTAAGAGATTCATCTGCCATAGCAAGAGTCCGTGTGTCGTACTCGCCTTATTTGACTCTAAGAAAGACGGCTCTTGGAGGATGTGTGTGGATAGTCGAACAATTAATAAAATTACAATTAAATATCGATTATTAATCACTCGTTTGGACGATTTATTGGACATGTTAGCTGAGGTCACGATCTTTTCGAACTTGGACCTTAGGAGTGGCTACCACCATATCCGGATTAGGGAGGGAGACGAATGGAAGACCGCTTTCAAGTCAAAAGATGGGCTTTACGAATGGTTAGTGATGCCATTTGGGCTTTCCAATGCCCCGAGTACTTTCTCTAGGATGATGACTTATGTCTTCCAACCGTTCATGGGAAAATTCATAGTGGTGTATTTTGATGATATCCTCGTTTTTAGTACTTCTCTGAGCGATCATGAGTCACATTTGAGGATTATCCTTAACACGCTGAGGACGGAAGAATTATTTGTCAATATCAAGAAGTGTACATTTTATGTGACGTCCGTTGAATTCCTTGGGTATATTGTGAGTTCGGAAGGCATACATACATGTGGATCCTAAGAAGGTCCAAGCCATTAAGGATTGGCCGGAACCCACCAACATTCGGGATGTTACGAGTTTTCACGAACTAGCTACCTTTTATCGTCGAATCATTCGAGATTTTAGTAGTATCATGGCGCCGATAACGAAATGTTTGAAGAAGGGTGATTTCACCTGGACCAAATCGACTACTAAAGCGTTCCAAACAATTAAATCACGAATGTCGGAAGCTCCACTTTTGAGGTTGTCGGATTTTAATAAGGTTTTTGAGTTGTCTTGTGATGCGTCTAGGGTCGGCATAGGCGGTGTATTAAGTCAGGAGGGTCGGCATAGGCGGTGTATTAAGTCAGGAGGGTCATCTGAGTGGGTATTTTAGTGAGAAACTCGCGGGTCCGAAGTTGAATTATTCTAATTATGATAGGGAGTTTTACGTTGTTATTCGCTGCCTCCAACATTGGCGGCATTATCTGCTCCCAAAGGAGTTTGTTATCCATTCCGATCACGATGCTTTGAGATTTGTCAATTCTCAAAGCAAGGTCAGGCCCCGGCATGTCAAGTGGGTCTTCTATCTTCAGGAATACACATTTATAATAAAACATCTTAAGGGGACTATAAATCGTGTGGTCGATGCCCTTAGTCGTGTTTCTCTATTATTGTGTACGCTAGAAGTGAAAGTCATTGGGTTCGATAAGATTAAGGATGAATATGTCCATTGTCCAGATTTCAAGGAAGTCTATTTATCCGCTCAAAACGACTCTCCCACTACCATTTCAGCTTATTATATTCGAGACGGTTATCTATTTAAGCACTCGAAGCTATGTATCCCTCGTTCTTCCCTACGTCATTTCATCGTTTGGGAATTGCATAGCGGTGGGTTTGGTGGTCATTTTGGTCGTGACAAGACCATTACGTTAGTGGAGGACAAATTTCATTGGTCTGGTCTCAAATCAACGGTAAATAAAATTGTGGGGAGTTATCGTGTGTGCCAATTAGTTAAGGATAATAAGACGAATGCCGGTTTTTACACTCCTCTTCTGATTCCCTCCATTCCTTAGGTGGACATTAGTCTGGATTTCATTTTGGGTCTACCCATCACTATTAGACGTCATGATTCCATCCTGGTAGTAGTAGATCGGTTTTCGAAAATGACTTATTTTATTGCTTGTAATAAGACCGACGATGCGTCGCATATTGCGAAATTATATTTTAAGGAAGTCGTTGGGCATTGGGGCATTCCCAAGACAATAGTAATTGATAGGGACGTGAAATATACTAGTTATTTTGGAAGACCTTTTGGAAGCTTATGGGTACCAAACTATTATTTTCTCCGGCCTACCATCCACAAATGGATGGGCAAACGAAAGTGGTAAACAGAAGTTTGGGTAGTTTACTACGTTGTCTAGTGGGTGACCACAAGGGTACCTGGGACTTGATCCTTCCTCATGCTCAGCTTGCGTACAATAATTCTAAAAATAGATCCACGGGTTTATCCCCCAATGAAATCGTGCACGGCTATAAGGCATCGGTGCCACTTGATTTAATTATGTTACCTCCATCTTATAAATCAAGTAATTTTGCACAAGAGTTCACTTTTCATGTTCACAATTTACATAAGCACGTTCATGAAACGTTAACTACACAATATGCGTCTTATAAATCTCATGCTAACGTACATAGGAGAGCGTCTCACTTTAATGTTGATGATTTAGTCTTGGTGCGTCTCATCCCTGAACGGTTGCCTTTGGGCGGCATAAAAAAGTTAGCGAATCGGCGAGCCGGCCCTTTTCGAATTTTAAAGAAGTTAGGAAAAAACGCATATCTTTTGGAGTTACCCACTGATTGGGGTATATCCCATATTTTCAATGTTTCGGATTTAACGTCATATGTTCATCCACCACTTAAATTATCTGGCTCTTTGTTTATTCCGTCCACTGAGTCCTCTAATGGGTTGGGGGTGAGCTTGTCCCGGGATCGCTCTCTCCTACGATTTCCACTAGAGGTACGTTGAATGTTGATGTAGAAACATTTTCACCTTCTTTGACTAATGTTTTTCCAAGGTTCCCCAAGACCACCTTTTTACCTGACAGGATCCTCAAGGATGAAGTGCTCACATCTCCAAGTGGTGACAATCGTCGCTACTTGATCCGGTGGCATGATCGTCTGACTTTTGATGACTCTTGGCTACTTGAATCGGAGGTGGATCTTTTGGATGATGCTCTTCTGCACCGGTACATTCAAGCCAACTCATCGGTGATGAGTACTTTTGAGCGGGGGAGGATTGATGGAGATGACGACCCCCGGCATGATGATGATGGTGTCGGCATGCTTAAGAAAGATCCCTCGCCCTCTCCAACCAAAGACTTGTGGCGCCGCGGAAACATTGTTGATCGACGCTACAACCTCCGCCCTCGGCGCAAGACTTTCTTTTGATAATTATCTTGCTTATGTTATATTTATTTTCCTTGTTTTATTGTTTTAAAATCGGGACTGTATTTATCCAGATTCTAATTTTTAAGTTTGGCCTGCGTTTAGCCTGTTGGTGTTTTAAGTTTGGCTGCATATAGCCCGGATTTTTGTTAGCCTTATATAAGGTTATGTGTTGTTGAATTATTTAGTATTGAATGAGAAAAGAAAACCCTAAATCTAAATTCTAATTTCCCTCCCTCTCTTGCTCCCCTCCTTGGTCGCCGGCCTCTCTCCCCCTCCCCTCCTCTCCACCATAACACCGCCCTTCTCCTCTCCTATTTCTTACGACAACGAAGGCTTTCCCCTAGAAGGTTTCGGCCACACCAAGGATCCCACAGAGATTTCGGCCAACCTAAATCTCTCCCTCTTGGTGGATTTTCGGTCAAGGGCAAACTCTCTTGCAACGAAGAACCTTCTCTGGCGTGAAGCGAGGAAGGTGGACGTGTTTCTCTCCGTTCGGTGTGACTCCGGCGGAACCGTAGAAGAGTGATCCTCTTCCAAGGAATCATCTTCCGATTGGGGTAACGAAAATCTCTACTCCTGTGTGTTCCCACCTAGATAAATCTTGTGGTGGTTAACTTTTGCGTTATTTGAGAATCTTGATTTCAACGTGGTTTTGATCCAATCGATTATTGTTGTTTTCGCTTGATCTATTTAAGTTCGTGAGGATTGGCGGACCTCGTTTTCTTTTGTTGGGAGAGATCTATCATTTCTGAATCGTTATTTTTCGGTGGATCTCTTTTGGTACAACACACGCTCGAACTGATCGGGTAGATCATTTTCGCTTGAGAGAAAATTGGCTCATAGCTTTTATTTGATCTCTAAGGGCGTGGCGAACCCGTACGCTAGCATCGGATTAATAATATTGCAAATCGAGTGTGTTGTGTTTTACTTGTGCGAGCGTAGAATTGGAGCGTGAGAGAGTAGTTTGATGACGAATCCTGCATCGGAGGAGGTCCAGAAACTCAATAGCTAAGGCCTCAAATTTGTCTACAATTGTAGTAATGTTTGATACAGACTAATTCAACTAAAAAGAGGTTCTCAAAAAACCCATACACTCGAGTAATATCTCTTATATAATGACAATCAATCCGAGTCCAAGTACCATAACCTGAGCAAAAAGCACGGAAAATGGGATTAATGGGGTGATCAATCATCTGACACATTAACTCTAGAAGTTGATCCCATCATCTTCCATGTTAGACAGCATGAGAAACCTTAACGCGGTGATTTCAAAATGTTTATATTTTCCATGTCCCATAAGCAAAACTTGAATAACGACAGACCAAGAACTAAAGTTCTTGTCGTTAAACTTATCAATGGTAATCGGTCCGGAGGGTAACCATTGTCACTGCTAAGAAGGTAAGTCTTCAACAAAGGATTTGTTCGTGATAATAGGAAAAGATGAAGACCAATGGGAGTAGCGTCAATTTAAAAAAAAATAAGGCGCACAAAAGCAGAGGCAAGGCTGGAACAAAACTGCATGGCCGAGATGGTCGGCATTGAGGAAGACTGGAGCAATAGATTTCATCATTGATTGCACACTTTTCCCTCACTCTTTTTATTTCCCTAATATGTTATAATCCAATGACAATGGAGGAACGTAAAGCTCTAGCAAGAGAGGAAACAATCATCACGGAAGGTGCAGTGGCATACTGGAGCAGAGAGAGACAAAGATGAGGAACAATGACTCCACGGGGTAGTTGTTCAAGATTAGATTGATGCATGATCAAGCATGGATGCTCGATGGAGGGCGGGCACTAAGTGTGATGACCAATAGAAGCAAAACTGGAGGAAAGTCGAAAAATGTTCGGCTGCGACAATAAAGGTCGAAAAGTGTTGGTCGACTGGGGGGGCGCTCGCAGCTCGATTGCGATGGATATGCACTTGACGCAGGAGGTTGAGAAGACGCAAACCACGCTCAAAGACCAAATTGGACGAGTTACGATTTAGTCTATAATGTATCCACTACTAGGGTATCCATTCGACTATTGATACAATTATACTCTTTAATTATCCAACCATAACAATATACTTCAAAATTGTCATACAAATCACGAATTGAAAAATCAAATATTCAAGAGAAAATGATTCATTTATCATAATATTTTGAGTACTACTTCATCTAGTTAGCCAAAGATATTTCAAATTCAAAGACCTAGCTCAAGGAATCCATACAGAACCTAAGAATGCTGACTGGATAAACCATTCTAGGGCCATTAATGACTTTGGAGTTTGGACAAACATTTTTTGTTCTAAAATTTAATAAGTTTACAATAATAAGAATAATACTAGATTATTTTGTTTATGTTTTATTTAAATTTAATTTTTACATTGAACAATCCAACCCTATTTCTATAATTATGAAATACATCACATGTAGTTGAAATGTTGATAAACAAGAAAAATAGTTGTTTGAGTTTCTTCTTTGGGATTTTGCCTTATGCAGAGGATTCTTGTATCACCTGCTAATTCAATGCTAACAATTAAAGAATTCATTGTTTAGTTTTATTATTATTTCTTTGTAGATCTCAATTTTCATTGTGTTAAGTTGAAACCAGGGCGAATTTCTGAAAAAGTTATACTTTTGATTGATTTGCTTCTATAGAGGTTGAGCATGTCATTTTCATTATATTAAGACTTCGATTTTCCACATATCTTCTCTTGTCAGTTATATCTAGAATTGAGTTTCTATTTTCCATCTAATATTGCATATACTATTTGTGGCAATGCTCTATATAATGGCATGCATACCCTCCACGCCTGTTGTTTGCAGGTCGACCACAATAATCACGTGAACCCGTAATTTATGAATTTGCATCAGCACTTCAATATGTACTTTCACCTCCACACATTTATATATGATTTTGCCTCCGGGTTTTGTGTTTTCTCTTCATATTTGCGTAGCTGCCACACCCACTTCTTGTTCAGGTCGACCTTAGGGAAGTTATCATTCCATCTGCACCTAAAATCTATAAGTCCATATCAGTGGTATCAGAGTGAGGTTATTGTCGGGCCCCGTCGTGATGGAAGATGACGACGAATAGGAGTACTAAGCTCTGCGTAGGGACATCGACAAACTGGAGCAAATGGTGCGGGAAATGTACAGTGCACAAGCAAGGCTGTTGGAGGAACTGTGGCACGATCTCAGCGCAAGGTGTGATCCATGCGTTGACTTCTTCCTCCCAGCCGGTCATGTTGAAGGCCCTTGGATGCATGCTTGTAGGGGATTATGAAAAAAAAGAAGCAACGCAGAACTTTTTAATCCATTATTTTATTTATTTACAACTATCATACAGTCGCTTATTCCAAGTCTGATAAAAATTTACAATAACTTTCTGTACAGAGTAGTCTATAACTTTCAGAACCTTCTTCGATTCCTTTGTAGACATTTAACCATACATGATCTAATTTTTCAGGCGCGAACCTCCTTCGTGCACTTGGAGTCACACCAGTTACCTAAAAAAAATTGGATCCACCGAGGGTTAGTCAATATGACTATGTGAGACAGAAATCTCGTGAAACGGTTGTACATGCAACAAAGAGAGTATACCAATATGCTTACAGTACATTTAAACCATAATTACTGAAATATGCAACTTGAAATTTGCTGAAGTCCCACCCTTTTAGTTTCATATTATGGGAAATACTTAGTTATGCAACTTGAATTGGTCACACCCCCAAAAGGCGAAATTGTAGGATCACCCCTACTGGTGAATCCATCAGTAGATGCCTCCACATCATCGGATTCGAATCCTTTGTATTTCCCTATGCCGGATTTTACTTAAATTCTTAATTATCAAACTTTAGTTTTTAATAATAATTTCCCCTCAGAAATCTGTATCGCTTAATTGTCTCCTCGCCCACTTTTATTTATTTAGTGATATATCATCGAGTCGAAACTCATATGCACAGGCAATTTCTTTAAAAGACAATAAATTAAACACTGCAAAATAATTGGATATCCATAATTTCAAGAAATAAAATACTCACTATTTCCTTGACTTTATCTGTATCTTTTTATGCATGAATGTCACAGTTATCACGGGACGCCGTCCTCGAGGTTCTGAACCTTGGAAACCACTAAAATAATATGCATCTTAATTTGGGTTACGTCTCGTTTTACTCGTAGCATAAAGCGTAAAAGATTTAGAAAGATTCGTTAAACATCGGAAAGCTGAAACGGTAAACCGGAAATCTCAATTAAATTTACAAAGGCCAAAATCTGATTTTATACTTTGCCGGGCAGCTATAAATATGCCTCGAAATGGGCCAAAATCAGCCCCCCAAATGGACTTTCGTCCTTTTAAAAGTGTTGTCCAGCAAGGTACAGAAAGTGAGCTAAACATCCATATAAAAACAACCATACAACAGCTTAAAACAGTGCGAAAACAGTGACTAGGCAGCCCGAAATCAGCACAAAAATAGTCACTAGACAGCTACCAAAACAGCCCAACAGTGCAGCAAAAAGTCGTCGAAAAACCAGCGAAAATGCAGCCCAAAAACAGTAATAAAACAACCTAAAAAATCAGCATAAAGACGGCATTCTCACAGCGGGAGAGAAATAGAAGCAATTCTCAAAATAGTGGTAGAGGTACAGCAAAGCAGCAGCTAGGTGGGGGCAACAGCCGAGGCAGCAGCAGCTCAGGTTAGCAGGGAGCAGCGGCTCAGGACAGCAGGGAGCAGCAGCACGGGGCAGCAGGGCAGCAGGACAGCAGCAGTTTGGGGCAGCAGAAAAGAGGAAGAGTAGTTGGAGAAGAAGAGGAGGAAATCCACCAGGTATTTAAACAGAGGCATAGGGCAGCAGAGAAGAGGAAGAGCAGTTGGAGAAGAGGAGGAGGAAATCCACCAGGTATTTAAAGAGGGGCATAGGCGGTGAAGAGGCAAGAAGAAGACAAACTGAAGTAGCTAACTCAAATAGGTGTCACCACATGAATCCCAAAGTCAGCTAATACTTGGCTTGGCCAAGTGTCAAAACAATCAAACCAACCAACTATAACAATTATAAGTGTTAAAATAATCAAATCTCCACATTACTAAGCTGTCAGCATACATATATATCCTGCCTGAAATTGATAACAGCAGCTCACTTAAAAAATAGCGGCCCAAAGCAATATACTTAGCCAACAACAAGTCCAGCCGGTCAACAGCAGCAGCTCAACAAAAGAAGATCAGCTTCCAAATGATAATAATCAAGTGACATTTTGACATAAAGCCAGAAATAAAACTAAACGAAACGGAAGATGCGCGAAAAATCTCGAAAATTTCGTACTGCCTTTTGTTATTCATCATCGAGGAGAAATAACATTTTAAAATTGCGTTGCGTTATTTTTAGGTCGTCACAATTGGTACCTAAACACCAACTACATTAACAGGAGGCCTCGCAATGTAGATGTGCTCACCAAGCCTATACGGATTATGAGCAAAAAAGGTGTGGATTGTAAAGATTTCACTAGGAGGGAGAGAGGCTCGTCATCCTTTGATCCATGCACTGATAAATTCCATTTTTGTATTGTGAATTATGTACAAGTACGAACTGTAGTGTTGTGTAGAACATAATTCACAAATCACGTCCAGATAGTAATCGCTTGCTAGGCAATCATCAATCAAATGGCAGATTGGTGATCGCTTGCTCGATTTGCGATCGTCGGTCGATTGCTTGATCTGGGATCGCTTGGACGCTTGGTGATTGCCGAGCGGCTAATGTCAAATTCGTGTGTATGTGTGCTTTGTAAGAGTAGAAAGGTGGCAGTTACCGCGGGCAATACCACGGAACCGTGTAACAGTGGATGCTAGTTGTGGAGGTATGGGGGCAATAATTATTATACTATCTATGAGTCGGTCCTATACTCCTATAAATATCTCTCGTGGCGGGGGTATGCCGAGCAAATTATTAAATATATGAAATTGTGTTGTTGTTTGTGTTTATCTTTCCCTCGCTTGTTTTTTTGTTTTCTCTTCCTACCTGCAGAATTGTCGCACCCCCTTCATGTTCAGGCTCAGCCTTGGGAAGATATCATTCCATTTTCACCTAAAATCTAATTAAGCTCATGTTAGAACCCTTAGTATGTACTTCAATCACAATTAGATATGAAATGGAGAATAATAAATAATTAAATAATATGAAAATTAAATATGCTAGATATGAGGAATCATAGTTTGTAACTTACCAATTTTTTGGGCCAGAGGAGGCGATGATGTAGATAGTGTGTCTGTGGCGACAAAGTCGGAAAGGTCCGAAAGGCTGGATGATGAAGTAAAATCGTGGAAAAAGTCAAAACAAGATAGAACGGTTAATCGAAGTAGATGCCAAAAACTAAAAGGATAAACTGAAGAGTGAACGGAAGGGCGGTGGGAGTAGATGTAGTTGAAGATGGAGAAATGGAAGTCGAGGATTAAGGTAGATGCGCCAATGGCCGAAGTCGGAGACTCAGAGTAGACGACCAGGCCAGAAGGGGTAAGCTAGAGCCTGGACAACGCTTGGAGTAGATGCAGTGGGAGGCAGGAGTAAAAGCGTCGTAGATCGAAGGAGACGTCGATGGCAAGAGTCAAAGAACCTTTTGAAGAATGGCGTCATAAGACCGCTATCTATAGACAAAGTCAAAGCATCACCTGGCTCTTCCCTGACCCTAGTAGAGCTTCTATGGTATGACTTGTGCTCAATTGGTCTCACGATGTAGCTAGAGATCCAGTCCAGTGGGATAAGAAATGATGAATAAATAAGAAAATACGGATGTAAATTTTGATTAAACCTTAAGGGCCTGTTGGTTTCGCATGAATGTGAGAAAGGAATTGGTTTTGGCTGGAAACCTATGACGCAAAGGTTTTGGAATTTGGCCAAAATTAATTCTTTTGTTCGTTTGCAGAAAGGTTTTCAAGCACAGAAATTGAATCTGCCAATTTTTTTGCTTGGTTGCAGGATGGTATTCAAAGACATAAATTGATATTACAGCTTCCAAAAATACATTCAAATGACTTCAAAACAAATAAAATTGAATCATGCATGAAAAATTGAAAATGATACATATAAATATGTTCATGGACAGTTTGTACATAAAAAATAAAATTAAGATGACATCTAACCACACGTGAATAATTGGAATGAGACACCCAACATTCTAGAATAAATTAATAAGCCACGAGATAAATAAAAAATAGCAGAAATTTGATATCCACAAAATGGATTTTGTTACAATGTCATGTCATATTTTTTGTTACTAAATATAAAGACAAACATCATTAATCAATAACCGAAATATGATATCCGTAAAATAAAATATAAAAACATCAAACTCGTCGCATATCTGCACGTGCAACCAACTTCTCTGTAGAATCTCTGGCAAAAGCAAAAAGACCTCGCATTTTGTCTCGACGATGCTGAGTGGGTCTATGGATTTTATCATATTATTCTCTAAAAGTTCTGGCATAACAGATAATGCTTGATGCATTCTTTTAATCCTCGATCTCGAGTGTGCTACGACCGAGGAAATTTCAGTCAGATTATCCATGTTTTTGCAGTATGGGTGGCAGCCTCTGCAATAATATCAATAGTTGATCTTTTTTTGGTCTTGTCTTTTGACCACTTGACTCCGCAACAACATCCTCATCAGGAATCTAAACCATCTATATATATAAAATCCACAATCATACACAACCATGCATACACATGCACACACATGTATACGCAAACACACACATGCATACATAATCATACGCACATACATAACATACATACATGCATATGTAAACACAAACACATACACACATGCACAAACATTCACATACAACACACACAAACACAGACATACACACACAAACACAGACATACACACACAAACACACACATAACCAAATATATACACACACAAATACAAAATACACAATCATGCATACGCATAGACACAAACACACACACACACATCAACATATATAAAATCCAAAAAAAAAATCTAACCATTTGTTGCACAAGAATCAAAACCATCTACATATATAAAACATTTTTTAAAAAAAAATCAACGAACTTCACAGGAATGCTACCACAAGAATAAAAACGCATAGCCATGCAACCAATCTCTTTGTAGAAACAAAAAAATGTTAAACCTGACCGGAAGAAGGGGTGGACCGAAGAGGAGGAAGAAGTCCTTGTAGACGTTGGGGGAAGAAGCTCCTCGATGTCGTCTCCGGAGAAGAGGAAGAAGGAGCTGCACTTGGATCGATTAGGTCGCCCAATGCAGTGTTCGGCCGAAACTGAGCAAGAGGGCTTGACTACGGTAGAAGAGGAGGACCACCTTGCCGACGCTAGAGGAGTAGAAGCTGAACTACCTGGCCGGAGAGGAGAAGCGAGGAGTCGCAAGTCGCGAATGGGAGCAGAGCTTTTCGCTGTCGATAGGTCTTTTTTTTAGTGGAAAATTTTTAGATTTTTTATGCACATTTAAATATCTCCAATAACGTGTGGCTCGCTTTCTTTTTTCTCCTTCGAAAAGAAAAAGCAGTGGAAAAACCCGCCTCTTCCATCCTCGCCTCTGCCATCGCCGCGCAACTAGGGTTTCACAGATCCTCCTCCCCTCCCGTGACCCTCTGTAGACGTCGGCTGCAGGTGAAGCCATCTAGGGTTTCGGTGAACCATGAGGCCTTTCGAGCTCTTGAGGCAGCTCATTCTTCCAATCTAATCTGCCTCCGGTTAGTAAGCAAGCTATAATTTTCTCAACTGATACTTCTGATGTAGTATTTACATAGATTTTCTTCAAATGCAGGTGTTCCCGGACCTTTGAAATCTCAGAAGTAATTCATATTACTTGATGCAGCAAATTTACCAGCAATCGGTAGTTGATATTTATAGTAGTGTAAGTGTTTAAACTTCCTTCTCTGTCAATGTTCTACCTTCATTCTATTATTTGAACAGAGAACGGATAAGATGTATATTTTTCCCAGCTGAATTTTCAAATTACAATTTGAATATTATTTGCCTGACTCATAACTACAACTGTATTTGTTTCAATTACAACTGTAATTATGTTTTAATTTGCAGAGAGTAAGCGTAACATTCCCTATTATGCACAGTGAGGAGGAAGCATATGCTGCGTATTGCGACTATGCTCATAAAACAGGTTTTGGTGTTAGAAAGCATAATATTATTTATTGGACACATACGATGATTATTAAGGGCCGAGGGTATTTCTGCTCCAAGTCAGGTGTTAAGGTATCAAAACCGATGATTGGCGATCAAAAAAGGTACTGCAAGTTGGATACTCGCACAGGTTGTTTAGCCTGCATATATTTCAATGCAGATAAAGAAGAGAAGAATTGGAAGGCTATGAAATTCGTCGAGGAACATAATCACCCTCTAGCATCAGAAAATGACAAGCATTTACTGAGGTCTCATCGCAGTATATCTAATGTACAAGCTAGTCTTCTGAAGAATATGACCGGTGTGGGTATTAGAACAACCGATGCATACAATTTTCTTGTCAATGAAGTAGGTGGTGTTGAAAATATAGGGTTTTCTAAAATCGGTGCCTATAATTTTGTCCAACGAGAAAGAAAAGCTCTAATAGATAGTGGGGACGCCATGAGCCTATCAAAAATATTGCAAGAACGACAATCAGAGGATAATATGTTTTACTATGATATTCAAACTGATAAAATGAACCGGCTGATTAGTTTTATTTGGATCGACGGGCGTAGCAAAATTGATTACGATTGTTTCGATGATGTTATCATATTTGATATCACATATCGATTAAACAAGTACAACTTGACATGTGCCCCATTTATTGCTGTTAACCACCATTTACAGAATATTTTTGTAGGCGGGGCCTTCATAGCAACGGAGACCATTGAATCTTTTTGTTGGGTGTTCGAGACTTTCTTGAGATTTGTTGGCGGAAAACAACCCATCACGATATTTACGGATCAAGACCAGGCAATGGTTGTTTCTATTGAGAGAGTTTTTCCCAATACTCGACACCGTTTGTGTCAGTGGCACATCTCAAAGAAAGACCGTCAAAGGTACCGGCTTTCAATCATGATAGATGTATTAGATCTCTTTTCTATAATTGTATGAGTAAATGTGATAGTGAGGTTGAATTTGAGAAATGTTAGAGTGATTTGATAAGAAGAGAAAACCTGGATGAAAATAGGTGGTTGCAGGACTTATTTAAGGTTAGAATGAAATGGTCAACCGTGTTTAATAAAGAGAGATTAGATCTCGATATATTATCGACCCAGAGGAGTGAATCGACCAATAATGTTTTACATGGTTGTTCTAAAGCAACCAGTTCACTTGTTGAATGTTATGTTGGTTTGGACAAATTAACCTCAAGTTGGCGTCGATCCGAACACGATGAAGATTTTTGATGCAAACATGGTAGTGTAACATTAAAGTACAAGGACTGCCTACTACTCAAAAAAATATCAAAGATTTACATTCGAAAGAGTTATTCATTGTTTGAGCAAGCATTTATGGATGGTGATGTTGGAGTTTTTATTATAGAGGAATCAAGAATAACTGACGATCGTATCTTGTATGTTACAGAACAGACTGACATAGTCAATAATGTTAAACAGTGGTTCGTGTCATTTCATTCAACCAATTATGATACCGATTGTTCATGCAGAGGGTTTCTAACAAAGGGAATATTATGCAAATATATTTTAAGGGTGTACAATCATAAAAATATTACACAATTACCTGAGAAATACATACTCAGCAGATTCACTCTTAAGGCGAAGAAAGATGTGTATCGTTTCAAGAGTGCAAGTGTGGATGACTTTGACTCCAATTTAGTATTCAGGAGTCATAT
Source organism: Platanthera guangdongensis (assembly GCA_039583875.1). Classification (NCBI taxonomy): domain Eukaryota; kingdom Viridiplantae; phylum Streptophyta; class Magnoliopsida; order Asparagales; family Orchidaceae; genus Platanthera; species Platanthera guangdongensis. The sequence goes on along the minus strand of CM077158.1, from coordinate 22,836,784 downwards.
GATGAGGTTTACCTATGGTCTCACTCGTCGGGTAGAAGATTGCAAGATTGTCAGAGAGTATGTACTAGGTGCCATGAATGAAATTGCTAAGAAATCAGATGAGATATTAGATGATGATGATGAGAAGACGAAAAATGGTATATTTCTTGATAATAAAAAAGATAAGGGTAAAGTTCAGGATCCACCAGCAATGCGACGTAAGGGGCAATCAAACAACCGACCTAAGATACATTGGGAGAAACCAATGAAAAGAAAAAGTAAGAAACTTTGTTTGCAATTATTTTTTTCACTTACAATTACTAATACTCATGTACATGTTTATTTTTTTCAGAAGACAAAAAAAAGTCAAATGAAGAAGATCATATTGTGAAAAATGTCAAGATAGAACCAAAGGAGTACGACTTCATAGGAATTTTGTCTCTGGATCGAGACTCGGCCCCAGTTGATACGACTCATTGCCCGAATCTAAACAACGAAGTCTTGGCGGATGACATATATTTAAATTTCTCTGCAATTCCAGATGTATTTAAATGGTGATTGTTAACATGTTTAAGCATATTGATATTAAACCTCATAAGTTCTACTAATCAATCGCTCAACGTCTTGTTGGTCATTGTAGAGCTAAATGTTGAATGTAATTTCAGTACTGAAAATCGTTTTACCAACGTCCACATTCTCTCTTTTGACAACATCAATGTCTCCTCACTGCGATAAAGAATAAACCTCAATTTTTTGCAATCCTGTTGTACCTAAATTCACAATTGAATGCTCGAATAATTGTTTCTATGGTGATCATGACCACTTTACGAAAAGAGGAAAAACACTGGCCCAAATGGAAAAAAAATTCCTTCCAAGCAAAGACAATGAAGATGTTAAACTAGCAAATCATTAGCCCTCAAACTACATGTATAGTCTTAATTTTAAACAGAATAACCATTTGAAATTAGCAAAGAGGCTTGGAATGTTTGGAGTAATGTTGCAACAATTTCAGCTCTGATTCTCGGCATTTCCTTCGGCCAACTACTATGTCTCTTCCAATCCACCTAATCCTTACCCAAGCTCGCCTCCATATACTTCATCACGAAGATGCCGCAATCGTTGTTGTTGTCCTGTATGAGAAGCCCTTCATTACGTGTATTGACCAATCAATAATGTCTCCTGGAAACACCTCTGATCTGTCCTCCTGAAGAAATCTTATCTACACATAAAAATATAATACAGTTAGACATGAAAGATAAATATTTTGCAATTATATTGCAAAATATAGCAATGTACATTTTCTCGGAGGGATGTCATATGCATGGGATTCGGAAGTGAATCGTAGAAATCCCAATACCTGCCCTTCAAATTTCCCACCAACAGGACCCAGTGGCTTGCAATATGACATGGGATCATGATAGCATCGGCAGCTCTAAATGAGTCATGGGTTATATGATCTACCAACCTACGGCTTATTTTGCCACATCTTTTAAAGTACTGTAGATAAATAGGGAGAAAAATACAAACAATAAATAACAATCAATGATAAGTTTAACTTAAAAGTTTTTTTCATTACCGCGTGGTTGGAAGATACAAACAAAAATCTGATCATGTTATTGCCCTCCTTTTCTCTGAGGGAATTTAAAACGTAGGCATATGCATCTATATGGGAGGAGCGCACCCACCCAGTCCCTAAAATGTCAAGAAGACTCGATCGAGAAATATAAATATTTCCTCTCTCAATAATAATAGAATACATGCATAAAGTGAAATGAGTAAATAATAAAAATCCCCAAAAGAATACTAAAGCAAATGCAACTTTACGTACCGATCAGGGTATCGACCCAACACGAAGTCAATTATTTCTCTATGTTGGGGAGAAAGACGATCCCTCCCGGGATATGACGTTATCGTTCTTCTGTATGGATCTATGTTATCCTTCCCCCTCTTCTTCTATCTTCCCTTTACCGGTGTGATCCTTCTACTTTGTGATGTAATTATGGTTTTTTCCTCCTTCTCTTTTGGCGATGATCTTGTTGGTGACGGTGACGGTGTTTGTAGAACACTTGCACTTGGTCTCCCTTCCCAAAATAGGGATGTCAATGCATCAAACTTCTCTTGAATAAAGTTTTTGAGTTCGTCTACATAGCCTTTAAATCGCTCCTCCATCTTCCTCTCCTCCTCTTCCCTTTTCTTCTTTTTCAAAACCTTCTTCTCCTCCTTCATCTCCTTCTCCACCTCCCTCTTTCTCTCCTCCTCTTCCCTTTTCTTCTTTTCCATAACCCTCCTCTTCATCTCCTTCTCCACCTCCCTCTTCCTCTCCTCCTCTTCTTTTTTCTTCTTTTCCCTAACTCACTTCTCCTTCAGCTTCTTCTCCTTTCCTTTTTTCTCCTTCTCCTTCATCTTCTCCTTCTCCTTGTTTTCCTCCTCCATCTCCCTACTCTCTTTCTTTACCCTTCGATTCTCCTCATCCTCAAAATCTGATGAATCTGCCCATCCTCCTCCAAGTAAGTCTTGCTCATCAACTGATATATAAACGAAAGCCCTCCTAACCTGAATGCAAACAATCACTTGTGTTATATGACTATGAATCAAATAATTAAAAAAATAACAATGAACTACTTACATTGTCAGACTTTGATAGTTTGAATTGGAGTTTTGAACATTGCATGACGTTGATGGCAAGCTTGGAGGACCATCAGTGCAATCGAGGTATGGTCATTTCAAAAGTTGGCACTGCTATAGAAGTATGTTCAAAAAACCAAACCTACAAAAGGAAATGAAATAAATATAAATAATTAATAAAATTACATTTTGACAGAGAATATAAGAAGTTTGTGTTCTTTCTTACCACCAAGATGACAGTACATCCCTCAAGGTAGCCTAGATTTGTCATCTCCTCCCTAGCAGCAATGTGGCTCATACGAGCAAAATGAGAGTGAAGGAAACTATGTATGGTCATCGGCTAGTTAACTGCTCCAAAATCATCCAATCCTTGGAAATCAAAAATGCAAGTTGGTACTTTAAGACCTTTAAGAGAGAAGAACAGTACTGTCAATACATATCTAACAAGAGCATTTACTCTCCTAAGCTCTAAGGTTGAGGAGGCCCCCTCATTAGTGAGGGCGACTATCTCCTGCACCAAATCCTTATGCTTGCAGTTGGATAAAGGGGTTCGCTGAAAATGAAATTCCCTTCCGCGGTTCAGAAGACCCAGAATGCATGCAATTTCATTCACTATAAATTTAACATAATATTTACCCAGAAGAAAAGCATTTCTTCTGATAGAGTAAGACTTCATAATGTAATATAAGAGTGAGATATTTTGTTGGATAACCGGCATACTGAGCAAATCTAAAATCCTACATTCTCGGAGAGACTCGATCGAGTTATGAGATAGGACATCCAATAAAGGTTTAGTATTGTGTTTAAAAGATTTTACAGCACACCGGCTATACAAATAACTTGAACCTGACATCTACATACAATAAATAATAATAAAGTCAATTAAAACTAGAAATATAATGAGGTTACAACTTGAAACTTTAGATTACAACTGTAATGGAATATATTGAAACAAGAAAAATAACTAGGTTACAATTGGAATACTAAGATTACAACTGGAATAGAATACGCCAGTTTTTAAGGTGGAATATGCCAGTTTTTAAGGTGAAAAAACAACTTTACAACTGGAATGTGCCAGTTTTTACGGTGGAAACACAACTTTACAACTAGAATATGCCAGTTTTTAAGGTAGAACTAAAAACCGAAATACTAGGTTAAAACTGGAATGTACCAGTTTTTAAGGTGGAAAAAAACTTATAACTTGAAGAGATGGAAGACACATGTGATTGGAAACAACAAAAAATGGTGAAACCAAAGGAAAAAATTAATGTAAAATACCGCAGGATACCTTCAATGTTCTTCCGCTGATGATCTTCGGCCAATCCACAGTTAACCCTTCTTCTCTGTCAATGGTTCACTGAAACCCTAGATCGCTTCACCTGCAGCCGACGTCTACAGAGGGTCACGGGAGGGGAGGAGGATCTGTGAAACCCTAGTTGCGCGGCAATGACGGAGGCGAGGATGGAAGAGACGAGTTTTTCCACTTCTTTTTCTTTCCAAAGGAGAAGAAAGAAAGCGGGCCTCACGTTATTGGAGGTATTTAAATAGGCATAGGAGAAGCGTGCATCATGTGCACCTAAAAATTTTCGCTGTTTGGTTAATCTTATATATTCCAAAATGCTTTTCCACGAAAGTGTATTTTATTCTAATATATAACATATATATTTATAAATTATATATAATATAAATATTTATATATTTATAAATATATCTTTCACCATTATAAGGAAAAAGTTACCTTTTGTGAAACATTCAAAAATATCAATTACACCCTTATTTTTATATTTTAATGACTTGATATATATTATAATCTATTTCAAAGAAATTAAAATAGAATTTCCATTTAAGTAATTACACTATCAAAAAATTAGAAGTAATAATGAATATCCATTTAAATTCAAAAAGTTTTTTAGTAGAGCTCATACACCTACTGTGATAGTTTGTCATTAGACATGTCAGCGGTCTATTCAAGGAAGGTTGTCATTAGGCATATCAGTGGTATTTTCGAGGTGATGACATTAAATCATTCAACTTTATTAAAGCCAAAATTAATATTTTAGGTCAAAACATATATTGTTTTACAAAATAAAAATTATAATATTTATGTATATTTTTTTACGGGCATTTTAAGCACTCATATGTATATGTTGCGGGCGAAATCCGCCTTGATGGGGCGGACGAAACCCGTTGTCGTCGGTCGGGTTTCGCCCCCGTCCATTTCCTGGATGAGGTCGAAAGCTGCCCGAGAGTATCGAGCTGTAGGGGCGGAGCCCCATATCGGGCACTCGTGTATATATATATATATATATATATATATATATATATATATATATATATATATATATATATATATATATATATATATAATATTTTTTTATAAGCCCACGGAGCGGGCAAAGCCCGCAGGGCAGACGAAGCCTGCTGCCGCAGTCGGGTACTTTGGCACGAGACACAAAGGCCAGAGGCCCGTGTCTGTCACTTGTAGCAAATAAGAGAAAAAGAAAACAGATTTAGTCATTTTTTTCATTTTTTTTCTTTCTAAAAGTTAGTACTAACAAACAAATCTTATTTTTTTTATAATTTTTACATTTTTAAATTTTGAGCCCCAGATATTTCTCATTTGAAAAAGTGATCAACATGAAAGTCATAGATCTCGATGATATCTACAACTTTCATGTTGACCAGTTTTTGATTTAAAGCCGTTTAGGCCTCCAATTTGGGCTCGAAAAAAGACACGCACGGAACAAGTCGTCCGTACAGATTTTCGAGGTGTCTTTTTTCGGGCTCAATTTGGAGGTCTAAACTGCTTAAAATCAAAAAGTGTTCAACATGAGAGTTGTAGATCTCGTCGAGATCTAAAACTTTCATGTTAAAGACTTCTCGTGAAAATGCACGTATAACACGCAGTTCAAAAATACGTGTATATTCTTATATACACTTAACTCGTATATACATCACACCCTTATAGGAATTAGAGATCAAATATATTTCTAAACCGGACGATATTTTGTTTAAAGATTTTGGTGTAGATGAAAATATTGTGTTGAAAAAGAAATTTTGGGCACAATAAAAAAAATTTGCGGCATTTTGACACATTTCTAATGCTAACATAAGTAGTTGAATGAATATATTTGAAATCATTTGTAATGTCATTACATGTAATGAGTTATTTTGAAAAAATAAATGTTTTAACCAAAATTTAATTATTTTTAAAAAAAATTTATGTTGATTTGCTAATAACAAAATGGTTTTCAAATAGTCATTTTGAAAAATAAGGATTTGCTAATAGTAATGATTTGGTAGAAACCAAATTGGGTTTGCTGGTAACAGCACCCTTTTTAACCCAAAAAAATTCAATAAACAAATTCTAATTAAAATTTTATTATTTATTTTTAAAAAAGTAAATTTTTTATAGGTTTAAAATCACTTTTTTTAGTGCCAAGGACCATCTTTGTGTCCGCCGAGCGAACCAAAAGAATTTTCCACTATTGCACGGGCTAGTGCGAGAACCATGGGGGAAATGTAAAACACAGTCCTTTTTTGAATTGTTTTTACAACTGTGATTTATAACTAAAACGCGGTCAATTTTTACCGTGAATGAAATTACAGTTGTATTTTTATATTAAAAAAAAACTCAAACAAATTTTTATTTGTTGCGCGCACCAAAAAAATTCCCATGGTTAAGACATTTGTTCGGCCCGCCGCTCCCAAACATTTTGAGCTCTATATTTTGCATGTAGCTTGTTGTCATATGCACGGGAGTTTGCGAGTGGCGGAGAGAGAATTATTATTGTAGGTGAAATTTAAAAGAGTTTGTTTAAATAAGAGAGATTTTTAAAAAATAAATTTGAAATTTGAAAAAAATTATAAAAAAATTGTAGAAACTCAAAACTTGAATGTTTCACGAAAAAGTATTTTATATATAATAGTGTTCCCCAGCGCACGGTTCAGTCAAGCTAAAGGTTCAATAAGCGGGACCTCGACCGGATTATCGACGCAGTTCCAGCGGGTTCAGTCACACGTGGTCCAAAGACCGCCTGCAACCACTACGAACACAGTCATGCAAGCACGCATCCCTAGTCGCACCACACGTGTGGGCCCCATCACACGGGCACTGGCACAACCCCCACTTGGTCGTGCGCACGCGTCTCTAGCAGCGCGCACGACCGTGTGCGGCCCTAATCACACGCGTCTACACGACCCTACAGGTGCCCGTACATGACTGTGGGCGACCGGCCTAGGGGTGTAAATGAGTCGAGCTTGGCAAAATTTCCAAACTCGAGTTCGACGAGCTCATTTTGCATGGCTCGAGCTTGAGACCAATATACTGAGCTCGAGTCGAGCTCGAGCTGCTGACAAGCTTTTCAGCTCATTAGCATTATATATATAAGTAAAAAAAGAAAGCTCGTGAGCCAGCTCACGAGCTCATGAACAAGAGCAGGCGAGCTCGAGCCCGAGCTCTAGCTCGCAATTGAGCTCGAGTCGAGCTTTTTTCGAGCAGGCTCGTCGAGCTCATGAGCCGGCTCAACTCAACTTGCACCCCTATGTAACCCTGGTCATGCGCAACTGCACGCCCCCCCCCCCCCGTCAGTGTGCACCAGCTTGTGTCGCACTGCCCCGCATAATCGTGTGCAAGCCTGTGTGCGGCCCTCACACGTGCTCCTGCATATAGTCCTCTTCGGTCGCTCGAATTGGGCGGCTCTTTCGCCACCTAGGGCGGGCGGGTGGCCCTATAGTCGGCCCGCCCTCCGGCCACCCAAATCGAGCGGCCTCTTGGCCGCATAGATAGGGTGACCATTTCGCCGCCTAGGGCGAGTGGTCCTACGGCCTCCCCACCATCCGGCCTCCCGAATCGGGCGCCCAAATTGGGTGTGCCTTTTGTCGCCCTACCCTGTGGCCGCCCAGATTTGGCAATCTCTTGATCGGGCGACCCCGTGGCTGTCTAGCCCTTCAGCCACCCGACCTTTCGCTGGCGACCGGCCGAGGCCGACTTCCTTAAGCCCTCGGCCGATCCCTCCACTAGCCGGCCCTCGCCATCGTCGGTCATTCCTCCTCGGCCTTTCAATTGTCACGCGATCTCCACTGTTCGACATACGGGTACCACCAAAGTAATCACTGATCATGGGTGGGTATGAATAGCCAAAATTTTTTCGGTCTGCACATAGTAAAGTTTTTTAAAAATACGCATCGCAGACTATTAATTTGTCATGCAAATAATAATTACGGTGGTTATGGACTGCGAATACCCGCATAACCACTATAACCACCTTGTGGCCAATAAATAGGACTTCAATCCCTCCTTCATTTCCATCCTCTTCTCCCCAGATTTTATCTTGCAAACTTTTCTCCCCATGACTTCTCCTCATATGTGTTTAGAAGTTCCACAGGGGACTTCTCTGAATCTTCGAAGCCGCCCTTAAATATCTTCAAGCACTTTGAAGTTTGCTCGAAGATCTTCGTCCTCCTTCCACCGTCTTAATTCGTCCTCGTACGTTTCGCTACATGTGTGTCTGTTTCGTCAACCTTCGCCCGGCGTACTCAACAATCTGCACCCACAAGACAACTGCACGCTCTCATTGCTCTAGCATCTGAGCATTTGTAGAAGTCCGCCCAGTCTCGAGAACGCATGCATTCTCCGCCGAGTGCAAAAACAAATATTCAGTTTCACATGTGGTGGTCTATCACTCTCTGAACGTCTTTCTCTCTTTCTCTATCTTCCCTAATTGTAACGAGAAGCGGCATGTCGCCCTCGCATTCTCATAAAACCCTGAAAAATAACAACAAATATTGAAGTTTGGCCAGCGGCGAATCAGACATGTGGTATTTACCCTACTTACGTGTTTTCCATTGTGAGAAAATATAAATAACATGCTCTTCGTTTGACAAAAAAAGTTAAGTCGCACGGGTATGACTCTCTATTTATAGGGAGAAGAGAAAGAAAAAATAAACTGACAATGTGGGACTAAAATACAACATGTGGATAGGCTGACAAAAATTTTCTGACCTCCGCAACTTAAGCGGTTAGACATGTTTTCCGTTCCACACAAGTATCTACCGATCTATACTCAGTCTGTTGTTGATGATCAGAACAAAACATAAGCGGGTTGTTTCTCCTATCGCCAATCCCCAGGAACTCAGCTTCTTTGATCATCAGGCCGTAACAGAAGCCTCTATCCACAACTTTAGCTCTGCCTCTAACCACAACTTCAGCTGCTCAGATCGTGGCCTCTAGCTGCAGCGGCTTCACTCTCCTGTCTGCTAACCCACAATAGCGAATAGAAGAAGTCGCATTGAACTATCAAGGAGGCGGCCTCAATGAGCACCAGGTCGGTTAGACTCTCTGATCAGTACGCCAGAGGCAGACCACAACACTGCTGAAAATCAATCCGCCAACACAACTGTCAAGCCACTAGAACCACTATGCTGGAAGACAGTCAGACCGCCAAGACCAATCTGTCAGTCTGATTTTATTTTTCATGCAAATTAGATGTTTACTACTTACTGCTAATTGTTATTTCTAAGTTTATATTTAGTGTGCCCGGGCTTCGCAAAATTTCTAGTTCCGCCGCTGGGGAGGGGGCTCGAGAGGTCCTTGACCAACTTGCCATTGGAGGGTGGTGGAAGATGGAGGGTTTGACTCGGTGGTTTTCGATGACCGGGCTTGGGCAGGGGGTGGCGGTGCTCGTTTGAGTTGTGTGAAGAGATCTGGGGGGACCAATTTATGGGTGGGGAGAAGCCCCTCTCCCTTCTCTTGCCATTGTGGGACTAATGTCCATAGAGGAGGAGTTCTCTCCTCCACTTCTATCGGGTGGAGCATGTGGCAGCATCAAGAGGGGACAGGTACAACCTGTTGGCAGCCATCAGGGGGGAGCTTTGGCATTAGGCTTTTGGAAATGGGAGCAGGAAGAAGATAAGTTTCGGGCATTCTCTTGTCCTAAGACCCGTACTCCAAGGGGTTTGATGAATTCCTGCCCCTATATGGCTGAGGGGAGAGGGCCCAAATTGCTTAAGGAGATGGGATGGTGAAACCCCTCTATTTTGTTTCTTCTAAAATATGACTTTTTGAAGGGTTTGACCAAAGTCAACTATAGGGTGGGTCCTCCATATGGGTCATGGTCAAAGAGGGTCCAAGTCGTCGTGTAACGAGTCAATGTTTGGATATTAAGGTAATATTGGCGTGTGCACGCTTTTCGGTGCACGGTAAAGTGTGATTTGACCACAGTTTGACCACTCGACATCGGAATTGACCGTAATGAACTATGTCGGTCTTGTATTGAACATAAGAGTCCAATGACACTGACTAGGGTCAATTTGGAGTTTATTTGCCCAATATCCCAAAATTGTGTGTCATGACGCGCTTCGAAACAAAAAAAAACAGTCATATTCTCCATGTGACCTCTGATAGAACCGAAACAAGTCTCGTTTCACTCGTATCGACTATACATGTCTGTAGGAACTGACAGAACTCAAATCGGAGTTCTCATGTTCAATACCCAAAATCCGGTCACCTCTTACCTTCTAAAGTCTCGGGTAGGGGTTCATGTCACTTTTATTGGGTCCACAAGGGTTCTAGTGACCCAATAAAAGTCAGGATGTTACACGATGATCCTCCCTCATCCAGACGATGTTGATCCTCCCTCATCAATTTTCGACCTGATTTTAGGATTTCTGCTGTGTCGATCCTCCCTAGTCAACCTTCGGCTTCCATCTTCCAGGATTTTCTCTGGTAAGCACACCAGTCCCGTTCTCTCCTCACCCCTCCTTGCCTTTCACCACAAACATGCGGTGTGAAATTTTTTTTTGCTTCTAATGTTGTTATACACGAAATTTCACCATTTAACTATTTCTCTAGTGTCACCTAAAAAGATTAAAGAAGATGCACATAAATATTATAGATGTATATCATTACTTTGGCAGATTAAGCTACATACAGTAGCAGGCCAAAGTCAACATGAATAGGAGTTACGCAATATGACTTTCTCAATATAGCCACATGCAATATTAAGAATTAACAGAGAATGAAAAATCTTAATTCTATTTCAAATGTTTTGATAAAGTAAATGAAGAAGAAGAAAATAACACAAAAAAAAAGTTCTCCATAGCCACTATACAAACATACATCTTTAAAGTTGATCCATGATGTTCTCTTGCCATGGTTTCACTTAAGTCACACAATAACTCTTATAGTGCAAGTCACTATTCAATCATACATCTCTGATAACTAACTTGTCTTTCAGACATAAGCTCATTGTTGTGGATCGCTCAAGGCTCCGGTAGACCAGAGTAAATTGAACCGTCTTAGCCCGGGAGCGGTCGAGTGCGCAAATAATCATAGAAAAAAGGGAAAACTGATAAGATGTTTTTTAACGTGGAAAAACTCGTCAGCTGTGTGAAAAACTACGTAGTCAGATCTATGTCGGCCAAATCTCCACTATTTATTGGTTATTATACAAGGTTTTCGATAGAATTGAGGGCGACATGACGCTTCTCGTTACATTTGCTGGAGAAAGAGAGAAAGCAGAGCTCGGAGGGTGATATGGCATTGCTCACAGAGCGGAGTATTTTTTCTTATGTTGTGGGGAGCGTGAGCTGGTGTTTGGGAGCGGGAGTGGTGTGCTCTGCACGTCCTGGTATCTGCGGCTTAGCCTGTGCGATGTGCTTTGAGCGCCTTATCCTCTGCGGCTTGTCTTCTGTTGCATTTAGAAGAGTCTGGAGTGGTTGACTTGTTGTTACTGATGGGTCGGTTGCTGAGTTGAGAAAGTCGTAAGTACCGCTGTCTTGCTTCTACTCACGATGTAGGACAAACGAACTTAGGAGCTTGGTCTGCTGATGCTGAGGAGATTTGTGGTTTGCTCAGTCACCACGCGGACAACCAAAAGGCAAAGGAAAATTATTGGTCTTCCCCCGACCTTCAAAGTGTTTGATGAATCTCGCGGGTGACTTCGGCGGTCAAGATGTACTTTGGTGATCAAGATGTACTTTGGCGGGCAAGACGGACTTCAGTGGTCAAGACAGACTTTGACGGTCAAGATGGACTTCAACGATCAAGATAGACTTTGGCGGTCAAAATGGACTCCTGCGGTCAAGACGGCCTTTGGCCGTCACGATGAGCTTTAGCGTTCAAGACGGACTTCAGCCATCAGGACAAACCTAGGCGGTCAAGACCGACTTTGGACGTCAAGAAGAACTTTGACGGTCAAGACAGTCTTCAACGTTCAAAATGAACTTTGGCCACCAGGACGGACTTTGATCATCGAGACGAACTTCAGCGGTCAAGACGGACTTTTGTCGTCAAGACGAGACACGTGCAATAACGTGCAAAGAAGAGGCACGTGTTGGAGCGTGCAGGGAAGAGGTGTGGGCGTGAGAGTCGAAGGAAGAGGCACGCGGGAGCGCGCCATGAAGCAGTGTGCGCATGAGCATGCAAGGAAGAAGCGTGCGCGGGAGCGCGCAAGGAAGCGGTGCGCGTGCAAGGAAGAGAGGCGAGCGGAGCGCGCAGGGAAGCGATGCACGCATGAGCGCGCAGGGAAGTGATGCGCACATGAGCGTGCAAGGAAGAGGCGTGTGCGGGTGCGCGCAAGGAAGCGGTGCATGCATGAGCGTACAAGGAATAGGCGCACGCGGGAGTGCGCAAGGAAGTGGTATGCGTGATAACTCTAATTTTAAAGTTATTTTTTAATAATATTTTTTAATAATTGGTTTTATTTTAATTATTTATATTTAAATAAGTTCTAATTGACTTCTTTTTGCAATTCAGGTTATTTTGGGCTGCAGCTATTAAATTGGAGCTAACTAAAAAAATTTGGGCAGTTTTTGAATGTTTTTTGAAAAAGTTGAGACTTACACGTTCTGGTAATGGGCAAGACCAGGGGACGCAACTAATCCCGCGCATCATGCTCGTTCTCCAGCGCACCAGATTAGAGGCCACACCAGATTAAATTTACATGCCCCTACCACGGGCGTGACAGGGGGCATGTCCAACAGACTATTAGGCGTAGCCGTGCTTTCAATCTAGCCGTTTGCGTCGGCATGACGTTACAACATGCACATCTTGGTCATGGGCTTGACCAGGAGGCGTGACACCTTCCCAAACCGACGAATTAACTGCAGATCGCGTCATTTCCCGCCGTTTTCCAGACACGGTCAAGACACGCCCAAGGTCACAGGCATGACCTAGGGGCGTGACCCGCCAGCTAATGACTATTGGAAGGTTTCTCTCCCAACGTTTTATGGTGGCATTCCCGTATTAGACACGCCCAGGTCACGTGCGTGACCAGGGGGCGTGTCTCCTCAGTTTAAAATTCTATAAATAGCAACAATGTTCTTGAGCTGAGAAGGGAGATTTTGGGGCTGAATTGTTGTAGTTTTGGTTAGTTCTAGTTGTTTTTTTTATTTCAAGTTGTTAGTATAGTTTTTGTATTTCCATTCTTAGTGTATCGCTTTTTCAATTCAGGTTTTTTTGTGCTTAGTAATTGTGTCTCTTTCTATTTTCACGTGCAATTCTCTCATCATGATGAGTAACTGAATTTTTCTCAGCACTTGATCATGATGAACTTTGGAATAAAATAAATTTTACTTTATTTCTTTTTAAATTAGCAAGCTCTCTATTTTCCTTCTCTTCAATTTATCTTTGATTAATTGGCTTTGAATTCTTATTTCACGAACTTGTTTTTCGATCTAAAATCTGTTTCTAGTTTACCGAGAGGTTGTGAATGCGAGGAGATCATTCAAAGATAAATAAAACATTATTTTATTTTTTTATTTTAGATCTGTATTCTAGTTTAGCGAGAGTTTGTGAATACGAGAAGGTCGCTCGAAGATAAAAGGAGTTATGTGCGATCCTTGAAAGAGGGTGACATAGATCTTCCGGATTAAGGTTAAACCCAATAGTGAGGTTCACTGCCTAAAACAAGTTTATGGGTTTTGACTGGCTGAGGGGTGTTAATCAATTAACCTGAGATTAGTTTATAGTGTATTTTCACGAGAGCCGCTTTCATAAATTGGAGCCTCCACGGTTGAAGTTGTTTATTTTAAGAGTTTGCAATTTAATCTTCTAGTAAAGTCTATTTTGTTCAAAGGATTTTAGATCAAGTGTTAGCCTTAATCTCATCGTTTCCTTCACAATATTTTTGGTTGTTGTTTTCTCTTAGTTTGTCAAATCAATCAACAATTTTTGCTAGATAAAATAATAGTTCTTCCGTGTGAGCACAAGTACTCGACAGACTCATGAAATACAACACTTGATTATATACTCCAAATGATAGGTGCACTTGTCTTATCGTGTTACGCTCTGACAATAGTCAGAACTATTTAATAGCATACAAAAACACCCACCAAGGTTTTGGCGCTGTTACTAGAGAATTATTATTGTTGATATTTTAAAAATGCGAATTCCATTAATTTTTTATTCTCTTGTTCTCTATCCTCATTTCTCTTTTTTGTTTTTCTTTTTAAAATTCAATTCTCTTAAGTAATTGTTATTTTTATTTTTTTTCTAAAAAAATGTTATCGCAATTAGACGCTAAAATTGTCGAGCTTCAAAATAAAATGATATTTTGAAAGCCGCACAAAAGCGTCAAATTATTTGCAATTTTTGTGATGCTCCTCATCGAAGTGAGGATTGATATCTTTATTATTATCATCAAAATTTTTTTTATGAAAATAATTTTGATCCTAATTTTGAAAATAATTTTTCGAACATTGATGAAAATAATTTTTCTAATTTTCATGAAAATAATTTTTGGGATTTTAATGAAAATAATTTTTCCAATTTTCATGAAAATAATTTTTCGAGTTTTAATGAAAATAATTTGTCTAATTTTAATGAATTGTCTTTGTCCGTCAACATTGATTATTTTCATTAAAACTCGAAAAATCATTTTCATGGAAATTGAAAAATTTATTTTCATTAAAATCCCAAAAAATTATTTTCAAGTCGCTGCTCAGGAATCTGGGAGCACCTCCTGCTCCTCCTCTAGCACCAGTTAATCCGTCATAGCCAAATCATGGTCAGGACGCAGGAAGCTCCAAGACAAGAGGCGCCCGAAGAATACTCTGACGCCGCCAGCTCCACTCACCTGGCTCGTGGAGAAATTGAAACTGGGCGACACTGCCACAACAAGAGGCGCCCGAAGAATACGTTCAGATTTTGCGTGTTTCCAAAAGACGCAAAATCTGAACGTATTTTCAAAGTACGTCTTGTACATGCATTTTTAGGAAAAGTGTTCAACACAAAAGTTGTAGATCTAGTTGACATCTACAACTTTTGTGCTGAACACTTTTCCTAAAAATGCATGCACAATGTGTATTTCAAAAAAATATGAAAAATTAGAAGAAAGTACGACAGGACTAGCCAAAACTGCGGCGCAAATAACAGCGTCCAAAAACAGTGGGATATTAATTCGAGTGCCCAAAAAATATTCCGCTGGAAAATAGCTCATGGTTCTATTTGAATTTCAAAGCGCAGAAAACGGCAATTGGAGATCTTCCAAAGAAAAAGCAAATTAACATTAGATATCCCCTCCCACAGTTAACTTCACACTGCCTAGTGTCCACTAGCTCTAGAGAGAGAAAAGTCCGAAAATGGCCTCTTCCCCTTCGCATAGGCGGCCATTTTTGCCCCATTTATTGGGTTCCTTCTTCTGGCTGTCGATTTGGCGTTTGCCGGCGATCCTTACGTTTACTTCGACTGGGACGTCTCGTATACCGCGTCTTCTCCTCTGGGAGTCAAGCAGCAGGTATTTGTTATTCTCTTCACATTTTCACTGATTAACGTGGGAGTTTCTGTCATTGGGATTGCCTTTTATCTTGACGGTAATGGCTGTTGCGGTCGAAATGGGTAAAATTGACTAATCGAGTCCGATCGAGCTTATAGAACTCAAAAGAGCGACAATACTAGGGCAAACTCCTAAGTTAGCAGAGACGAGAGGATGGACGCAGAAATTCCACCACCGTGTCAAAAGTGATTATGACGAATGGATGAAAGGGAAATACACGTCCGTAATGTGTGCATAATCTCCCAAAGCAGTTATATCGTCATCCTACAATGAGTGTTTCTAAGGATCATCAGAGCTCGCAGTGAAGCAAACAACAAGAATGTCGGCGATGAGGTCATAAAGAGACTTGTGATGACCACAAATCCTTCCTGGGGCGGTTCTTCCGTCCATAAACAAAGAATTCAAAAAGTTATCCAGATGTTATTAATAAGTTATGCAGGGGCATAGAGGGGAAGTTTTGGGGGGACCCGGGACTTTTAAGTTTTAACAGTGAAAGGATTTCTTAGTAGAGGGAGCTATTGTAGGAGGATGTGTTATATCCACAATCTCATACAACTCACAGTAAAGAAATACATTCCTTACATCATTTTTTTTAAAAAAGAGCTAAGAACGAACATAGACAACAATAAACATAGCCCGCATGATAGTCATATTTACAACACCGGTGTATGTCTCATCACAATCAACTTCATACTACTGAAGAAATCATAAAAAATGAGGCCATTAACTCGAGTTTTGAATTTTACGGCCACTTACAACTGATGGTACACGTGCTCGCGCAAGATCGTACGTGTGATGCTCATGCATGGCTATAAATTTCTAGTATGTCTCATTATCCTAATGACTAGAAAGACTGAAGTGTAGAGGTAAAGATAGTGAAAAATATTAGTGATCAGGTGGGTGATACTGACATATCATGGCAAAAGTGTGGAGCAATGGGTGAAACATGATCCACGTGAACATGCACAATAGTGGAAACCCGGGCGTAGGTCGTCTAAATAGTGTTCCCATAGCAATTGAAAGTATGGATTTTTAGCTTTAGTGTAAAACATAATGAAATATTCAGGTTCTTTGTTCTATGTTGTCTATCATAATTGTGCTTTATTTTGAAAAGCAGTGAATTATATTGAACCTCACATTACTGAAATTGGGGATGGGGTAGGCCCAATGTTTTAAATATCGGATGTCGGACACATATCAGATTGTGTTTTTAAATGTCGGATGTCGGAGACATGTCGGGGATATTTTAAAATATCGGATTTCCATATATTATAAATAAAATTTTTATTTAATGTATACTAACTATAATTATATGTTATAAAAATAGAAAAATAATATAACAAATAGATAAAAAATGAGTCATTTATATTATGAAATAAATTTAAATAGTATCTAAGAAAAAATATTATTAACAAATACAAAATGATACATTGTAAAATATATTTAATACTATACATTAATTTTATTTTGATAACAATAAGTTTATTACAAATTAAAAAGATTTAAAAGTTAAAAATACTTAATTTATTATAAGTTTTTTCAAACTTATAAATTTATATTAAAAATATGAAACAATCACCTAATAAATGTATTAAATATTTTCCTATTTTTTATAATATGAAATTAAAAATTTGTGAAACAATTATACAAATTTGATTGTAAGAATAAAATGTTAAAAATTGAAATAATAAATTTAATTGATTTAAATATACATAATATAGTATCCATAGGTGATTTAAATATATGATATTTGTCTGCAAATATAACATAAAATAAAATAGCGGGGGATATATTTAAAAGTCGTGTCGGCTGATATATCGGAAAAGATCGGACATGTTGGCCGATATTTTACAAAATGACATAATCTATTATTTTGAGAAAAACATATCGTTTTCCTCTAAAAAATGACATGTCGGACATGTCGGAGGACATTTAAAAAAATGGGTAGGCCCAACACAGGCTTGTGCGGTTGAACGGTAGAACAACAAAAAGAAATATGACCCAAGGGAGGAGTAAATTGTGTTGGTGGAGCGGAGGGAATTGAGAAATCATGCGGTGAAGGTGGATCAACTAAAATAAGTTGAACATGTGAAGTAGATGGTGCAACTATCTCAAAACTGGAGACCGAGATAGTGCATAATAAAATATGATAGAAAAAAATGATATGACAAGATACATGGAAATCTTCAGCCACATGGACACAAGTTTACATTCTTCACTCTGAGAGCTACAACCTAGAAGTCCTTTGATTTTGCTGAATCTAGATACCAACTTGTCTCGCGAATTGATGACAATTGAATGAAATTAGCGCAACAAAAAAGTTCAACTATAGAGTAATCAGGGGCACCACGGTTCCACTGTACAACCTCTGATAAGGGAACACACCATCAAGAATAGGAGTTGTAATCACATAGACAAAAAAAAATTATTCCCAAAACTTAACATTGTAGAAGCCGACAAAAGAAGAGATTTAATAACATGAAGATGATGTGATGATGAAGGTGCTTAGCGACCCTACTCGTCTAATTAGCACTTTGAGATAAAAAATCGAGCAAACATCCTCTTAGACACAAGAAATTCATAAAAATGGCGTGAGGTATACTCCTCTTACATCCGAGTGAAGTCCTTTGATTTTGCTGAAGTACAAGAAAGACCTCAGTTTTTCTAGAAAACAAGTTAATCTAGGTACACCAACACTCAAACCTTTATCCCACTATAGTGGGGCCGGCTATATGGATCCTTTGTCGCCATTGTGCTCTATCAATTTGTCATAATCTCACTAATGCCTAAGTACATCATGTCTTTCTTTATAGTTTCATTCCAAGTTTTATTGATCTACTCCTCCTTCGTTTAATATGCCTAGTGACTAGACTCTCACAACTCCTAACAGGTGGTGTAAAAATCGTCAATAAAAGTAATATAATATTTATTTCTTCCCTTGGAAAGGTGAGAGGAAGACCTCAAACATATTCAATATTGACAAAAAAAAAAGAGACACATAAATTAACTTATTAACATAAAAAAACTAAGAATATGATGGTCATGAATACAACAAGTACAAACTGTAAGACACTTTGCAAGGAAGTTCTGTAAAACATCTTAAGAAGACAACAAATGAAGACTAGTAAGGGTAGTCAAACTGGTCTCATGTGCAAGATATCACGTGTAGAGCGTTGAGTAGTATAGTCAGAATAGGTGATGGTAAGGTAAGAGTTACATGATCCATGCATGTTTAAAAGGTGCAAGATGATTCTTAGAAATAACTAAGTTACCATTTCCCCCCTCAATGCCATCACCATTAAGATCACTTCCCCATACCTACTACCAACCAACTATTTAATGATCTTTGTGGCACTACCTACTCCTCCAAACTCAGTATTTACTTCGAATATCACCAATTTTGCATCCATCCTTATCACATCAAAGCACTTGCCTTCAACACCCACCTCAGACATTGCCAATTCTTAATAATATATTTTGGTCCGACCGATGCACACTTCACTTTCCCAGTAGTCATGGGCAATAGCTTTCGATTTTTCCCCCGACTATTTGTTTTTGTATTCTTCAATGATATCCTTATTTGTAGCTCCATCCACTACAATGACTACACCCACCCAGAACACCTCATCCAAGTCCTCTAAACTCTCCAAATGTTACACCAAGTCTAGGAAATTATTTTTCATGAACTTCATAACTCACCTTCCTCCTCTCGATAAATTCATCATCCATGTTATTGTCGACCACGATCCAAATATGTGCACATCTTTCCCTTTCCTGCCCACTTTTCTGATACCATTGTTGCCAAAACTTCCACCACCTCTCTAATACCATTGTTGCAAAACTATATGCCCAGTTCATTGTCAAAATCTAATTTTGGACACACAACATCGTTAATGACTTGGATTCAATTTTTATCAAAGGGATCACCATCAAAACAAGCCTCTCCTCCACCACAAACCAACATCCAAACCGAAGTTGTCAATTGATGTCCTGAACAATACCTTAATAATCTTTGCTTAGGCAAATACCTCCTTTGATGTCGCCTCCCCTACTGAGTCGAATGTCGATATACCATTACCGTTAAGCGACGGGTATGACGCAATTTAAAGTCCTCTATGGGCGAACCAACCATCCCATACTATATATGCAACACTACAAGCAACCCGAACTTGACAAGCAACTTGACAATTATGACCTCACTTTCCAACAAACAAAACTTCACAACCCAACATCGCATGATGACTCACACCATCCTTCATCATATTGTTAGTCGCAACAACATGGGTCTTTGTTCGTCTCCAATCATATAACCAATAGTAACTCTTCCACTAGACCTCCATAAAGCTCAATTTTTTACTTCTACAAACCTTTTTAGATTGTTTACCATATAGGACCCATGACCTAGAAAATATAACTTCTCAACAACTTTCATATCCCCTTCGTCTTTCGCGTCCTTACTCAAATCATACCCCAGACCACTTCTACCACCTACTCCCATGGACTTCTCATGTAGGAAGGCCTCGCCATTATCGATGACTCACCCAAATCTAACCTCGAGGGCAAGATTGTTCTCAAAGGGGCGGGGGATGATACTATCACTCTTCCACCAAATCTCCACTAGTCCACGTGCTTTCAATGCCCTCCCTAAATAACTTTGTCGAATTATCACTTTGCCTACATAGCAACCATAACGCTCTAGTCTACTGTGGGTGTGCTATAGGTCTGCAGACCAGTGACCCCAACCCTTCTCCATGGACCAGATTGGATGCAACCACTAATTCCAATGACGGGTTGTTGAAGCTGAGCTTGAACCTCAAACCTCCAAGTTAAGGGAGCTCTAAAGTCTAAACTGGTCCTCATCACCAACTGGGCTGCATTGGAATCTTGAAGCACCACCACGAAGGCTACCGTGCATTCACCTTCGATAAGGCACCATCCAATTGTGCCAACAACCAACTACGACATGTCAGCTTCGCTACGCTCTTCATCAAGCCACTGACTTGATGTCTAGCTTCCCAACGGGTAAACGGTTCCTCAGAAGAAGGGAGAAGTTAGTTGATTCTTCCTAATCACCGGAAGCACATAAAAAATAAAAGCGTTTTTTCTGGTTCAGGGGGATTTGAATACAAACGCCACGAGCAAGAGATTTTTTTTGAAAATGACTGTTGCAAGTTATGCGTCACTGAGGTTGAATCCTCTAATCATGTCTTTCGTTCATGCTCTTTTGCGATACAAGTATGGTGCAAAGTTAGGGTATTTGACAGTGTAGTAATCTGTCGTTGCTGGATTGGGTGAGGCGTAACAACTCAATTGGTGATGATGACCAATTTAGAGCTCCCTCATCTTCCGCTGTTGGATTATTATTAGTATACTATAATAAACTATATAATGCTATATATACTAATGTACTATACAATAATACTGTAATATACTATAGTGTATATACTAGTATTTTATTAGTATACAACCGGAGCAAATGTCTCTTGATATGGAAGACAAAGAAGTGATAAATACTCTATGTGAAGGAGACAAAGTGTCATATGTCACAAAATGAGAAAGATGATGCTGAGTAGAAATACAATTACCTCTGTCATTACCAGAAGATGAATCAAGTGGTGGCCCATGTAGTGTGGGTAGTGCCTATGTGTTCGTGCCCCGTCGTCGACGAGACTAAACCTGCAATTGAGGCAGCATAGGAGGAAGAGACATCACCAGATTACTAGGGATATGAGAGCAAACCTGTAATGGAGGAGGCAAGGGAACAGAAGCAGGGGGAATAGACAAGAGAACCAAAGCAAGGGAACTCACTTGTGGAAGCAGAATGAGCACCTGGAGGGCCGTGGCGGACATAGGAAGAGGATGCTGAACTGGAACTGCTCAGCCGGTGGACCATGGATCAAGGGATAGAAAGGCAGGATTCCTTCAGCAACGTCTGACAGTCTGACTCCAGAGAGTGAGGAACATAAGTGTCCTCCATAGCATCAGACAAGCGTGCAGATCTGGACAAGAGATGATCTATTCTGGGATCGGCCACCACAAGACGCAAGACCGCTTCGGGGAGAAGGGAAGTCATGAAGCTTGAAGTAAGTAGCACTCGCAGACATAAAAAATCAAATAGAAATTGAGGTGTAGGCACACGGAAACACAAAGAGTATCACAAGATTAGAGTCGCGCTCATAGAAAGAGGGAAAGGAATCATAACTCCAATAGTGATTGAAGGAACCAAACAAGGAACCCGGAAAGGAAAAATCAAGAGCCCATGACACCGACGCCCTTAGAGGATGGGAGAGAATTTCCCACTGGAAGGAGAAGCCTCTCGGAGGATTGATGCTAGAGGCGAAGCCCTCTGGAGAAGAGGAAGAGAGGCGGACTGCAGGAAGGTACTGCTAGAACGTAAGAGGGGCGAAAGAGGAGCGGTCTGCTGGGAGAAAGAAACCTGCGGGAGAGCCCGACGAAGCCCTCTGGAACGGAGGACGAAGAACGAGGGACTGACGCCGACGTGTTCTGCGAGCGGGATTGGCGCACGGAAGCAAAAAGGAAGCAGCATCGTCAGCCAAAAAGGGAGCACGAGCGGGGGCCGGATCTGAATACATTCTACTGCTCTGATATCATGTTGAGTGGGAAAATTAAAATTAGTATTCAGCACTACTCCTGCATATATAGGAGAGAGAAAAGAGTATAGAGAGTAAGACGGACAAAAAAAAACGTAACATAACAAAATACAGAATCTCCAACATATTTATATATTTATATACTATACAATAATATTATAATAGACTTTAATAGAATAATCTATTATATACAATATAATATATACTATAGCTTATACTATATTCAATTGGTTATACTATAAACTATAATATATTATACTATTATAGTATTATAGCCTGTACTTTAGTATATAATATATTATATACTGTATTATTATAGTATATAATGTATATATAGTATATTATATTATAGTATAGTCTGTATAGTACTACAGTATAGTATACTAGCCATTACTAGTCTATACTATACACCGGTCCTCATCACCAACATAGCGACTGTAACGCCCCGGTCCATGGATCTGATTGACCGTATCCGCTAATTACAATGACGAGTTGTTGAGGTTGGGGATTGAACCCCATACCTCCAAGATAAGGGAGCTCTAAACTGGTCATCATCACCAATTGTGCTACGCCTCACTTAATCCAGCAACGACAGATTACTAGACTGTTGAAGTCCCCTAACTTTGCGCCAGACTTGTATCGCAAAAGAGCATGAACGAAAGACATGATCAGATGATTCAACTTCAGTGACGCATAACTTGCAACAGTCTTTTTCAGAAAATTTCACTTCCTCGTGGCGTTTGTATTCAAACTCCCCTGAACCGAAAAAAGCGCTTCTTTTTTCTACGCGCTTCCGGTCATTAGGAAGAATCAACTAAATTCTCCCTTCTTTGAGGGAATCGTCTACAAGTTGGGAAGCTAGACATCAAGTTCAGTGGCTTGATGGGGCGCGTCGCGAAGTTGACACGCTGGTGTTGGTTGCTGACACAACTAGGTGGTGCCTTACCGAAGGTGAACGCGCGGTAGCCTTCGTAGTGGTGCTTCAGGATTTCAATGCAGCTCAGTTGGTGATGAGGACTAGTTTAGAGCTCCCTTATCTAGGAGGTTTGAGGTTCAAACCTCAGCCTCAACAACCACGTCATTGGAATTAGAGGTTGCGGCCAATCAGATCCGTGGAGATGGGTTGAGGTCACTGGTCTGCAGACCTGTAACGCACCCACGGTAGACCGTGACGTTACATAAAGCTCAATTGGTGATGAGGACTAGTTTAAAACTCCCTTATTTGGGAGGTCTGGGGTTTAATCTCCAGCCTCAACAACTGGCATTGAAATTAGCGGATGCGGCCAATCAGATCCACAGAGATGGGTTGGGGTCCCTCGTCTACAGTCTTGTAGCACACCCGCAATAAGACCGGGGCGTTACAACGACACCTTATATTAATCGAGTAAATTTTGTTGAATGCCTGCTGCTCACAGCCAACTAAATTACTCACCGCAACTTAATCATTTATTTTATCTTGTCAAATATAATTTCTATAGCAATTTTTGTAGTTTGTCACGTGTTATATAGTGGAAATGTTGATCAATCTTAAGGGAATAAAACAAAAAACAATTTAAAACTCTATTTTTCGCATTCTCATCACGGGTTATTGAATTGATGCAAGAAAATCTGGAACCTGGACTGCCTTATGCAATTCAAATTTTATAAGTTATACCTAGTTTGGTTAATATGTTTTGTGCTAATTATGCACTGTTAATACAGGTTGTAGGAGTTAATGGCCAGTTTCCAGGACCAATATTGAATATCACAACAAACTGGAATGTTATAATAAATGTTCACAATAATTTGGATGAGCCATTTCTTGTTACCTGGTATGTAACTCAGAATTTCAAGCTTTAAAATGTTTTTTTATGATGATGATGAAAGTGATAATTGTAACAATTGTGATATAGGGATGGTCTACAGCTTCGAAAGAATTCTTGGGAGGATGGTGTTCTTGGGACTAATTGCCCTATTCCTTCTGGTTGGAATTGGACATATGAATTCCAGGTCAAAGATCAGATAGGAAGTTTCTTTTATTTCCCTTCCATCAATTTCCACAGGGCATCAGGCGGCTATGGTGGCATTACAATAAATAATAGAGATGTGATTCCAGTGCCCTTTGGAACACCCGATGGAGATATGACAATATTTATCGGAGACTGGTATACGAAAGACCACAAGGTTGGATTCACAACACTTGGAATTGGCCAGGGATCTTTAATTTTGATATTTGGTTTGTGTGGACCACTAACATTACAGGAAAACAGGAACTAAGAAAAATTCTTGATGAAGGAAGTGAACTTGGGATGCCTGATGGAGTTCTTTTCAATGGTTTAGGACCCTTCCGATACAATGAATCGATTGTTCCAGGTGGTATTGTCCATGCGACAATAAACGTTGAGCCAGGTCATTTGTCTTTCTTTCTTTGTTCTCCATCTAAATCTTGTTAAGTTTATTGAGAAGGAATACTAGCATGTCGTTATTAGATGATGTGTTATCTTACACTCCTTCCAATGTCCTCCAAAGGTAGTTGTCGTTCTAAGGACTTGTTCCGCGGGGTAGAGCTTCTGTCATGAATTTGTGGACGCCGGATGTGCGCGGTCGGCGGAATGACCTACCGTGGCACAACTAAATGGCCGCTGAGCTGCGACAGTGCTCCACCTGATCCACACCCCGGGAATTCTGCCCTGCCAATTGGAGCCAAATAAATCTCATTGTAAACCCCCAAACAGTTCACTGAACAACATTTGCATCCATCTTTAGTTTTCATATTCTAATTTGGTTTCATAAGTTGTTACCTTGAGTGATAGTTGTATAATTTAATGCTCATCCCAGCTGTAATTTTGGTTATGAGTCCTTTAAGATAGTTTGGATGTCAAACATCTCAATGTTGCCTTGATGGAAAATCGGTTATGTTTCTTATTATGTAGTTAACATATGGAATTGCTTGCAATTTATCATGTTTTACCGCATTATGGAGTTATTGTTATGCCAGGAAAGACATACCGGTTACGGGTACACAATGCAGGCATCTCAACTAGCTTAAATTTCAGAATCCAAAATCACAACATGCTCCTCGTGGAGACCGAAGGGTCATATACTGTCCAGCAAAATTATACGAGCATGGATATCCATGTTGGTCAGTCATATTCATTCTTGGTTACCATGGATCAAAATGCTAGCAGTGACTACTATGTAGTGGCAAGTGCTCGATTTGTGAATGAAACAATCAGGAATCAAGTAACCGGGGTGGCCATATTACATTACTCCAATTCTCAAGGGTCTGCATCTGGCCCACTCCCCGATGGACCAATTGAAGATGATACATACTTCTCAATGAATCAAGCAAGATCCATCAGGTACCCAAGCATGCCATGATCATTTTTGTAACAGACACACACACACGCACATGTGCCAGTGTTTTTCAAAATTTCTCTTCATGATTCTAGTTATTTTTGACTATTTTCAGATGGAATGTCTCCACTGGTGCTGCTAGGCCAAATCCACAGGGATCATTTCGCTACGGTCAAATAACTGTCACCGATGTGTATATATTGCTTAATTTACCTGCAGAACCAATAAATGGGAACTTACGGACAACTCTTAATGGAATTTCGTACATTGACCCTTCAACACCTCTTAAACTTGCGCAGCAATTCAGTGTTCCTGGAGTCTATAAGCTAGACTTCCCAAATAGAAGTATGAACAGACCTTCAAAGCTTGATACGTCAATTATTAATGGTACTTATAAAGGTTTTATGGAAATCATATTCCAGAACAATGCTACAACTGTACAAAGTTACCATCTGGATGGCTATGCATTCTTTGTTGTGGGGTATATTCTTTAAGGAGCCGAATGCATGTTTAGCATATAGTTAATTAGTTTGGGCTTAAAACTCATTTTTTTTAATGATTTTAGGATGGATTTTGGAATCTGGACAGAAAATAGCAGAGGCACCTATAATAAGTGGGATGGGGTTGCTCGCTGCACAACACAGGTACAATTTTTTGTTGTTGCTTTTGGATTTGCTAAACTGGAGTTGTTATAGTACCAGGTAACTTGTAGCCTTTGGATAATCCGTACTTCTATACTATGCAAAATGAAAACAATTGTAACTCCATCAGTTAATGAAGATTGGCGAACTTTTTATATATTAATGACATTTTTTTGAAAGATAAGGAACTACTGTTGATGATTTATTCATCCCTCAAAGGGGGTATTTAAAAAACTTGCACAAGGCATAGAAATACTAATTGACGGTGTAAGACTAAACCAATACACCCTAAATTCTCTAATAGACCGACATTGACTCAATATTTCCAATACTTCTCTTCAAGTTGGGGGGGGGGATGTTCCAGCTTGAAAACATCATAAAAAAAATGGAGGTAGGCGACATGGGACAAAATATCAGACGAGCTAGCGCGGGAAATTTCAAATAAGGGAATCAAACCGGGGACATAGCCACACACAACGTAGACCCACACACGACACAGGTCCCACACATGACGTGGACTCGTTGGACTCAGGTCAACCAACATCGTCAACACACACATGTGGAAAGAAACGAAAAAATGTGGGGTTAATCATCAAACGGGCAACCAGGGATAATCCCATGGGGATAATCTATCAGGGATAATCCGCACAAAGAGCGGTCCCACATGACACAGCCACACAACACGGTTTCACACAACACAACTCATTGAGATTATGACAAACAATGATCGTACCCAACACATGTACCAATCAAATGAATAATTGGGGAGACACAAACAACATACGAAATATGCCTGGAGGACGTGTGTGACAAAAGAGAGAGTCGGGAAAATGTCATCCAAGTCACCTTCATCACTAACACTCCCCATCATGTGGAACACGTGCATGAAGAAATATAACACACAATAGACTAAGACGACTAAAACATAAAATAACAACAAAAACTACCACAAAATTTCACATTGGCGAGAGAACGCCACAAAAAGGGGGGGGGGCAGCAACTGGAAGCGATAGATACCAGTTGAAAATTAGGAAACCAATCTTATTATTATTTCCTCTTGGAATGAATACAATACATTACACGTCTCCTTTATTTATACACACAAGAGGGAGACCCAAAACTAAATTATATGATGTGGGACTAATCCTGAAAAGGAGGAGGCTGCTAATTACACGGAGTGCAGATTTGTTTTTTCAATATGAAGTGACAGTCAACTTCAATATGCTTTGTCCTCTCATGAAAGATTGGATTCCTTGATATATATATGACTGCTTTGTTGTTGCAAAACATTGGTAGACAATAGTCATAAACTTTTCCAAGATCACTCATAAGAGCCCGCAACTATTTTAATTCACAGGTGGTTGAAGCCATACTCCTGTATTCAGCCTCAGCACTTGATCTGAATATAACAAATTGTTTCTTGCTTTTCCAGTTTGCCAGATTTCCTCCTATAAAGGTGCAAAAATCAGACGCATAGACTTTCTATCTTCTTTATCATCGACATAGCTGACATCAGAGTAGACTTCAATTCTCAAATAGTTGATCTTCTGAAATAGTAATTCCTTCCCCAGAGATCCTTTCACGTATTCCAGGATTTTTAAAGTTGATTGTAGATAACACTCCCTGGGGGCCTGCATAAACTGACTTACCATGCCTACCGCGGAACAAATATCTGGTCTTGTTACTGTTAGATAGATGAGTTTTCCTACTAGCCGTCTGTATATGATGATATATGAAAAAAGTGGTGAGTCCTCTTTCCAACACTTGTCTTCACCAACAACTATTGGACATTGAGCCGGTTTTGCCCCAAGAAGGCCGGTTTCTTGTAAAAGATCCAATGCATATTTTCGTTGTGAGAGCACTACTGAGTTGTGTTTATGAGAGATTTTTATTCTCAAAAATTACTTAGGAGCACCCATATCTTTTGTGACGAAGTGTTGCAGAAGATGTTTCTTTGTCAGACCAATCCCATCCTTATCATCACCTGTAAGGAGGATGCATCAACATAGACAGCAAAGACAACTAACCCTCGAGAAGTCTTGTGTATGAAGGGAGAGTGATCTGCAGAACTTCGAGTGAAACCAATGATTGAGACAACTTTGCTGAACTTGTCGAACCAGGCCTGCGGGCTTTGCTTGAGGCCATATATTGTGAAGACCCTTTTTCCGGGCTTCCCAAAATGATCGGCATTGATTTCAATAATGGATCGTAGGAAAGAAATACACAATACGAAAAAGAGCAACACAGAACTTTTTAATCCATTATTTTATTTATTTACAACGATCATACATTCGCTTATTTCAAGTCTGTTAAAAATTTACAATAACTTTCTGTACAGAGTAGCCTATGACTTTCAGAATCTTCTTCGATTACTTTGTAGATATTTAACCATACCTGATCTAATTCTTCAGGCGCGAA
Organism: Platanthera guangdongensis; assembly: GCA_039583875.1. Taxonomy (NCBI): domain Eukaryota; kingdom Viridiplantae; phylum Streptophyta; class Magnoliopsida; order Asparagales; family Orchidaceae; genus Platanthera; species Platanthera guangdongensis. Next base: position 22,808,398 of record CM077158.1, on the reverse strand, counting down.
CCTCCGACGTGCACTTGGAGTCACACCTGTTACCTAAAAAAATTGGATTCACTGAGGGTTAGTCATAAAAATATGACTACGTGAGACAGAAATCTCGTGAAACAGTTATACATGCAACAAAGGGAGTATACCGATATGCTTACAGTATATTTACATCATAATTACTGAAATATACAACTTTAAATTCGTTGAAGTCCCACCCTTTTAGTTTCATATTATGGGAAAATACTTATGTATGCAACTTGAATTGGCCACACCCCTGAAGGATGTAATTTTAGGCTCACCCCTATTGGTAAATTCATCAGTAGATGCCTCAACATCATCGGATTCGAATCCTTCATATTTCCCTATGCCGGTTTTTACTTGAATTCTTAATTATCAAACTTTAGTTTTTAATAATAATTTCCCCTCAGAAATCTGTATCGCTTAATTGTCCCATCGCCCACTTTTATTTATTTAGCGATATATCATCGAGTCAAAACTCATACACACATGCAGTTTCTTTAAAAGACAATAAATTAGATAATGCAAAATAATTGGATATCCATAATTTCAAGAAATAAAATACTCACTCTTTCCTTGCCTTTATCCGTATCCTTTTCAGCATGAATGCCACGGTTATCACGGGACGCCATCCTCGAGATTCTGGGCCTTGTAAACCACTGAAATAATATGCATCTTAATTTGGGTTGCGTCTCATTTTACTCGTAGTATAAAGCATAAAAGATTTAGAAAGATTCGCTAAACATCGGGAAGCTGAAACGGTAAACCAGAAATCTCAATTAAATTTACAAAGGCCAAAATCTGATTTTCTACTTTGCCGGACAACTATAAATATGCCTTGAAATGGGCTAAAACCTGCCCCAAATGGACTTCTCGTCCTCTTAAAAGTGTTGTCCAGCAAGGTACAAAAAGTGAGCTAAACATCCATATAAAAACAGTCACTAAACAACTACCAAAAAAACACAACAGTGCAACAAAACATCGTCTAAAAACAGCTAAAACGCAGCCCAAAAACAACAAGAAAACAACCACATTTCAGCCCTAAAACAACGGGAAAACAACAAGAAAAGCCAGTTAAAAACAACTCTATTATCTGAAATTTCAGAAAGTAGAGAGGGAAGAGAACATCCTTACAACAAGAAGAGGAAGGAGGTGCTACACAACCGATCTTTCAAGGATCGCTGGAGGGTGGCGAGATCCTTCCTAGACCTCTAACGGATGTACTGAAGAGTGGAAAACAAAGGAAGAAACATCAGTCCAATGGCAGAGGTGCAACAAGGCAGCGACAAGAAGCAGCAACAGCTCAGGACAGCAGGGAGCAACAGTTTGGGGCAGCAGGGAGTAGCAGTTTGGGGCAGCAGGGAGCAACAGTTTGGGGCAGTAGGGAGCCGCAGTTTGGGGCAGCAGGAAGCAGCAGTTTGGGGACAACACAACCACACAAAAGGTAAGAGAGGAAGAGAGGAGGGAGTGAAGAATTGAAAAAGGTTCAGCGCTTTATAACAAGAGATAAGAGATCACAAGACAAACAAGCCAAATAAGAGAGTTATTGCACCTCTTAGAGGTGTCCCCAAATCAGCCCCAAAGCACATAATAGCCAACACTTGGCTAGCCAAGTGTCAAAACCAGCCAACACACAAACCAACCAACACGCTAACTCAAATTCAGCCAACCCACCACTAAAGACAGCCCATAAATTTACACAAGCCCACTTGAAATTACTATTGGCACACAATAAATAAAAGCAAGAGTGACATCATGAAAAAAAATGCGCGAAAAAATCTTGAAAAATTCGTACTGCCTTATCTCATCATCGGGGCAAAAATAAATATTTTGTTTTGCGAATTTTGGGTTGTCACATATATTACCTTCCGCAGTTTTCACACCTGAGATTCCCCTTGAGCAACATACCCAGGAGATTGCTCCTTATATACCACTTCCTGGAGTTCCCCATAGAGGAAGACATTCTTGACATCTAATTGAGACATCTCACAATCCTTCTTAATGGCCACAAAAAAGAAAACCTGGTTCGCGCTGATGCAAGCAACTGGGGGGGGGAGAAGATGTCAAAGAAGTCTACACTATATGTCTGAGTAAAACCTTTGACAACTAGCCTGGCCTTATAGCGATCCACAGTCCCATCATGATGAAATTTTACCACAAAGACCCATCAACAACCAACGACATCTGCCCCTGGAGGGGTATGAGACAAGAGTCAAAGTACCCCTTTCTGTTAAGGTGTTCATTTCTTTATCCATAGCATCTATCCAATGAGGAAGGATAAGAGCTTCTTGGTAGGTAGTCGGGGTGACAGTGGTTGAGAGAGCCAGAGCAAATTTTTTGCAAGTGGAGGAAAGACGAGCATACGAGACAACATCATGAATGAAATGTTGATTGCACGTCTCAACTCCCTTTTGAAGAGCAATGACAAGATCGAGGTCCGATTTATTATCTGTAGCAGATCCATCCGACAAAGAGAGTGCTGACCCGTGAACTGTCTGAGATGGCCCTAGAGATAAAGAAGAAGAGGCGGGAGATGAAGTTGGAGAGAAAGTGATTGGTGTGGTAAAAGGAGGTGGAGCGAGCTCAGGTGAAGGTGCAAAAACAATGGGTAGAGAAGGAGTATCATTAGGTGGTGAGAGTGGTGGGTGTTCGAACAGGAAAAAGAAGACCGAAATTTGGATTAACAAAATTTTATTATCCAAAAAATGTGTGTATTATAAAGGCATAGCCTCCTTTTTATAGAATGGAGGAGATGTGAGAGATTACACATAAGCAACGCGGGACTAATAAATACATGTACACGTAACTATACAAACCGCACAAGCCGCATAGGCCGCGCGGTTAAGACTAACCGCCCGACCATAACACAGGTGAGAGCAAGCCGCACTGCCTTCAAGCTGCCTGTGCCTAACCACCAGACCGCCCGGTCTCCTAACCAGCAACAACCAGCAAGCAACCCGCTGGAGAGAAACCGCCAGACCGCGCGGTCTCCAAGCCGCCAGAGACATATCGCCAGACCGCCCAGTCTCTATATCAACACTCCCCCTCAAGCTGAAGCATATATATCGATCATGCCCAGCTTGTTGCAAATGTGAAAGAAGGAAGCAAACACCGGCTTGGTGAAAATATCTGCTAACTCGTTGTCGGAGGTAACGAACGGAGTACAATTCTGTTTCTCCAAAATCTCTTCCCGAATAAAATGACAGTCGACTTTAATGTGCTTTGTCCTCTCATGGAAGACCAGATTTTTAGAGATATATATAGCGGCCTTGTTGTCGCAGAACATAGGTAGAAGATGGTTGTAAACTTCTCCTAAGTCCAGCATGAGAGCCCACAACCATTTTAATTCACATGTGCTCGACGCCATATTTCGATATTTAGCTTTCTGTACTAGATCTGGAGACAACAGACTGTTTCTTGCTCTTCCAGCTCACAAGCTTTCCCCCCACAAATGTGCAAAAGCCCGATGTGGAATTGCGATTTCCTTTGTCATCAGCATAGCTAGAATCCGAGTATGCTTCAACCTTCAAATGACCATTCTTCTGAAACAGTAGTCATTTTCCTGGCGCAGCTTTAACATACTCCAATATCCTTAAGACAGACTGTAGATGACACTCCTTAGAAGTTTGCATGAACTGGCTAACCTTGCCTACAACATATGAGATGTCGGGTCTGGTTACCGTGAGATAAATGAGTTTGCCGACAGGACGTCTGTACCTTGTAACATCGGATAGAAGAGGCGAGTCATCTGTTCCAAGTTTTATCTTCTCTAGTAGCCATGGTACATCGGACAGGTTTAGCCCCAGTTAACCCTGTCTCTTTTAAAAGATCAAGGACATACGTTGGGAGAGGAACAAGGAGTTGAGCTTTCGAGAGATTTCTATCACCAGAAAGTATTTTGGAGAGCCCATATCCTTCGTGGCCAGATGTTGACGGAGATGCTTTTTTGTCAATGTTACCCCAGCCTGATCATCTCCAGTGAGAAGAATATCATCCACATATACGACAAGAACCACCAGACCCAGGGAGGTTTTGCGAATAAACAATGAGTGATGACAGAACTTCTGGTAAAACCTACGTCTGCCACAATGCAACTAAACTTGTCAAACCAAGCCCGTGGGCTTTGCTTTAGGCCATAAATTGCCTTCTTTAGCCTGCATACCTGTGTCTCTCCCTGAGCAACTTACACAGGAGGTTGCTCCATGTAGACATCCTCCTGAAGATCACCGTAGAGAAAGACATTCTTGACATCCAGTTGTGAAATGGGCCAATTCTTGTTGGCGGCCACAGAGAGGAGAACCCGAATGGTGCTGAGACGAGTAATGAGAGAGAATGTATCAAAATAATCAATACCATAAGTCTGGGTGAAGCTTTTGGCGACAAGGCGCACTTTGTAGCGATCCACACTACCATCCGGCCCTAAACTTCACAACAAAGACCCAGCGACAGCCAACAATATTTGTGCCCAGCGGAGGAGGAACAAGGGTTCATGTACCTCGCTCAATGAGGGTGACAATTTCCTCATCCATGGCTGCCTTCCAATAAGGAATAACAAGGGCGTCCTGGTAGGTGCGGGGAGTGGCAGTGACAGATATAGCCAATGCAAAGTTTCTGTGAGAAGGAGTAAGACGAGCATAAGAAACAACAACAACAACAAGAGAGTGCTGGGTACAATGTCCGCACCCCTTTGCGAAGAGCAATGAGAAGATTCAGATCGACGTGTTCCTCAGTATTCCGGTACATTCCGTGGTGGAGAGAGCTGACCCGGGAGTAGAGAGAGACGACCGCGGAGAAGAAGGTGAAGACAGCTGAGGTGGAGAGAGAGGAGCAGGAGACGAAGGACGCAACGTAGGAGGAGAAGACTCGGTAGGTGTAGACGGGACGGAGGGGATGGGAGTAGGAGAAATCTCGGTAGGAGAAGCAGGAACATCAGGTAGAAGAGAGGAGTCTGTAGAGAAATATGACGTATTTTCAAAGAAGGTTACGTCCGCAGAGACGAACTGCTTGCGGAGAACATAGTCAAAACAACAATAGCCTTTCTGAGTGGTAGAGTAATCCAAAAAGACACATTTGGTGGCACGCGAGGAGAGTTCTGTCACAGGTGGCGGAGGGAGCGTGCACAAAGGCCGTGCACCCAAAGATACGCAAAGGGAGAGGAAACAGATCCTTGCCCGGATAGAGAATGGAGAATGAGGTTTGATTGTGGAGAACCGTGGAGGGAATGCGATTGATGAGATAGCAGGAGATGAGAACAGCATGACCCCAATAGGAGTGAGAAACCTACATTTGTGTTATCAGAGTGCGAGCGACATCAAGGAGGTGACGGTTTTTGCGTTCAGCCACGCCATTTTACTGTGAGGTATAGACACAAATAGTTTGATAAACAATCTCATGTTGCATACAGAAAGAAAAAAAATCTTGACTAAGATATATTCTTTGACGTTATTAGAGCGAAAGAACTTAATAGATACATCAAACTGCGTTTTAACCATGAAGTAAAAGGATGTTCATACAGAGAACAATTCAGAGCGATCTTTTAAGAGATACACCAATGTACAACGAGAAAAATCATCAATGAACGTTACAAAATATGAACTACCCTGACCTATGGTGAGGACATGAACAGGACCCCAGATATCGGAGTGAACTAGATCAAACAGATGGGAAGATCCACGACCTTGCTTTGGTGGGAAGGAGAAGCTGTGATGCTTGCCGAGCTGACAGACTTCACAGTTGAGAGGAGCACTTTGCGGAAGTAGTTGGGGCAGAAGTTGACGAAGAAGTCATGGAGGAGCATGACCAAGGCGAAGATGCCATTGGAGAAGATCTGTAGAAGAGGAGGAGAAGGCAGACAGAGCAGAAACATTGTCGAGGAAGTAGAGGCCGCCGCTCTCAGTTCCAGTAGCAATCGTCCGTTGGGAGTCCGGATTCTGAAAAGAACAAGACGTAGGAGTGAATGTGACGGAACACTGTAGTTGCTTGCATAGAGAGGTAACCAATAATAAATTGCAAGGGAACTTGGACACATAGAGGGTATCCGCCAAGCGAAGAGATGAAGTGACTTGAACCACTCCCGTCCCATTGACCGATGATGGAGAGCCGTCCACAACAAAGACCGGGGGCAACCGATCATGTGTTTCCTAGGAGAGAAAAACACTGAGGATTGCCGGTCATATGATTGGTAGCACCAGAGTCGATCAACCATTTTCCGTGAGTAACGACGTGGGCACTACCGGAAGACGTGACCACCGAGGCAGACTGCTTCGAGGAGGAGGTGGAAGCCATAGAAGAGAGACCTCGTGAATAGCTAAGGGGAAACCGCGCGAACAACAATAAGGTCGCGCGAACAGCAAAGAGGCCACGCGATAGCAGGAGAGAGCAGAGGCGGCGAGAATACCAAGTCGCGGTGAGAACAACAGGATGCGGCGATAAGAAAAGATCGCGACGAGAAGGGCAAGTCACAATGATAAGAAAGGATCGTGACGACTAAGGGAAGATCGCGGCAAAAATAGCAAGGCGCGGCGACAACAAGTCGCAGCGAGAAGAAATTTCGGCGAGAAGAGCAAAGCGCGACGACAACAATAAGTCGCGGCGAGAAGAGAAGGTCGCAGCGACTAGGAACAGGTCGTGGCGAGAATGGCAGGACGCGAGCAGAAATAAACCTTAGCGACTACGAACAGGTCGCGGCGAGGTGGAAAAGGCAAACAGAGAGGTCGCGAAAGCAGGTCGAGAGAAGAAGGGGCAAACCGCAAAACAGGTCGCGAGAAGACCGGTCGCGTGGACAGAGGAATCTCACAAAATCAGGTGGAAAAGATCGAGTCCTCTGATACCATGTTCAAACAGGAAAAAGAAGACCGAAATTTGGACTAACAGAATTTTATTATCCAAAAAAATGTGTGTATTACAAAGACATAGCCTCCCTTTTATAGAATGAAGGAGATGAGAGAGATTACACATGAGCAATGTGAGACTAATAAATACATGTACAAGCAACTATACAAACCGCACAAGCCGCATAGGCCGCGCGGTTAAGACTAACCGCCCGACCATTATACAGGAGAGAGCAAGCCGCACTGCCTTCAAGCTGCCTGTGCCTAACCACCAGACCGCCCGGTCTCCTAACCAGCAACAACCAACAAGCAACCCGCTGGAGAGAAACCGCCAGACCGCGCGGTCTCCAAGCCGCCAGAGACAGACCGCCAGACCGCCCAGTCTCCATATCAACAGTGGGTCGTGCGCAAAGTTGGGAGTATGTTCCAAGAATGTGACGTTAGCAGAGTCTTACTATTTCTGTATAAGAGGTCATAACATCAATATCCCTTTTTAGTGAGAGAGTAGCCAAGAAAGTTGCACTTAATGGAGCGAGGGGAGAGTGTATTATGACCAGGAGGAGGAGAGTGGAGAAAAGCCATACAACCAAAGACTCGTTGGGTTAAAGGAAATGGTGTGGCACCTCGGTATAAGATGGAGAAGGGGGGGTTTGCCTCGAAGAACTGAAGAGGGAATACAGTTGATGAGATGGTAAAAGATGAGCACGACATGACCACAATATGATCGAGGGACATTCATTTGGGTGAGAAGAGTACGAGCAACATCCAGAAGATGACGATTCTTGCGTTCAACAACCCCATTTTGCTGGGAAGGATACGAACAACTGATTTGATGGATAATGTCATGATGCATACAAAAAGTCAAAAATTGATTACTAAGATATTATTTAGCATTATCAGTACGAAGAACTTTAATGGACGCACCAAACTGTGTGCGAATTTCATTATAAAAGGTAATGAATACAAAAAATAAATCAGAACATGTTCTTTTAAAAGATATGTCCAGGTACATCGAAAAAAATCATCAATAAATGTAACAAAATACATACTGCCCCTACCAACAGACCTGGTAGGGGAATGACCCCAGATGTCCGAATGAACAAGATCAAACAAACGAGAAGAGTGACGTCCCTGTTTTGCTGGATAAAAGGAACGATGGTGTTTGCCAAGTTGACAGGTTTCACAATTGAGAGATGAATCTTCCTTTGACAAGTTTGGTAGGAGCTGGTAGAGGAGGCGTGGAGGAGGATGACCAAGGCGAAAATGCCACTGTAGAAGAAAGGTAGATGTCGAGAGTGCAAAAACATTGTCCGGGAAGAAAAGGCCGCCGCTTTCAGTCCCGGTAACAATCGTATCCTTGGAATGCGGATCCTGAAAAGAACAAGTAGTGAATGTAAATGTAATCGAGCAATTTAGTTGTCTACATAGAGATGTAACAGAGAGCAAGTTCCATGAAAAAGTCGGCACATAGAGAGTGTTCTCGAGTTGAATAGACCGAGCGGCTTGGACAGTACCGGTTCCCCACATAGGGGACGGAGAACCATCCTCAACAAAAATCGGAGGTGACCGGTTATGTTTTTCCAAATGAGAGAAAAAAAAGAGGATTGCTTGTCATATGATTAGTAGCACCAGAGTCAATGAACCATTTACCCTTGGTGACCATGTGGGTACTACCTGAAGAGGAGGCAAGAGATGTCGACTTCTTTGTGCTAAAAAAAGTGGCGTCACCCGCTCGAGGGTGGAGATGAGGATTCTTGACCCAACAACGATCCACAAGGTGTTCTGTTTTTCCATAATGAGAACAGAGGCATCGTGACGGACCTCACCCACCTGAGTGACCTCCACGACCACTAGGGTTTCCACAATGAGTCAGATGAGCCTTGGTGTCGGGAGGAGGCGGTGAGGCAAGCAGAGGACGCTAAAGAAGGGAGGTGGCATCAGAAATGCGAGCAACAGTAGCGTCAAGGGTGAGAGAGTCAGCTTCTCCTAAAATTTGTTGTCAGATCATATCATAAGACTCTGGAAGGGGAAGAAGATAACACACCACTAGAAGTTCCTAAAAGTGTTTATGTTGTTCGACAAGATAAACGGAGAAGAGTCGATACTAGAGAAGTTCGACACTAAAAGCTTACACCTCTGGTAAGCAGCTGCAGGAGTCATTGTGGGGTGGGCAAAGAGATCAACATATAACTTGTATATGCGAGAAGTTTGAGCCCCCTTGGAGTAGAGAGTAGCTAGATGAGTCCATGCAACCTTAACTTTTTCATCATGGCGGATAATGGACAGACACTTGTCAGAGAGACTGTTAGCAAGCCACGTTCTAACTAGAGCATCACTGACATCCCAATCGTCAATGGTAGCATACCCTCTGGCAGGAGGGTCATCAGTGAGGTGATAACGCTTGTGCTGAGACCGTAACAAAAAGGTGAAGGAAACACTCCAATCTGGATAGTTTGGGTCGGTCAGCTTGGAGGCAGTGCCAAGATTGTCAGAAGGAGTGGAAGCTGAAGAGGCGGTCTGAACTGGTGGCGCGGATCGGGTAGAGGAAGAGAGAGTCAGAGTTTCCATACAGAGAGAGAATAAAGCGGATAGAGAAAGCAAACTGCGTGGCTAGAGAGAGACCGCACGAAGACGGCAGAGATCGCAGAGAACACGAAAAACAAAGAGAAGAGAGGGCAGACGGTTAAGAAACTGAAAGACAACAACGATCAGAGAACACGATGAAGGAAGATGTTGAAGCCGACGATTCACATATCCTCATTTTGACAATATCAAATCTCAGGTTGTATTTGATTACGTGTGTGTTTGACACAGTGTGCAGGTTTACAGGTTCAAGCGAAGCGAAGAATTCAACTTTTGTGGCCTATCGCCGCGCGCTAGCCCTGATTAATTGGAGTAGGCGCTCGGGAACCTACCGCACGACGTTAGAACTACTGCCGCGCTAGTCCCGGGACTTAATTTAACCAGGCGCACTGTGAGCTACCGTGCTGCGCTATCTTCCTACCGCGCAGCGCTAGCTCACTCAACGCTCGGCGAGATGGATTCATCGAGACGACATGACTACCGCTAGGAGCTATCTTTGGACCGTGCCGCGCTAGCACGAAAAAGCTGAAAAATAATATTCTCAGAATATTTTTTCCAGATACGCTTGACAGCTGTCGCGTCAACGCGCGAAGACCTACCGCCGAGCGCTAGTCTTACCGCCGAGCGCTAGTATTACCGCCAGCGGTAGCATGTTTTTAGAAGACGTATAAAAAGCGTCTCGTTTTCTGATTTCCCAAGTGAGACGAATTGAGACTCGAAGATTTCATTCCTAGGGTTTGGTAGCCGCCTCTGAGCACTGTTCCGCCGTCTCCATCGAAGTAAGAGATAACCGCTTTCCTCCCGTTCGCGCACGAAGATCTCCGACGAGCCAAGGACTACAACGGCTACGAGGAGTTGATCGGTTGCAACCACACGAAGATCTCTAGCACCGGTCACTGATCACTCAACGGAGGAATCGTCTTGATAGAGATTCAATCTTTAATCTTTTTATACTTGTTGTACTTTTTCTTTTCTGTATTCTTGTGGTAAGGGAAATGGACCGGTAAAGGTCGTCGGAATCCGGGGAGGATTTCGTGAGAAATCGTCCCGGGGAAGGGACGTCTAGATCAGGGGATCTAGCGGGGCTCTAAGACACTTCCTTGCTTGAAGGTGAAGAGCCTGCTCAGAGACCTTTCTTGTAGGGAAAGTGAGAGAGCCAACCGGTCCGGGTAGTGGGTCGGTATAGAAAACCAAAAGAGTTTCTTCCTTCACCGCCTCCAATCTCCGGCGTCACGGAGATCAAACTTTTGTAATTGAAAAACACCTTTTGGTTTTGATTGAATAAAGTTATTTGTGTTCTTATTTCTGCGTATATCATCATGGTTGTTCTCTGGTGGATTTTTGAAAGGGGTATAATTCTCCAATAAGAAATTTGCCAAGGAAAACGAGGTCTGTGACCTACCGCCGCGCGCTAGCAAGCTAGCTACCCGCGGTAGCTTCCAGAACTGGTTTTCCTAGCCCAAAATATTTTGAATTTTTAATTAACGCTCAAAACCTTATTCACCCCCCTTCTAAGGTTGGCCACATGATCCAACAAAAAAAACCACACAAAGCACATGGACGCGGGCGGTTAGAATACCGAAGTCCGCGCAGGTCTTGCCGGACTAGAGCAAAGATCAGAACTAAATGATCGATGTTCGCTCTGATACCATGTGAGAACCTGGAAATATAGCAACCGTAATTAACAACAACACACAAAAAAATTAAAAATAATAGATTTTTTATTTCCAAAAAACTGAATATTACAATGAGTATGACCTCCTTTATATAGAATGGAGGAGAGAGGGAGAGATTACAATTTGCAACGGGAGACTAAAACATACGAATATACACAAATGCGGCTGGAGCGGTCTGTGCGGTTTGGACAATCAAACCGCGCGGGCTGTGCGGTTAGACAAGCTAACCGCCCATGTCATTCAACATCCTTGAGCAGGTATGGCTTGAGCGGTCTGTGCGGTTTGGACAAATAGACCGCACGGGCTATGCGGTTTGACAAGCTAACTGCCCATGACAGGTTTAGCCGCCAGCCTTCATATTTTCTGACAATCTCTAAGAGTTTCTCTCCAAATGAGAGATTACACAAGACTTCCCCCGGTGACGAACACACTCTCCAGCCTCCTTTTATATAGATGAGGATGATACTTCAAATAAGCTAAATTTAATGGTACTCAACTTGATATCTACCGCAGTTACTTGGTTATGTCATGAACAAAGACGGATCCAAGAATTCTGACTGGGGGGCAATCAAAAGGCGAAGCAAAAATAAATAAATTGATCAAATATTGAATAGAAAAATAATGTGGACAAGAGAAAGCCTCAGATTTTATTAAACAAAAAGAGACAAACAATCATATAGATGTCATTTCAGTTGTGAACGATGAATTTAAATTCATAGAATTCATCTATGATCAAATCTTTATCAATTTTTTCGCTATTTCTCGTTTAATTTATAAAGTCATGTATTTTACAAAAAATATTTCTTTCATCTTGTTGCAAAGCCTTGTTTTAACAAGCTTTATAGCATAAAAGGACCATTCATAGCAGAAATACTCAAATACCACAAGAATAGTCGAACAGAGCAGTGAAGAACTGAAGCGGAATGTTCCTTACATTGCGAATAGCGATCAGTAGCTGTTATGCGGATTCAATCAAATGAGAAGAAATGGAATATCAATTACCTCGCCTCAATCGAAGGAGCTGATAAGTGACTAGCCGAGAATCGATCAATATGTAGAATTGTGACGCGCCGACGCCGACTTCGATCTTGCACGTGACAGAGGAATACGAAAGAAATATGACACAAACTTCGATCAATCGAAGGAGCGGTTTTCGTGTCGCCCGTCGCCGAGCCGAGGGTTGTTGCCTTAGGTACGATTGTACGAAAAGGAGAACGGCGGGATCCACTTAAGGAAATGAGGGTTCTGAAATTAGGGTTGAATGCATCGTATAGGCTGAGAGCAAGACGAAGGGACCTGATTTATTTTATGGGCTTGAGGACTAAACCCATTACACTCTATAATATATTAGTATCAACGATGCAAGACAGTGCATAGGGTTTGCACGCCTGTCGGCTATTTGTAGGAAACCCTAAATGCATGCGAAGATTAAATTAATTTTGTCAATTTTAGAGCGGGCACATCACTTAAAAAATTACGCAACTTGGATTTTTTGAAAGCACAAAATTACTTCTTCATTAAAAAAAATGAATTTTCTTAAATAATGGTTCAATTCTGAATCCGGGGAAGGAACTTCACAACTTTCGTTCCGTTCCCCTTGTCGTGTCAAAACAGAAATTGTGAACTCCAAATACATTTCTGTTTGAAGTTTTTGACGTAGCGTTTGCTGACAAAATTCGGGCGAATACCCAACAAGAATCTATTTATCCCAATGAGAAAATATAGGGGCACACACAAAGGAAAAGATAAAAACAATTACTCATGGAAAGAGACATCTTTCCGTATTCGAAGTTGATGTCAATCACGCGAGAAACTTTTCGTCACCTTCAATTTCCCTCTCCGAGGTCGGCCGCTATTGCACACGGGCACCAAGGAGAAATTTCGCTCATTCTCACGCGAAAGTAGTTCCACGGAATCTCAAACCTCTAGGGAGGCCACAAACTAAACAACCTAAATTCACTCGCTCTTCACACTCAAAGTGATTCCACGAAATCTCAAACACTCGCAGTGGCTCCACGAAATCTCACGCACTAAGATCTAATATCAATCCCAAGTCTCCTACCGTAATCGGACTACTGTACAGTAACATTAAAGTTAATGTTCATCATCCTCTAATTACACAACAACAAGCATTCTCATACACTTATCGACAACCTCCACTCTAAAACAGGAATCAACAATAACTATCTACAAAGCAACAGTTCACGGAAGAAAAAAATGGCCATATGCAATTTCTCAACCCCTACGGCATTATCTTTCTCTTCCTGACTCTTACCGGAACACAAAAAAAACACCAAATTCCTATTCATCATCAACTATCACTACAGGGGCTCAAAACACAAGCAACCCTCAAATGGAGGTAAACATAAGCAGCAAAGCTCACCAGATTCATCGACCTAATCAAAGTTACAACAAATCGCCTAAACTCCTAATCACTGTTCATCATCCCTAACACCTACAACTCTCACACAGAGCTTTAATCGCGCCTAATTTCTAATAGGAAGCACACAACAACCTCTTTCTCACAGCAAACAAATCACAATATGTTCATTAATGACCCCACTTTTAACTTACACATCACAACCCCTTTTATAGGGTTTCAAAAACAGTTAAACAAACAAAAACTGAATAAACAGGGGAATCTCCAAGATCGGCAGAAACAGTAACGTGGAGCTGAAACCCGCCGGGAAGAGGTGTTGCGGCAGCGGTTGTAGGCGTCGTGGCCGTCGGATGGAGCGCTAATGTCGGTGAGGTGGCGTCGTGGGATTCAACGCGTGCAGCATCGCGGCGGAAGAAGCAGCAAGGAGTTGCTGCCCTAACTTTGCGGGAAGATAAGCAGCTGGGCCGGCTTGGAGGAGAGATGAACCGCTCTACCTAAACTTAATAAATAAATAAATAATATAAATAAATAAATAAATAAATAAAAATATATATATATATATATATTGATATGTATATATCTTATTGTATAAAACAATATATGTATTTGGAGGCACACCATAGATCAAACAAGAGCCATTGGATTAGGAGAGAGAGCATGAGATGGGGGAGAAAGTTGGGAGAGAGAGTAAGGAGAGAGAGAAAGAGAGAGAGGGGAGGAAAGAGCGAGGGAGAGAGAAAAGGAGAGATGGCGGAAGGGGAGGAGAAAGGGGGCGGAGAGAGAGGGAGAGAGATGGGGAAGGGAGAGAAAGAAAGAGAGAGAGAAAGATTGCTTGAAATTAATGTTTTTTGCGACAAAACGTAATTTTTTTATATAAAATAAAAATTGTTATATTTATTTATATTTTTTTTACGGTCATTTTGAGTACTCATATGTATATATTGCGGGCACTGCCCGTCTTGATGCGGGTGCATCCCGCTTTGATGCGGGCGCAGCCCGCAACGACGCATCGAGCACGGGAGAAGCCCGTTCGGAGGCAGGCGAAGCCCGCCTGGATGCGGCCGAAGGCCGCCCGAGAGCATCGAGCACGGGCGTAGCCCGTGCGAAGATGCTCGTATATATATAAGTATATATTAATATATATATATATTTAAGTATTTTTAACCGTTATATATATATATATATTTATAGATTTATATATATATATATTTCAAAAAATACAAAAAAAAATCATTACATAAATTGCAAAATAACATAATGCAACAATCAAGGCCGATAGATGTCCGGACGGGTGCGGCGTCAGAAACTTTTGCGACGACCCGATCTGTGCTGGTCTCCACCAATTAGTCTATATTATTTAATTTAATTTAAAATTTCTTGGGGGGGGGGGGGGGTGCTATGAAACGGATCATTTAGTTATGTTGTCTTTAACTATGTATCTTAGTTAATGGAGTATCATATTTTTGTATTGTTAATTCGAGGTTAATTCTAAATTTTAATTATGCAAATGTTTTCCTGCAATTACTCTAATTCTAGGGGACCTATTTGGACAGAAATGTTGGTAAGTCTATTAAAGTTCCTTAGTGCTTGGAAATCCTAGTAATCATTTTTCTCCTCAATTTTCTGTGTATTCTAGCTTTCCTCTCTCTCTCCTCTCTTTCTCAGGATTTAGTCTCTTTGTCTCCTTTCCTCAATCTCCTACCTTCCAAGGTTTATCCCCGTACACTAGATCATCAGATTATCATGGTAATTTTGTATCCTTATGGTAATTTTATCTTTTCGACCCCACTATAGTGGGATAAAGGCTTGAGTGTTGTTGTATGGTAATTTTATCTTTACTCAGCGCTGCATTAACCATGCTGCAGGTTTTCCCTGGTGCATGGACAGCCATCCTTGTCTCCCTTGACAATGTGGGCATATGGAATTTGAGGGCTGAGAATCTGGACTCTTGGTACCTGGGGCAGGAATTATATGTCAGCGTGGTGAATCCTGAAGTTACCAATAAAACCGAGCTTCCTTTGCCTGATAATGCAATTTTTTGCGGTGCTCTGTCATCCTTACAGAAGTAAGACATTTTCCATATGTTTTTGTTGTTTACTTTGAAATATCATTTAATTCAACTTGCATGGTACCAGGCTTAAAGCTGTTGATTTTATGAAAAATTTGGATATAATGTCACTAACTTCGGATGAAAAAAACTCTCTTCTAGTGGAGGAAGAAACAAAATCACATTACTCATGCTCAAGTTTTTCTAAACTAGAAATAATAGTGAAAGTAGAAAAAAATGCAAGCAACTAACACTCATAATTATATAATTGTTTGGATCAAACTCACGAACAATATTTTCACACAATTTTCTCTCAATCATAGGCTTTTAAAGGCCCACAAAGCTCACTGTTTCAACATACAAGCCATGCTCAAAAATAGTTAAACAAAACCAATTAACAGCCACCACAAATACCACCATGCACATATTCAGCCACTACATCCATTTCCTCCTCTTACGGTCCACTATTTCCATATTTCCATCTCTCACGCATGTATGTTGTGAATTTGTTACGGAGTTACACGATGACGAGCCTCCTTGGAAAGTTTACACACACCTGGCGCGTATATCGGATGGCTCCACCATTCCCGCGAAAGATAATTAGTAATTTATTGGTTGCTTCGTTTGCTTGTGACGTTTTATTTGTTGTTTTGTTTGCTTGGGCCATTTTAAGTATTTTCGTATTTCTTAATTTCCGAATTTCCTTTTATATTTGCTCCTCATCTCTATAAGAGGATGCGTAAGCCCTGTATTATTTTCATCCTGAAATGAATGTGTGTTTTCTCTTTCTCCTTTAAACCCTAATCCCTCCTCACTTCCTCTCTTTCCCGTAGCCGCCGATCTCCCGATACCCCAACAATTGGTTTGATCTCCCCGTCCGCCCACCACCGCCGGCTGCCGGAGTACCAGCGCCATCCGAAGCCCACGCCAAGTCCGCGACCTGCATCGCTCCCGCGTTGCTGCCCTGCACCGCGCCCCACACCTCAGTTTCGCGCTGCGTTCCGATCGCTGCCACGCGCGCCGCATCCAGGCCGCTGCCCCGCGCACCCCGACTCCACTTCTGCCCCCTCCCCCTGTCCGCACCACCCCATCCGCAACCACAATAGGCCGCAACACCTCTGCCGCGTCGTCCAGTCCGTACCCGTACAACCCGCTCCACGCCGCCGCTGCCCTTCCTTCCGTGTTCATAGCACCGAACACCCATTCCACCGCCAAGGCTCCATCGGAAGACGCCAACAAGGCCCTTCTACGCCGCGTCAACACCCAGGAGTCCATCGTGGCCTCCTTGCAGGCCTCCTTGCTCCCCATCCACGCAAAGATTGATGCGTTACAACCTCTCGCTGCCTCTTCTGCCAGCGGACCCGCGTGCCCGGCCACCGCCACGTCAATCTTGGGGGCGGCACCACTTCCGCACATCGGGGACGCCGCACCCCCTCTTCCCCCCTGTCGCCCGACCCTTGCCTTGGATCTTCCCACCTTCGCCAGAGTACACACGATTGGGTGGATCGCCAAGGCAGAACAGTACTTCGATCTCCACCACACACCCGAGCAGGACAAGGTCTCTACCGCCGTCGTGGGACTCAATGGCTCCGCCCTCCACTGGGCCCGTTGGCTCCGCCAGACCAACCCGACCATCTCCTGGTCGGAAATCAAGCAGGAAATGATTCGCTGCTATGACAACCGTTATTCCGGCTCCGTCATGTGTGTGGTACGACAATCCAGTATGCTGGATGACTACATCGATGAGTCCGCGGCCCTCGTCACTCATGTTCCAGGCTTGACACCAGATCACTATCCCGATTTCTTCATGCAAGGCCTTCGACCAAACATACGGTCTCGACTCCGCTCCCATCACCCTCGGACGGTGTCCGAGGCCCTCGACATGGCCCGCATTGTGGAAGCAGATTTGTCCCCTCGGCCCCGCCGATTCCAGGCGGGCCTCCGCCAGGTGGCCGCCCATGGAGGACTCCTACTCCGGAGCCCCAAGCCCCTTGGCCCCCTCCGGCCGCAAGGCCAGGCTGTCTAGCCTCGCCTCAGCTGTTCTCAAACCGCGAGTTTGTTGACCTCCGCCGCAAAGGGCTGTGTTTCCATTGCCGTCAACCCTATTCTCCTACCCATGTCTGCACGGTCAAGAAGTTTCATGCCATCATCGGTGACTTCGAGCCAGAGATTACTTTGGCGGACTTTGAAGACCCTAAGATCGCGACGGAGGACACCACAGTGGTTGCCGCTGACGCAGGCCTTCACCATTTGGAGCTTCCATGCTTTTCCGTGGGCGGCATTTCAGGTCCCCAAACCATGAAGCTGACAGACAAGTCGGGCGACTACCACATTGTCATCATGGTGGACAGTGGGGCGAGTCATAATTTTATTTCCGCTCATTTGGCCCAGCAACTGCGTCTTCCGATGGAACCTTCTGCAGATTTCACTGTCAGTCTGGGCGATGGTCGTCGCCACTCGATCCAGGGCCGTTGTCCGTCCGTCTCGCTTTCAGTCGGCCCTTACTCGGTGATGACAAACTTCTACATCTTCGGCCTTGAAGGGTTCGATGCCATTTTGGGAGTTGCGTGTCTCGGCACGCTGGGCGACGTGCGAGTTAACTGGGGGACTATGACGATGCGTTTTCTCCAGGATGGTCGGGAGTGCTTCCTTGTGGGAGACGCCACACTACTTCTCTCCCCCGTCTCCGTCCGCGCGATTCAACGGACTGCGGACGTCGATTTTTCGGCTTAGCTCTGGACCATCTCGGGCGCCGCGCCACCGGCCTCAGCTCCACCTCCTGGCCTTCAGTCCCTCCTAACCGAGTTTGCGGATCTATTTGCTGCACCATCCGGGTTGCCACCGTTTGTCCGCACGATCGTGCCATACCTTTTCAGCCCGACGTATCAGCAGTCTCAGTTCGACCATACCGCTACGGGCACGTGCAAAAGGATGAGATCAAGAGGCTGGTACGCGATATGTTGATGAGGGGACTCATCCGCCTCAGTGCCAGCCCCTTTTCCAGCCTGGTCCTGTTGGTTAGGAAAAAAAGACGGTAGTTGGTGTTAACCCAGAAATCGACGATCCTTCCCAAGGTAGCCAGCTGGCTAGTCGCGACCTTCAAATTCTCCCTGGAGTTCGTGACAAGTCCATAGTGTAGGCGGACATATTTCTCTATCCGCCCAGGTCCCGTAGCAACCGCGTGCCCTGCGGGACGGCGGGCTGTTCCCATAGCTCAACCTCGCAGGCCGCGCGGTTAGGCCCGCTAACCGCACAGCATTTTTCCTTACAGGAGGCAATCCAAAGCAAACAGGGGGCGATCTATGCGATCTATCCCTTCAGTCCGCCAGGTCGCCCAACCAGCGTCAACCCTAGACCAATTCAACCGCCGCGGGCTCGACGGACTCACGCTCCGGCTCCCCATCAGAGGGTTTCCTCCCCTACAGGGGCGGCCTGCTCCTCAGGCCGCCTCTTCTGCCTGCCCAGTGGCGGCCAGCTCCTCAGGCCGCCACCCAGGGGCGGCCTGCTCCTCAAGCCGCCCCTCAGCAGCCCTAGGGGACGGCCTGCTTCCCAGGCCTCCTCCCTTGCTGTCCCTTTGGCGGCCTCCAGTGCCCAGGCCGCCTCCCTGCTCCAGGCCGCCCACTAGGGGCGGCCTCCTGCTCCAGGCCGCCCACCAGGGGCTGCCTCCTTGCCAGGCCGCCCACCAGGGGCGGCCTCTCTGTGCCAGGCAGCCCACCAGGGGCGGCCTCCCTGCTCCAGGCCGCCCACCAGGGGCGGCCTCCTTGCCAGGCCGCCCACCAGGGGCGGCCTCCCTGTGCCAGGCCGCCCACCAGAGGTGACCTCCCTGCGGCCTCCCTGCTCCAGGCCGCCCACCAGGGCGGCCTCCTTGCCAGGCCGCCCACCAGGGGCGGCCTCCCTGTGCCAGACCGCCCACCAGGGGCGACCTCCTTGCCAGGCCGCCCACCAGGGGCGGCCTCCCTTCTCCAGGCCACCCACCTGGGGCGGCCTCCCTGTGCCAGGCCGCCCACCAGGGGCGGCCTCCTTGCCAGGCCGCCCACCAGGGGCGGCCTCCTTCTCCAGGCCGCCCACCAGGGGCGGCCTCCTTCTCCAGGCCGCCCACCAGGGGCGGCCTCCTTGCCAGGCCGCCCGCCAGGGCGGCCTCCCTGCTCCAGGCCGCCCGCCAGGGGCGGCCTCCCTGCTCCAGGCCGCCCGCCAGGGGCGGCCTCCCTGCTCCAGGCCGCCCTCCAGGGGCGACCTCCCTGCTCCATGCCGCCCGCCAGGGGCGGCCTCCCTGCTCCAGGCCGCCCCGCCAGGGGCGGCCTCCCCTGCTCCAGGCCGCCCGCCAGGGGCGGCCTCCCTGCTACAGGCCGCCCGCCAGTGGCAACCTCCCTGCTCCAGGCCGCCCGCCAGGGGCGGCCTCCCTGCTCCAGGCCGCCCGCCAGGGGCGGCCTCCCTGTGCCAGGCCGCCCACCAGGGGCGGCCTCCTTGCCAGGCCGCCCACCAGGGGCGGCCTCCTTCTTCAGGCCGCCCCCTATGCCTTAGCAACCCAAAGGAGGCGGCCTGCCTTCTCCCAGTCCGCCCAGCCAGGCAGCTTGCTCACCAAGTCCGCGCAGGTCGTCATGATGACTTTACTGGGCCCCGCTTCTAGATGATCTTCCCCGGGCCTATAAATAGCCCCCAATGCCTCTCATTTTGGGGAGGAGACGGGGCGCAAGAGGAAAACTGCAGCTGCCAGCAAGACCCGCGGACTCAGATTTCCAGTCCTCCATAGCTTGCCATCAGCTTGCCAGCAAGCCCTGCGGACTCAGTTTTCCAGTCTTCCACAACTTGCCATCAGCTTGACAGCAAGCCCTGCGGATTCAGATTTCCAGCCCTCCACAGCTTGCCATCAGCTTGCCAGCAAGCCCTGCGGACTCAGTTTTCCAGTCCTCCACAACTTGCCATCAGCTTGCCAGCAAGCCCTGCGGACTCAGATTTTCAGTCCTCCACAGCTTGGCATCAGCTTGCCAGCAAGTCCTGCGGACTCATTTTTCCAGTCCTCCACAGCTTGCCATCAGCTTGCCAACAAGCCATGCGGACTCAGATTTCCAGTCCTCCACAGCTTGCCATCAGCTTGCCAGCAAGCCCTGCAGACTCAGTTTTACAGTCCTCCACAGCTTGCCATCAGCTTGCCAGCAAGCCCTGCGGACTCAGATTTCCAGTCTTCCACAGCTTGCCAGCAAGCCCTGCGGACTTAGTTTTCCAGTACTCCACAGCTTGCCATCAAGCCGCGTGGCCTGCCAGCAGCTTCTTTTCCTTAGCCTCTGGCAACTCCTTCCTTAACCGCCAGCTTCCCCCTTTGTACCCTTTATTGTTTTTTCATGTAAAGGTGCATTAGCAAGCTGTAATCTTGTTTCTCGATTAAAGGAAAAACCCGTCGCAAGAGTGACATTTAAGCCGCGGTGGGCGAAGTCTGTTGTTGCCGCTGCTAGCGGCCCCCTCTCTTCTTCTCAGCTAAGTTTAGCTCTCTCGGTGACAACGTGCAAGAGCAACCGTCCAAGTAACTGTCAGCTCAAGCTCCGCTGTTGATCAACCTTCTCGGTTGATCAAGCTCTGCTGTTGATCAAGCTTCCTTGTTGATCAAGCTCCGCTGTTGATCAACCTTCTCTGTCGATCAAGCTCCGCTGTCGATCAACCTTCTCTGTTGATCAACCTTCTCTGTTGATCAAACCTCTCTGCTCAGCAAGCTTGCTCTCTGCTCAGCAAGCTTGCTCTCTGCTCAGCAAGCTTGCTCTCTGCTCAGCAAGCTTGCTCTCTGTTCAGCAAGCTTGCTCTCTGCTCAACAAGCTTTTTCTCTGTTCAGCAAGCTTGCTCTCTGCTCAGCAAGCTTGCTCTCTGCTCAGCAAGCTTTTTCTCTGCTAAGCAAGTTCTTCGCTGCTCATTAAGCTTCTCCGCTGGTCGATCGTCATAGTAACCGTCTGCTCGACAGCTCCTGATCATCCTCCTCTTCTCATCAACCTTCTCGGCTATTCTCGGCAACCCTCTCCTCTATCCCCGCAACCCCTTTGACAAGCGCTTGCTCCACTCTCGAGCACTCAGAAGCTTCCTTCGTTCTTCTTCCCCCGCAGCCTTCTTTCCTCTTCTCTACTCAGCTTGTGAGACCGAACACACTCCCTCCGTGTTAGCTGCCCGGTGCCACTTTCGCGTATCAACAGTTAACACGCGACCTTCAGATCCGAATAGACAGTGAAAACTGACAGTTAGCCATGACAGACCACCAACCAACAGAGAACCTTGCTCCAAGTCCCAGTGAAGATCTACTCTGGGAGGCCTTCGAGCAATCGCGCCGTGAGAATGCTCAGCAGTTCCAAGCAATCAACCAAATTCTTGCTGCAATCACACAACGATTAGACACTCAACCAACAACAACTCTAGCTGCTCCAGCTGCTCCAATCAACCTAACACCAACATTGGAGCATCAGCAAGCTTATCCTCGAGCTTGCCCGCCGTTCTATCATCCTTGCACGTCAACCTTTCCGTAAGGGCCTGCAGCCCCTTTGCGAGCTCAAGATGAAGAGTTTGCAGCTCGTCAAAACTTCTTCCGGGGAGCAGCCCGGGGAAGTCCTGCAAGATTTCTCAACTTTCAGGGAAGTCATCCTTACCCATCAGCTCCTGCCTTTGCTCCTGCAGCAACTTTTCCCTTTTATTCCCCTGCTTCCTTTGCAGCTACAACTTATGCTCCCTTTAATCCTTATGCTGTAGGAGAACAAGAAGAGCCGTCACCGTTTACAGAAAATGTTCGTCACGAACCTACTCCAACAAACTTCAGAGAGCCTCGATTGCCAATCTACATTGGAGAGACTGATCCAGTAAAGCACCTTCAAGCCTTCGAATCGGCTGTTGCTCTCAAGACTCTGTCAGATGCAACTAAGTGCAAGCTCCTTGTCACCACTTTTGATGGACAAGTGAGGGACTCCTCGGAAAGATTTCCCAACTAACTCAAGGAGGGAAAGAAGATTTCAGCATCGTCGATACTCCTTCCGGGATCAAGACCGTACTCGAGACCCACTACTACCACCAGCTGCATCTTCTCAAACAGCTGCAGTCTACCATCAACAAGGCGATGACTTGCATGAGTCCGAACTAGATGAGTCCATTCAAGAAGTGAGCCAAATCATGAAAGATAAAGCTAACTACAAAAGGCCTTATCGATCGGCTGATCAAAGATGTAGAGACTCAGAACCATACTGCGAGTTCCACAAAGAGCCAGGCCACTTGACTGAGAACTACCGAGCACTCCGCCAGCTTGTGCAAAGGATGCTCCGACAGGGTAAGATGCGTGACCTGTTTCCCAAAGAAGATCGCCCTGATCCAACAACCTCAAAGGGCAAAGAAGTTGCAGACATTTCTTGCAGCTCAAGAGGGGTGAGCCTAGTCGAAGAGCCCCCTCTCCTCGTTGTTAATAAAACCGTCGAATGCTTCGATGCCGATGACGAGGGTGTGCTTGGAAGACTGTTCTGAACCAGCAAAGGACTTCATAGTTCTCCAAATTTTTTCACAACCGTGATCGGTTACTCTTACTCTTACTTTTCAAATATTTTCATTTTAAAGCACTCCTAAGTGTTACTTCTTGCTTTTCAATAAAACTTTTATCAGAGATCTTATACTGACACAGTTCCCTTCTTGTGATGCTTCCTCCTCTATTTTTCTTTTTGCCGAAGAGATCACTACACCAATGAGATATCACCAAGTCTTGCTATAGGCCCCCTCGAGATTGGATTCCGGCGTAAGACCACAACGACCACATATCGCGGGGAGTGTTCGCATATGTGTAGTGGGGGCTATCCAACTCTTATGCGGAGGAATACGGGACTTTGGATCCTAGCCGACATCTAACACAGAGTGTGTGCTAGGGAGGCCCCATGTGTTAGCTCTGCTGTGCTTCGCAAAGGATACATTACAGTTACGGTGATTTTTGCTTGACAAGCAATGACGATCAAGCGTAGCCTTGTCCCTTTGATCATCTCACAACTATGATGGCCGAACACTCTCTGGTACTCTCGATCCGTGCCTTCGCGGGTTCCACAATTCCACTGATCTTTCCACAGACAAGCAATAAGCCACTTGGCGCAACTAGTCTCATTGATCAGTGATGATTGTACCCGAGACAAGAGAGCAGTGTATCTAGCGATCCTTCTCAGGATTCTCCTTGCTTTTCTCTTTTGTGCCCTCCTAGAGGATCAGCGCGGCGCGGCCAGCGCGTTAAAGAGCTTGAGTAGCTCTCATCACCACTGAGCCCGGATACTCGGGATGACCTTTTCAAGGAGGTCAGGGGATCGAGACCAGGCAAACGTGCGCCTGTGGTTGCATAAGGCCCATGGGAAACACCTGTGGCAGCATCCAACCTTCTTTAGTCACTTCCGAGTATAGACCTCTTTTTGTCAACTGCCTTCTTTCACAGGTGAACAGGTTAATCCGACCTCTCAAAAGGATTAGCAAACATCCGCTTTGCCTATGCTCATTTCATATACATTGCTTGCTCAAGCTCTATCAGATGATGATTTACAAAGCTATTCATTACTCTTATCAAAATCTAATGAAATCAAACATTGATCAAAAAATCTTACACTCCTTGATTATCAAGCCATGCTATTGCAATCTAGTTAAGATTGGCAAAATTCGTCAAACTTTTTCTCTGCCAATATGATCATATCTATCAACAGTCAGCACTCGACTCATTGATCTTGACTTCATGTTAAAGATGACATCTCTAATATAATAAGAAGTTTGCTATTCTGGTTTGATCTTCATTTAATTGTCAGTAGAGTTCGTCAAGCATTTTCTCTGCTATTTGGTCATGTCCACCTTATCTCATCAACAGTTAACACCTGCAAGCCTCATCCAGGTACTTGCAGTTTAGTTTATTATGATATGCATGTTGCTCACTCTTTCTCTTTGCAGTGATCAACAGATGCTTGCAAGTTTCTTCATAGGTACTTGCAAGCTTCTTTCATACATTCTGTCTGCTTCTAACTCTTATTTTGCAGTGAACAACACACACTTGCAAACTTTTTCACAGGTACTTGCAAGCTACTTCCATATAGTTTGTCTGCTCCTAACTCTTTATTTGCAGAGATCAACAGACACTTGCAATATTCTTTACAGGTACTTGCAAGCTACTTCCACATATTTTGTCTGCTCCTAACTCTTTATTTACAGAGATCATCAGACACTTGCAAGTTTCTTCACAGATACTTGCAAGCTACTTTTATATCCCATTTTTGCTTCTAACATCTCTTTTGTAGGAAGCAGAAGACGCTTGCAAGCCTCCATCAGGTACTTGCAAGTTATTATGCTCCTATATTTTTTTCTCACTTTCATTTTGCAGGACTCAGTAGAAGATACATCTTCGTTTTGCAAAGTCAAACCCAGGTACGCGCAAGGTGTACCTCCCAAGCATGCCTATATTCACTTTTCCTGCGCAGGAAAAAGAAAGGCAGTAGCAACCTTGTTAGGAAAGACATCAGGTTCTATCTCCCCTTATCTCCTCTTCCTTTGGGGTGGATCACGATTTTCGTGGGTCTCCAACTTTTTCGATAGGGAACTTAAAAAAGTGCGGGGATTATGTTAACCCAGAAATCGGCGATCCTTCCCAAGGTAGCCAGCTGGCTAGTCGCGACCTTCAGATTCTCCCTGGAGTTCGCGACAAGTCCATAGTGTAGGCGGATAGATTTCTCTGTCCGCCTAGGTAGCGTAGAAATCGCGTGCCCTGCGGGACGGCGGGCTGTTCACATAGCTCAACCTTGCAGGCCGCGCGGTTAGGCCCGCTAACCGCGCAACATTTTTCCTTACAGGAGGCAATCCAAAGAAAACAGGGGGCGATCTATGCGATCTATCCCTTCAGTCCGCCAGGTCGCCCAGCCAGCGTCAACCCTGGACCAATTCAACTGCCGCGGGCTCGGCGGACTCACGCTCCGGCTCGCCATCAGAGGGTTTCCTCCCTACAGGGGCGGCCTGCTCCTCAGGCCGCCACCCAGGGGCAGCCTGCTCCTTAGGCCGCCCCCTCAGCAGCCTTAGGGGGCGGCCTGCTTCCCAGGCCGCCTCCCTTGCTGGCCCTTTGGCGGCCTCCAGTGCCCAGGCCGCCTCCCACCTCCAGGCCGCCCACCAGGGGCGGCCTCCCTGCTCCAGGCCGCCCACCAGGGGCGGCCTCCTTGCCAGGCCGCCCACCAGGGGCGGCCTCCTTGCCAGGCCGCCCACCAGGGGAGGCCTCCCTGTGCCAGGCCGCCCACCAGGGGCGGCCTCCCTGCCCCAGGACGCCCACCAGGGCGGCCAGGACGCCCACCAGGGGCGGCCTGGCCGCCCACCAGGGGCGGCCTGGCCGCCCACCAGGGGCGGCCTGGCCGCCCACCAGGGGCGGCCTGGCCGCCCACCAGGGGCGGCCTCCCTGCTCCAGGCCGCCCACCAGGGGCGGCCTCCTTGCCAGGCCGCCCACCAGGGGCAGCCTCCCTGTGCCAGACCGCCCACCAGGGGCGGCCTCCCTTCTCCAGGCCGCCCACCAGGGGCGGCCTCCCTGTGCCAGTGGGCGGCCTCCTTGCCAGGCCGCCCACCAGGGGCGGCCTCCATGCCAGGCCGCCCACCAGGGGCGGCCTCCTTCTCCAGACCGCCCACCAAGGGCGGCCTCCCTGTGCCAGGCCGCCCACCAGGGGTGGCCTCCTTGCCAGGCCGCCCACCAGGGGCGGCCTCCTTGCCAGGCCGCCCACCCGGGGCGGCCTCCCTGCTCCAGGCCGCCCCCCAGGGGCGGCGTCCCTGCTCCAGGCCGCCCGCCAGGGGCGGCCTCCCTGTGCCAGGCCGCCCACCAAGGGCGGCCTCCTTGCCAGGCCGCCAACCAGGGGCGGCCTCCTTGCCCAGGCCGCCCACCCGGGGCGGCCTCCCGCTTCAGGCCGCCCCCTATGCCTTAGCAGCCCAAAGGAGGCGGCCTGCCTTCTCCCAGTCCGCCCAGCCAGGCAGCTTGCTCACCAAGTCCGCGCAGGTCGTCATGATGACGTCACTGGGCCCCGCTTCTAAATGATCTTCCCCGGGCCTATAAATAGCCCCAATGCCTCTCATTTAGGGGAGGAGACGGGGCGCAAGAGGAAAACTGCAGCTGCCAGCAAGACCCGCGGACTCAGATTTCCAGTCCTCCACAGCTTGCCATCAGCTTGCCAGCAAGCCCTGCAGACTCAGTTTTCCAGTCCACAGCTTGCCATCAGCTTGCCAACAAGCCCTGCGGACTCAGATTTCCAGTCCTCCACAGCTTGCCATCAGTTTGCCAGCAAGCCCTGCGGACTCAGTTTTCCAGTCCTCCACAGCTTGCCATCAGCTTGCCAGCAAGCCCTGCAGACTCAGATTTCCAGTCCTCCACAGCTTGCCATCAACTTGCGAGAACGAGCTCATGGGTCTCGTCCTCGCTGTCCAGCATTGGCGAGCTTACTCCTGGTCCGGCGGTTCTTGGTAAGCACCGATCACCACAGCCTTCGCTACCTCCTACAACAGAAGATTGCTACGCTCGCTCAACAAGTATGGATGACCAAGCTACTATGCTACGACTTCAGCATCGAGTTCCGACCGGGGAAGATTAATCGGGCGGCCGACGCCTTCTCGCGCAACCCCATACTTGCAGCCATCTCCCGCCCGGTCTGGGAGAATGCGGATACCCTTCAACGGGAAGTAGAAGTCGACCCGACGCTCAACGGGATACAAATAACACTCCTCGCGGACCACGACCTATTTACCGTACTCCTTGGTTGACGACCGCCTACTCTTCAAGGTCCGCCTCGTACTCGCCCCCTACTTCCCGAGCATTCCTCTGTTGTTGGTCAAGTTCCATGCATCGCCCACGGGGGGACACACCGGGGCTTACCGGACGTACCGACGGCTGGCCGCCTCATTCTATTGGCCTCACATGTTCCGACAGGTCAAGGCCTTCGTGGCCGCCTGCCTCACCTGCCAGAAGGCCAAGTATGAGGGCATGTTTCCGGGTGGCCTATTTCAACCCCTCCTTATGCCCGATCGCATTTGGGACCTTCACCATGAATTTCATCACATGACTTCCCCGATCACAGGGACATGATTGCATCCTGGTCGTGGTGGACCGGCTCTCGAAGTATGCTCATTTCATTCTCCTCCTCCACCCATACACGACTACCACAGTCGTCGATAGCTTCATCCATGGGGTCTTGTGCCTCTACGGGTTTCCTCGGTCGATTGTGAGCAACCGCGATATGCTCTTCCTGAGTACTTTTTGGACCATGTTGTTCCGCTTACAAGACACCCGTCTCCGCATGAGTACGACATACCATCTGCAGACAGACGACCAATCAGAGGTCCTCAACTGGTGTCTGGAGTCATACCTCCCCTGCTTCGTTGGGGAGCAACCTCGCAGTTGGGCCAATTGGCTCGGATGGGCCGAATACTCGTACAATACCGCCTACCATCAAACGACCGGTACTACACCATTCGAGGCCGTTTACGGCCGCCCTCCTCCGTCTATTGTCCGTCATCTTCCAGGGGAGTGCCAGGTGGAGAGTTTGGCCACCGCCCTTCGTGACAGGGTCACCATTCTGGATCATTTGAAGCACTACTTACATCGGCCTCAACAGAAGATGGTTTCCTTCGCCAATAGGAAACGTCAAGACCTCTCCTTCGAGGTAGTAGAGAAGGTTTTCGTCAAACTCCACCCCTACCGACAGCTCTCGCTGGCCCCTCCGACCTTGTCTGAAACTGGCCCCTCGTTTCTTCGGGCCTTTCGAGGTCCTCGCCCGCAGAGGGGCTGTTGTCTACCACCTTCACATTCCAGCCAGGAGCCGCATTCATCAGATCTTCCATGTCTCGCAGTTACAACACGTAGTGGGCGAACACACTCCCATTAATCACATTCCGGCCGACCTCGACCTCGCAGGAGAGGCACCCTACTACCCCGCCTCGGTCCTCGATCAGAGTTGTCTCTCCCCACGGGACCGTACATCGGAGGAGGTCCTGGTGGCTTGGACCGGCCAGCCCGACTCAGACGCGACGTGGCTGGCTTGGGATGATTTTCGCCGCTAGTTTCCCGACTACTGCCTTGAGGACAAGACACAATTTCCAGATGGCTACATTATTACGGAGCTACACGACGACGAGCCTTCTTGGAAAGTTTACATGCGCCGGGCGCGTATATCGGATGGCCCAACCATTCCCGCGGAAGATAATTAGTAATTTATTGGTTGATTCGTTTGCTTGAGACATTTTATTTGTTGCTTTGTTTGCTCGAGTCATTTTAAGTATTTTCGTGTTTTCTAATCTTCAAATTTACTTTTGTATTCGCTCCTCATCGCTATAAGAGAACGCGTAAGCTGTAACATCCTGACTTTTATTGGGCCACTAGAACCCTAGTGAGCCCGATAAAAGTGACCCGAACTTCTACCCAAGACCCATAATGAGGTAAGAGGTAACCCTTGTCAGATATTTTGAGCTAGAAAACTTCGGTTTGACTTCTAACAATTCCTGTGACCTCGTATAGTTAATATGAGTGCGTTGGAACTCGTTCAGTTGAATTTCGAGGTCATACGGTGGATATGACTATTTCTCGTAGAACGTCATGAATGCGAGATTTTGTATTTCGAGCTAAAAAACTCTGATCTGAGTTCTATCAGTTCCTATGACTACGTATAGTTGATACGAGCACATTGGAACTTGTTGCGTTGCAATCCGGAGTCAAACGAATAATTTGACCATTTCGACCATTTTAGTGCGCCGCGACGTGCAAATTTTAGATATTTATCAAACAAACTCCAATTTGACCCCGGTCAGTGCCGTTGGATTCGTATGATCAATATGAAGTCAACAGAGTTCGCCCCAGTCAATTTCGACGACGAGTGGTCAATCTGTGGTCAGACCGGGCATTATTGTGCACCGAAAAGCATGCGCACACCAATTATGACACAATATCTCAACTTTGACCCGGACCCCCGATGACTCGGACTTACTTTGATTTTGACCAGCATGGAGGACCCATCCCAGGGTTGACATGAGACTTCTTCTCTTCATAGCACGGGCCTCGACCACCAGCTAGCTTAAGTTGTAAGTGGGCCATGAACCCAACCAAGCAGGCCCACCAAATTCTCCCCTCCCCTTCTCTTTATTTCCCCCCAAAAGCCCAAGCCCATTGCGGCTTCCCCCTCCTTTTCCACATGCTTGATTAAGCAACAACCTCCAGCTCTCCATGGACAGCTGGAGGGTGGAGATTAATCCCTCCCTAAGGAGGGATTAATCCCACATCGTCCGGAGAGGGGAGGAGGCCCCCTCCCCCGACTATATAAGAGCCATCACCCCGGCCTTGCTCACACAGCTCCTTCGAGCACACCCAAACCTCTGTCGGAGCCGCTCCCTTGTTGGAATCCGCCCACCCAAAACCTGTACCTCCGCCACCCTCCATGGCCAACCGGTCCAGCTCGTCTCGAGCCCCTCCACCAATAGGCAGAACTTTCTCCCCTCCCCCTTCTCATCACACCCGACGTGCTGCCTGCACCTCCCAGCTAGGATGGATGTTACGCCACCAGGGTGTTAATCCCCGACGGCGGAGGGCCATGGTGCCCCGGAATACGCCGCTCCGACGGCTCCCAAGAATTCTATTCTTTCTGTATTCTTTACTGCGGCGGCGGCCGACAACGCCAGGCCACCGGACAATCGCTGTAGGGAAGCCCGACCCCCGACGCGCCGGTCGGGGGTGGTTTTGTGGCCGGGTAGCCACCAGAGAGGCCGGGAGGTGCGACATCGCCGAGAACAGAGCAGCCACGCCACCCCGCTGTCGAGATGCAGAAATCCGGCGGTGGCCGACAGCGCTGGTCTGCCAGACCACCGCCTAGGAGTTCGTCGCCCCCCGACGAGTCGATCGGTGCGCCGCCGACGCCTGGAAGCCACTAGCTGGCGATGGCAGAGGCCGCTACCCTCTTCCATCGCTGGGGAGCAGCAACTCCCGTCCGATCTCTGTGATCAGATCGGACGACGAGATTTTATTAATCCTCGCCCCTGCCTCAGCTTCAGCGCCCCCACACAGCATATTCGTGCCAGATCCGCTGTGGTGGGCAGAAGGACAATTTCCCCTGTTTGGCTCAATCTCAGCCACGGGATGAGCCTTTGATGGCTATTTGCAGACCAAATCTTTAACAAGAACTTTGAGATTTTTTTTTCTGAAAAATTTAGGCTCATGGAGAAAAGTTTTGAACATGAAAGTTGTTCCTCTTGACGAGGGCAATCTCCATAACTTTTTTTTGGAAATTTTAGTAGTTGATTTGATATTTTTAAAAACCTAAATAAGAATTATTTGTCCAAATTATAGGCACGAAAATACTCGAAAAATTTTGGAAAAATTTCTAGGGTCATTTTACACACTCTTTAATGTTGTATTTAAATTTGGGGACTTTGAGGTGAAAATTGAAAGATTTTCCAAATTCTTGGAGCCTAAGGCCACGTTTTAAAATCGTTGCTTTGGAAAAAGAGAATCTGGTGAGCATGTTTTTGTTTTAATTTGAAGATCGAGTCCAAATAACTGATTGACGAGAGGTTTTCGAGGCGAGATTTCAAGCTCGGAGTATTGCAAGGATTTTAACAAGCGTCGCGTTTGTATAAAAACTCTTTGGGTGTTTTAAAGATGGAGAGTATGAGATTCGAGTTGATTCGATGCCCAACCTCGTCTCGGGCGTAGAATTTCCCTCACGTTTGGAAATGATCTTCGAGGTTGAATTTTGAGGAAATACGTGCTCTCTAAAAAGATGCTCGAATTTGATCTGACACGAGCAAATAAGTTAATAATTATTCTCGGATGATTAATAAAGGTGCAACACATAATAAGCTTCTCCAATCCAATTAAACCATGATTGAAAGGTGCAACTAGACTATTATCAGATCCTAATAATGAGTGCAACTCAAAAGAAGCTTCCTAAAAATAGAAATGGAATTGAACTTGCCTCCTATGAACGGAGATGGAAACTGAACTTGCCTTCTGAGAACGTATATGAAACGGAACTTGCTTCCTAAGAACAGAGATGAAACTGAACTTGCCTCCTGAGAACGAAGATTGAACTGAAGTCTCCTGATTGGAGTGGTTGGACTACTAACCCTTTTCTTATTTACTTATTCCAGTTCTTGCACTGGTACAGTGCCTTCATTTATTTCAGTTTCAGTGCTTCCTTTCCAGTACTCCAGTCTCGAACTGGTCCTGCTTATTTCTTTCAGTGCAGTTCATTTCTTTTAAGTATTAATCCAGACTCGTATTTCGCCAGTTCCTTTCAGTATTTACTTTCAGTTCTTTTTGTTCAGACACATTCCAGTTTTGTACTGATCATATTTCAATTCAGCATTTCAATTCTGCAGCTTATATTCTTAGCAACTTTTATTATCGTACTTACTGTTTTAGCATTTTAAGCACCGGACTTGCTCTGACGAGCAGTTGATTGTTTTGGGTTAAGCATTAGTTGAGGATAATATAAGTTGAGTTATTCCTCCAGAGTTAGCCCCAAATAAAGTGCTCTCATGCTCCTTGCCGAAAGTTCAGTCGAAGGCCGCCTGCCCGAATTATTATTTTTAGCATAGTAGGGCAGACCATCGCAAATTCGATGCGTGCTAGCTTTCAATTGCTTGCGGTAAATCATGGCGGGTTAGTCACTTCCGCAGACCGTTCGTACCTGTGCGGGAAGGTCAACAACTCATGTCGACAGGGATATGCGTACCACGGGTGACCGACCGTTATTTCTCTCCCCGTTGAGTTTCCTTCACTGATCGGCCTAAATTTAGAATCACCCGATGTCACTCATATCCAAGAGTATACATGGTTGTATGTTGGGGCCTGAGAAGTGCGGTACGACCACCCCCGAAGTGGCAGGACTGACCACTATCACCGACGACCACATCGGTGAGGCCCGCGGGGCTCGCTACCCTGTTTGAAGAGAAGCAGTTCATACTATGTCGACTTAAGGTGTGTGCGCGGGTTTTGAACACCTACGGAGTGTTGACAGTTTTGAATACCTGCGGTGTGAATAACAGGTTGTGAGCACCTGTCATATTAATAGCTAGTGGAGTGTTTATTATAACTGACAATTAAATTGTTACTATTTTCCAGTTATATTATGTTGCATATTCTTACAGATAGTTGCTCTTAGCCTTTATATATGAAATGTTGTACGAACACTCTCATGCTTCAGCTATTTACGGGGAGGAGATGTGTTTACACTTTTGGGTGCGTGAGCTCTGATCCCCTATTGCATATAGATCCGAGTGAGAGAGTGTTAGTAGGGGAGGAGATGTGACATATTATATCTTTACACTTAGCTCTGTGACTAACGGTTATTTTAATAACCATTCACAGGAGACAAAGCACCATGATGTCCAGCTGCCGCGTGCTGATGCGAAACCTATATTTATACCCATAAATTCTCATTTGTTTGGCAATGTGGGAGTGCACACGCCAGACAGTGCGGGCAAGCTTGCGTGCGGGTGTACAGGCAGGACATTTTGGGGATCAAGACGACTCCAAATCCAACATGAAAGTTGTTCGTCGGCGAGACGAACAACTTTCATGTTGATCACTTTTCGATTTGAAGCCGTCTTGCCCCTCGACTTCCGAGACGTGAGTTCATAGCGCACAAACTTGCGATGTTGATCACTTTTCGAGAGTCATTTGTGTTAATTGTAGGTTTCTGTCGTAGTACTTACAAGCTTGTTCGTGGCGCGGGCGAAGCCCGCCGGGGGGGGGGGGGGGGGGGGGGGGGGCGAAGCCCGCCGTCGCCGGCCTCCTGGGGGGCGAGCGAAGAAACAGTAGGTACAGAACAGGTTTGCTTACTGCCTGACATATATATATATATATATATATATTTGTGGTATTCTGTTATTTTTTCCGCAACTTTGTGATGCGATGTGAATGTTGTGATTCAAGCCAGAAAAGACGACCAACTAGTGCTTGATAGAGTGAGTTGTTGCCTCTTAGAAAGCACTGGGTGGACGACTTGAGCAGTAAGACCCGTCTCCGACCCGACCCGGGCTAAGGGTCTTACATAAGCCCTATATTATTTTCATCCTGGATGGAATGTGTGTTTTCTCTTTCTCTCCTAAACTCTAATCCCTCCTCTCTTCCTCTCTCTCCCCCTCTCTTCCTCTCTTTCTCTCTTTCCCTCTTTCCCGTAGCCGCCGATCTCCCAATACCCCAACAAAATTGATTTGATTTTATCAACAAATTTCTCCAGTAAATTAAAGTCCCTTCCATCCTTCATGTCAATTACCACTTTGAATCAAGTCGCGTCGTGTATTGATCACACCAATTTTGAGATGCCAAGTCGTCTCGCTGTTGGTTTCTTCTCGTCGTGACCCATCATGAGAAACTAGATTAGTGTTCTCTTCGATTTTCTTCTCGCCATAACAGTGTACAACATAATGCCCAAACTTGCCACAATTGTAACACTTGTCCGAGTTGCAGTCCTTCACATAGTGACCGTACTTGCCACATGTATAACACTCGACATTCGGGTGGTTTAGTTGGCCACTCTTCTACGACCTTGTCGTGGACCTCACCAATCACGCTTGTTCATCTGCTCCCTCTCCTCAAAGTATTCTCTTTGACCATGGCCTCTACCACCGTGATCATTTCCGCGACCTCTACCTCGCCCCTTTCCTTGAGAAATTGAGAATAGAGTGCGTGCCTCTTCGTATTTAATTGTCACCTTTGATTGAAGAACTTTTTCAAGCTTCTCCTCCTTTTTCTTTCGCGTCTTGTGCGCCTCAAGAGAACCAGCTAGCTCATCAACAATTAGTGTGTCAAGATCCTTTGACTCTTTTTGGCGTACACAACGTTTTCAGAACTGTTGGATAATGATCGCAGTATCTTCTCTACGATTCGCTATCGTTCAACATCTCACCATTCGCTTGAGTTGATTCACCACGGTTTGCACACTCGTGATGTAATTAGATACACCTTTTGACTTCATCTTCATTCCTTCCAATTCATCTCTGAGAGTTTGGAGGTGCACTTGTTTGACATGATTGACTCCTTTGAACACTTTCTCTTAAGTGTTCCACTCTTCTTTTGAAGTTGTCGCACCGGCAATCTTCTCAAAGCCCGACTCATCTATTGCTTGGTATAACATGTAGAAAGCGGTTTTATCCTTCGTCCGCGTCTCCCTCAACGCCTTTAGTTGGTTCGCCGTCATGCACGCCGTTTCTACCGCCTCGATGAAGCCGTTTTCAACAACTTCCCACATCATGTGCGCCCAACAATGCCCACATATGTATACTCCAGTTCTCATAGTTCGTATTCGTAAGTCATGGTAATTGTGTTTGTCCCAACGATAAACTTCCGGAACTCGACATCAGCTCTGCTTCTTCTCAGTGGTCGGCAACTGTAACTTTTCTTCTGCTCTAAACACCGACGGTTCATCACCATGCTTTGACGCCAATTTGTGGAAATATGAGATAATTTCTCTAACTTTGGATGAAAAAAATTCTCTTCTAGTGGAGGAAGAAACAAAATCTCATTGTTCATGCTCAGGTTTTTCGAAACAAGAAGAAAACAATGAAATTAGAAGAAAAAAATGCAAGCAATTACACACTAATAATTATATACTTTTTTGCACAAACAATCATAGGTTTTTAAAGGCCCACAATGCTCACGGTCTCAACATACAAATCATGCTCAAAAACAATTAAATAAAACCAATTAACAGCCACCACAAATACCACTATGCACGTATTCAGCCGCTACATCTACTTCTTCCTCTTACGGGCCACTATTTCCCTCTCTCACACATGCTTGCAAGTGAATTGGTCTGAGTTTATCAAAAGATTTAGCTCAAAAGTAGAAAATTTCTCAAAAATTACATCAGCTTTTGGCCTAGGTTCCATCTCGAACCAAAATCAACCAGCTGACTAACAAGCCCAGCCCTTCCCGCATCAAACTTGAAATGGACCAATGGAGATGTTCATTAAATTGAAAATCTACTAGCAATTTTCCATTTAGGCTCCGTTTTGGGTACTTATTTTCACCGGTCACGCGGTTACGATCGCATGAATCGGATCTTAATAAGTCCCCGTTGGGGGGACTTATTTTCACCGGTCAAGCGGTCACGACCGGATGAACCGGACCATAATTTAGGTCCGATTCATGCAGTCGTGACCGCTTGACCGGTGAAAATAAGTCCCGCCAAACTGAGCCTTAGTTTCATTTTTTTTTTGACAATTATGTTGAACAGATGGCCGTTTGGAGTTTTTTTAGGTGTTTGGAAATTGGAATAATAACCAAAATTTCATAGAAAATGAAAATACAATGATTTTCAAGGTTTTTTAAAATTTTGGTGACAAAATTGTTTTATAAGAAAATTTGACTAGTGCTGGAATACTTCGCCCATCTATTGCATATATGCTGGATCAGGAATTTAACCTGGAGACTGAAAATTGATGGGGGTTGGAAGAATTTTTGCTTTACTTGAGCTTTAATAGAACTACACAAGCCACCTTCAGCTCAAATTAAAATCTGATGGAGGGAACTTATAGCAATTCTTAGCACGGACTGAGAACAGATGGATTGGCTCTAACCCAGTCTCGACCTGTAGTCCTATCAGCTCTATTTCAGATCACTAACTCTAGGCTTTACTTGTAGCTTACTTGTTATCTTCATCTCTGCCCTGCAGGCAGCAGTCCCATAGATTCAAATATTCCGAAGCATCAACCATATTCACCACATCAAGTGTTGTTGTATTTGGCCTTATTATTATGCTGTCTATCTTATGTTGATCCCAATGAATTTGGATGATTTCTTATTTATATGTGAAAAGGATATGCTAGAAAGCTTTGGCAAGTGCAGTTCAACTGAATCCTGTATTAAGTGATTGTTCAGATTCCAGAATGAATTAGTGGATTCCTTTGTACAATTTACAGTTAGAGATTTGAGAGAGATGCAGTTGTAAAGGATTTATATTTTTGACAGCAGCCTCCCCGAGGTTGGCCATCTGTTTATGTTCCAGGAGTTCAATTTTTCATTTTCTTCTGTAATTTTTGTCTTAATGTCCTGGATATCTTTTGAAATTTTATGATACTTTGATTCTGGTTCATGGGAGGTGCATTTAGCATATGAGGGCCGGTGCGGCGCCATTTTCCACCGGAGGTGAAAGGTGGAAGCGAAAATACCATGAATTTTCGTCTCCTGTAAGAAAAGAGAAATCTCTGAGTATGCTCCAATTAAGAGTCTACTATCAAAAAATGACTGTAAACTATTTTACTTTGTTTTTCTTTTATAAAGTGAGAGTTTATAAAAGGGCTAAAAATTTTAGTGGCATAAAATAGATTCGTGCACTCCGTCTTTATATTGTTTATATTGATAATAGCGCCTTCAGGCTTCAGGTCATTTGAGGTTTACTGGTCAGTATACAGCCGGGAAGCCAATCAAAATAAGTGAAAAAGTGGGGCCCAAGATGCACATATTTACTGTGCACTGCGGACCCCACAATATAGGGCACTTCTTCTGTATGCCATTGGTCCCGAACCATTTTCTACGTCCGAATTGCGGATCGAAATTTCACTCAGTTAAATGTTAGTTCAAGATATTGTGATGCTTATATGAGGGCTGTGGGGTCTGAGGTCAAAGGCGGGGGTTAGGGCGCAATTTTAAGAGGATCCGGTTGTTGTGCACTGGGTCCCTTGAGACCTTGAGAAACCCTGACCGTAGGTCAGGGTTTGGTGAACTTGGGTAGCTATGCTCGAAAAGTTTTCCTTGTGAGCTTGTAACTATCGACCTTGTGCCCGCTCAGATGCACCCTATTGAATTTCGAGATGAGCTCCGATGAGCAAGTAGATAATGTTGGCTATCAAAATATCGACATGTGGGCTCTCTTTTAGTGGAATAATTTTTGGGAACGGGTCTCGTTCCCAAAAGTAGGAACGGGTGTACATAAATCCAACTGTATTCCAGTTGTATAGACTAAATTAATACAGTTGGATAATACAGTTGTATATTTCAGGTAGATATACAACTGGAATACAGTTGCATTTATGTACACCCGTTCCTACTTTTGAGAACGAGACCCGTTCCCAAAAATTGTTCTTTTTAGTGCTAGTGTCATTGTATTTTGCTTGAGAGAGCCGCAAAATTTGCAAAAACAGCAATTACAAATGCCGGTACTGTTTAGAGATATGTTCGATCACACGTTTTTTTTTCAAATGAAATTATGGGCAAATACGTAGCCACAAGGTCTCTATGGGAGTGCAGTGTGGGTTGTGAATGCAATTGTGAAAAATACTAACATGGTGAAGGTACTTAAGCGACTGTAATCTCCGGAACCGGATTGAGAAGGCGAGTGGTAATGACCGGGAAGAAAAGCACTCTTGGCAAAACTCGAAAATGACAAATATGAGGTCTTCATCGGCCTTCTAAGCAATCTCGCCGAGCGTCACTAAGAGGTGCCGCAAAGAAAATGCAGGAAGAGGAACATCGAAAAGGCAAGGGCATGCAAATGAATGGTTTGCTAAAAGAAAACAAAGAGATTTCAAATAAATAACCACGACATTAACGATCACCATCACCGTTCACGAACGACAGTTCATAACCACCGCATTCATGACCCCCATCGTCGTACCAAACGGAGCAAAAAGAGACGCCGGATGGTGGGAGAAGCAAGCCTCGAACTGCTATTTAGCAAAGCTATTCCAGAATTCCCGGGGTGCTGCTCCAAAAACGCCTAACCAATGATGCTCCGTTTGGCATGACCTTTTTGCTCCGGTGAGTTTGATCAAAAAACACCACCGCCGGTCCGCCGTAAAATATATATTTGGCATTACAAAAAATATGACCGTTATCAAGAAAAGAAAATGAACAATGAAATCACTGGGGCAAAGGGGTATAGAAGCTGACAAAAACGGTTTGGTTCAGAGTGGAGATTTATCGGATCTAGATCCGATCTGGTGCGCCATCTCTTTTGCCGGGCTGATTTGGATTCCAATCCGATGCGCCGGATAAACAGGAAACACCCTGAGGATCCACGCATAAGTCGCTTTAGTTGAACCCCATTACAAATCTACAGTTCAAACTTAAGAATTGGAGAGCGACCCCCACCCTTCTCCTAATACGAAGAGGAAGCCGCCGCTATCGCCGGCGATCATCGGATACCTGCCGTTGAACTGTGATACTGCTCATTTTTTCATGGCGTCTAGGGTGCTGTGGGCATCTAAAGCAGCCTCTGCTCTAAGGATCTCCACCTTTCGAAGGGGCTTCGCTTCTGGTAGATCTATTCCTCTTGTTCCATTTCTTCCTTTCATTCTTCCTTCGAGTTTCCTGAATGTGGTATTAATTCCTAAAAACTCCATTCGAGTTTTATAAACTGAATTTATGGGTGGGTTTGTTTTAGATGTGATCACCTTTTTCTCCTATGATTTTCCTCTTAATGTTTAAACATGATCCACGTATCGTTCTTCTTAGGTTTTCATGAATTTACTTGGTTTTTTTTATTAGAATAGATGCTGGATTAGCAACCTGATTAGTTTTATTTCGACGTCTACTTATTAACGACCTCCACGATTTTGATGATGAATTGATACTGAAATTATTATTGCGTGATTTACACAAGTAATCAAATGTACTGAAATTTTCTATAGATTCGCTTCCTTTGTTATGGATGATGCAAATATTGTTTAGATCGTTTTTTCTTTCTTTTGATGAGTTTTTCTAATGAATAAAATGGAAGGAGTTCGTAAATCTGATTTCCAGTTTATTTTAGAGATTGAAGCATCAAATAAAAATGGATCGATGTTGTCAATCCCAATTGATTTGAGAATTAGCCGATTGGATGGGCTAAATTCAGGCCATCGTACCCCATAATGAAGGCAATGTGCTATCCACAATTGTTTTGTTGGGGGCAGAAATGTATTTATTTTGTTCGGAGATGGTTTTTTTTGCTTTTGGTTTTTCTCCAACATGTGGGAGAGGAAGACAATATGATGAGGGTTGCTGTTTGTTTATCACTAGCACAAAAAAGCTTCAAGACCAAATATTCCACATGGAAATATGCTTATAAACTCAAAATGTGTATTGCAAAAATGTTTACAAATATGAAAGGATAATCTTCTTTGCCATTTTCTCTTTACCCTTGATATATGTATTTGCTCACAATGTGTTAGAGATATTCATGCATAGATAAGACACAATGTTTTCAGAATAGATTTTTGATCTGTATCATTGTTATAAATAGATTTTTGATCTGGGTCATTGTTATATTGATTTTGTGGGCTAGTATACATAGATTGCCATTGTAAATTTGATGTTGATTCATTTCAACTCATGTTAATTCTACTATTTTCACCAATTCATCACAGTTTTAGAGCATTTGAAGTATGCAGACTCCCATGAGTGGGTTGATGTTGATGGAACTTCGGCCAAAATAGGGATAACAGACCATGCACAGGTTATTCATTTTATCATTTGATATCTATCACTCGCAAGAGATTAAGTGTTTGACCCTTTTGATGATCAAATCTTTGAAGGGTGAAATGTCAGTCACTCGACTTAATAGTTTTTAAATTATTCATCGTTCTTATAACATAACTTTCTAATTTCAGGATCACTTAGGTGATGTCGTTTATGTGGAACTGCCAGAGGTGGGTGCCACTGTGTCAAAGGGAAAGAATTTTGGTGCGGTTGAGAGTGTCAAGGCAACTAGTGATGTATATTCTCCTGTGTCCGGGGAGGTGATTGAAGTAAATACAGAGTTAAGCCATTCTCCTGGATTGGTAAGGCCTTTTTTGTCTAGTTAGTTTTCTTATCTATGTTGTCACATATATAATTTACGTTGCATTGCATCTTTTGATAAATATAATGAATATTTTGTTCATGTAATGAATCTTCTCCCACAATTTAACATTTTGATTGTCCTGGAAGGAGTAGGAACTCGTCTTATTCTTCCATCTGTAAGTTTTATGCGTCTTTATACAACAAGATCTGCATTGTTAGACAATTACCTCATTTTTAATTCTATAAGTATGGATTAGTTTGAATTGAGAGTTTGGAAGTTTTCCTTATCAAGCTCAATAGTTTGCCTTTTTTGAGTCTAAATTCTAGATTTGTATTTTCCTTAACAATATAGAACCTTGGAGTATCTAAATTTTTCCTGTAGTATTGAAAATTAAACATCACAAATTGTCTGGCCACAAAAAATTCAATAATTCATTTCTTTATTGATTTACAATCTATTTGTTTTTGTTTAAGGCTTTGAGAAATTGCAAATGTTAGCTGTCTGTTTTGGCTGATTTTCAATTATCATTTCAAACCCTTTTTGGACTATTGTGAATGTATTTTTTTCGTGCAACAGTTCCGAATTTGCGGGCTTAAGAGGTAAAATTGTAGAAGACTTTATGGTTTAATTTTGCATGTGTAAAAGTGAAGCGTGAGAGTTTAAAATATAAATCATTATTATTCTAAAAAATATAAATTATTACATAGGAGTTTCCCTCTTTTTATAGACTAGAGGAGGGAGAAATTACACTTGGAGATGTTGGACTATACAAATAATAAAAGAAATGTACAATGGGCTCCTTTATGAGTTTTTAGTTTTGAGCTTTAACACGCCTCTCAAGCTGTAACGTATATATCGATCATTCTTAACTTGGTACTGTTAGATGTGATGTACGTTCTGAGTAGTAGTCACCTCGGCTGCTAGGATCACCGCGCCTTGTACATGTATATGGATTACCATTGTTCAATTGTGAATACACAGAAAATCATTTTTCCTATCATGGTATCAGAGCCAGGTTTTCACTAGCTAGGGCTTCTGCGTCTCC
Source organism: Platanthera guangdongensis (assembly GCA_039583875.1). Taxonomy (NCBI): domain Eukaryota; kingdom Viridiplantae; phylum Streptophyta; class Magnoliopsida; order Asparagales; family Orchidaceae; genus Platanthera; species Platanthera guangdongensis. Next base: position 22,767,097 of record CM077158.1, on the reverse strand, counting down.
TCCGATCCTCATCCCGCTCCCGCCGCTGCCTCCTGACGCTCTCTGCATTGCGATCTTCCTGCCTCCGCCACTGTTTCAGCATTGTCATCCGCATCTCGACGTTCTTCCGGCTTCTGCATCGCGACTTTCTTTTGCATATGATGCTCCTGATGCCACTAGCCGCTCCAGTCGCGATTTTCCGCATCGACGCTCCAGTCGCGATTTTCCGCATCGACGCTCCAGTCCCACCGCTTCTCTCTCCAGTCCAGATGCCTCTGCCTCCAGTCCAGTCGCGATTTTCTGCATCGCTTCCGCCTCCAGTCCAGACGCACCACCGCCCGGCTGATTCTGCGGCCTCGTTGTCTTCCTCTGGCTGATTCCACTTTTCTCGATCACTGATTCCTCTGATTGTCTAGGTCCCAATCTCCTACTTCAGGAGCTCCCAATTGCTGATTACTGCAACCGCTGATTGCTGCAACCACTTCAGCTTCTCCTGATTTCCAGGTTCTCCTGATTTTCAGGTTCTCCCCATTGCTGCTTCCAGCTGATCCAATTTCGCAGATCGTGAGTATTCAGATCAGATTCAGACGATTCGTGACTTCGACACTCTCACGACCTTCTTCTCTGGCTGACTCGGCAGCCCCGATCCTTTTCCTCCGGCTGATCCCGCCGACCCGGTCTCCTCAATTGATCATCTCGATGGCATCATATGCTCGTTCTCCTCCGACACCTTCTGCAACTCAGTCCAGTGCTTCTCATACCCCGTCTGTCCGCTGCCACTACTGTCAGTGCCTTGGTCATGTCAAATCTGAGTGTCGCAAGCTTCAGATGGCTCAACAGTCTGGTCAACAACATGCTTCTGGTGCACCTTCCGCTCCCTTTTCGGCTCTGGCACAGTCTCTCTCTGTATCTGAGATGGCTCAGTTGATTGCCCAGCAATTCTCCCAACAGGTTTCACTGTCTCGCTCCCCTGCTTCGGTACTTCTATCAGATGCTTCTGACGCCTCTGCCTCTCAACTGGCTGCCTCTGCTCCTGCAGGTATCTCTCCCTCCAACTGACTGTTCGACTCTGGAGCCTCTTTTCACATGACATATAATTAATGCTACCCACCTCTTGTCCTGTAAGCCCATCTCCTCTATCCTTAGTATCATGATAACAAATAGCATCATTCACCCAATCATTAGTCGTGACCTCCTTCATACTAGCCACTTTCATGTTCCCGACGTTGCATACATACCCAAGTTGTCCATGAACCTCATATCCGTCAGCAAGCTCATGTCCCACAACTGTCTTGTTATCTTTGATAAGTTTACATATCGTGTGCAAGATCGTCTGTCTGGGGCACTCCTTGGAGCTAGTCGTCGTAGCGGGTTGTACATCCTTGATCGTCTCCACCTTCCATCCACTTCATCCTCACTTACAACTTTCTCTCTTTGTCTTCCTTCGGCGGATTTCTCTTAGTGGCATCACCGTTTTGGTCACGGTGATCTTCAGCAGGAGGTATACATGCTTCTTCCTCCCTGTCTGTCTTCCCCTCGAGGCCTTGTCTGTCGCTTGAGACAAACTCTATATGGGCTCAAGCAGACACTCCACAGGTGGTTTGCACGTTTCAGCTCAGTCATTACATCTGTAGGTTTCCAGCCATGTCCACATAATCCAGCCCTGTTCGTGCACTGCTCCTCTCGTGGTCGCACTCTTTTGCTACTTTACGTGGATGATATAACTGTTACTGGTGATGATCCTTCTCATGTGGTATTCGTCAATAATCATCTTCAACAGCAGTTTCAGATGACTGACCTTGGACAACTGAGCTACTTCTTGGGTCTTGAGGTTAGCTCTACAGACTGCGGGTTTCAGCTCTCTCAGTAGCGTTACATATCAGATCTCCTAGCTCGGGCGACTCTTTCTGACTCTCGCACAGTGGACACCCATATGGAGCTCCACCTTCAGCTACGTCCGGATGATTGGGTTCCACTCTCTGATCCTTACTCGATATCGCCAATCGTGGGAAGTCTCATCTATCTCACCATTACCTGGCCCGACATTGCCCATGTATTTCATGCGTTGAGCTAGTTCGTTAGTGCGCCCACCTCTATGCATTATGATCATCTGATGCGGTTCTTGCGCTATTTTCGGGCGAATTCTTGTGGTCTCTTCTTCTGCAGCAGTAGTTCTCTATAGCTCCGTGCTTACTCAAATTCTACCCGGGCTAGTGATCTTGTTGACTGTCGTTCTGTCACTGGTTTCTGTCTGTTTTTGAGTTCTTTACTTATTGCTTGGAAGTCCAAGAAACAGATTGGTGTTTCTCGTTCTAGCACTGAGGCTGAGCTTCGATCCATGACTACCACCGCTGAGGATATTATTTTGCTCCTTTGGCTTCTTGAGGACCTTGATGTCTCTTCTCCAAATCTCACTCTCCTTTATTGTGATAATACCAGTGTCATTCAGATTACTATAAACCGGTGAAACATTCTCTCTCTATGCATATCAGGGTAGATGCTTTCTTCCTACATGAGCATTATGACCGTGACATTCTTGCTCATTCCTTTATTCACTCCGAGCAGCAGATTGCATATTCGATGACAAAGCTGCAGACGAGGACCCATCATGCCTATCTGAAAGTATCTAGTGCTCGACCTAAATCACTCTTGCTCATTCCTTTGTTCTCTCTAGGTGATTTAGATCGACAACTAAATACTTTCAACTAGGATCTATAAAAACTCTGAAGCAAACAACTTTCCTACAAGACGTATAAAAGGTTTTATACAAACAATAGATTGAGAACAATCTTCTTATTAACTCTAGGAGTTCATCTTCAGATCTGGAAACATAGCCCTTATTTTTTGCGTGAAAGCTTTGACTCAAATCTTGAAGAAGAAGGATCGGATTGCTTTGAAGAGCGATTTGAACTGAGTATCGAGTGAATCTCTTGAAGTATTCTGAATGAATCTGAAAGCAGGAGATTGATGAGCAGAGATCGATCAGAACTTTTCTTGCAGGAGGAATCGCAAATCGGAAGTTCTGTCTCCGTCGATGTTCTTCGTAAAACTGAGTTTGAATTCCCGAATTTTTATTGCAATTAGTGATTAGGGTTTTCTGAAATATACCCTTGACTATTTATAGACGATTCCTCCTTAACGGCTAGAATCAGGACTTAGAGATATCGTCCACGTGTACTGTACATGGCGGAAGCTCTAATTCTGGAAAGCCGTCAAAAATTCGAAAATGAAAACTGTTAAGGCCCCGTTCGTTTGCTCTGTTTTGACTCTTGGTTTTGGTTTTGAGTTTTGGAAAAAGAAAAACGGGTGTTCGTTTGGCTTGGTTTTGAGCTGTTTTGGTTTTCAACCAAAACCGGAGCGTTTTCACTCCTTCGTAAAAGCGGTCCCCTGAAAACAGACCTCCCGAGGTCTGTTTTTCCTCTGTTTTGGAAAAGAAGCTTTCGTCTTCCCCGCGCGGACATCACGACTGTGCCGATGGTGCGAATCATCGGCGAAATCTCCCCCGACAGACATCGCCACTCGCGTCTCCGCAAAGGTGCAAAAGGTGTTGATGCGTACCGAGGGAGGAACACTCATCGACGCCCTTCCGGGTGACGACGGCGGTGAGGATAAAGGCGAAGGGGAACAAGAAGCCATAGCTGCTCGATACAGTGACGCTTCTCATGCTTGGAGAGATCCGGAGCTGCATCCTCCTCTCCTCTTCTCCGGCATCCTTCCTCTTCTCTGTCCGATCGACTGGGCGGTGTCTTTGGGCGGCGGCAGCGGGACAGATCTGATTGCTCACCGGCATGTGAGGGGGAGGGCCGAGGATGGTGGCAGCGAGTTGTGTGCGTAGGCGTCCCTTCTTGGCTTCATGGATTGGCTTTCTTGAGCTCGATTCAACTCTCTGTAGGATTGGCTACCCTAGGGATGCTTAATGTTCTGTTTTTTTTGGGAACAAGATGTTTCAAATGAAAATCATAATGCAAACGAACATATGTTTTCATTTTGCCTTAAAACGGACTTGAAAAACATGTTACAAACGAACATAAGTTTTCGTTTTACCCCAAAACGAAAACGCTTGATTTTTTGGTTTTGAAGCAAAACGAAAACCGTAAATGAAAACAATGCAAACGAACGGGGCCTAAGTCAATTCGTCGAGTTCTTACGTGACCTCTCGAGACATTACAATGAACTAATCGAGTCTACTTGACGAAAAAGATTTTGCTGAACAGTTTGGACTTCACGTAATACTTCTAAAATCATGAGAACTCTTGAGAGTACTCGACGAATTCGTTGAGTATACATGAGAGTATGTGATTACTCAAATGCTTTAACTTTGCCAAATTTGAGAACAGGTCTCAAGGACTTTTGAGTGCACTCAACGAATTTCTCGAGTACTCACGCGAGTACTCGACAAATATGGCGGGTGCTCATGTGATTACTCGACGAATTTTATTTAAGAAAATTCTGATGATCTGCAATGAATAAAAGCAGCAACTTCTTGAATCTTCTATTGCACTTGGAGATGAAGTACATCTCATTTATGAGATTATACATGAGTCAACACGATGTTCTATGCAATGATGAATTACATTGCATAAACTTATGTTTGGTGACCCATTGTTATCTGACAATGGTTTGTACTTCGTACTTTAAAACCTGCAACACACATAACTAGAATGCAGCATCAAGTACATACTCAATTAATTTTAGTTTAAGGGGAATTTCTTCAAATCAGGGCTATTGTGGATACAATACCTAACAATCTCCTACAATTTGAAAAAGTCAGAACCCTATATAGTAAGTTGAATTGCACAGAAAATAAAGTAGAAAAAAGAAAACACAGAAAAGACATAATGAAATGAAGCCAAAAAGAGATCAACAAAACATTAATATTTATATAAGTGTTTCTTGTGGGCATACACGACTCTCATTACATAAAGATAATATTCTTAGATTGCCCCTTTCTTTTATCATTCTGTCTGTCAAAATAGGCATTTGGCTTGGGATTGTATTTTGGTGGAGTAGTAAGATTTGATCTTCTATGTTGTCTGAAGTGGATCCTCCTCTCCACATTTGAAACTTCATGCTTATCCCACTCTTCTTTGTTGTAATACTTCTGGGGATTCTCATTTGAAAGATCAATCAAACAGTTAAGTGTCCAAAATTATTCTCTTGGAGATTGGAATTCAGACTTCAGCAAATTCTCTTCTTTGATTAGGTTTTGATCTGCTGGCTGATGGGCCTTTCCCATATTTTCTTCTCTTTGGACGAGGTCTGGAAGATTCTTCAGTGATCTCTACCTCAGCAGAATCAGACCAAACTTGAGTATATTACATGGGAGGTGCATAAAACTCTGAGCCTTCAAAAGGTTGCTCTGCATGCTCTGAAGCTGCAAAAGGGTGTTCTGAAGGTGAAATTTGAGCTGGAGCACTCCCTTTTAGCTCATCATGCAGCCACTTTACATTCTGATAACAATATTCATTCACATTGTGCACTTGGTGTCGCACATTGATAACAATATTCATTCACATTCTGCTCTGTAACTCTTTCTCCCCCTTTCTAACTTCTTCAGTAAAAGTTTAGATAATTTCAGTCATGAATTCTCCCATTTTCTCATCTATATAGTGCATGCTCGAATCATGGGAATGCATCATAACATCATTCTCAGTAGACAGGTGAACTACCTTGTTATGAACATGACCAATGCCCTGGATGGCATGGTCTATAGCCTTACCACCTTGAGACATCCAGTCAGTCAAAAAGGTCTTCAACTTTTCCATGTTGTGATTCACCTGAGCTAACCCATCATTTAGATCCTTTTCTACCTGACCCATTTTGTGAAATACTTGTTTCAAGGAACAATCAAAGTGGTCCTTCTGCTTGGCTAGCAGGGTTTCTAATGACTGTAACAAAGAATTATCTGATGGAGGGGCACTCTCACCCTGAGATTTGCGAACTTCAAAACTATTAGAATTAGTCTCATACCTGCTAGATGTAGCTCCTCCTGGAGATGGATGGTTCTTGAGCAGAAGGCAGGGAACCTGTGGTTCTTGGGCAGAAGGTGATGCGGAATACGGTGCGACCCGCACCGTCAGCGACGACGCCCACGCCGAACCGGGGATTGCATGGCTCGAGAAGTTCGACCCGCTTTGGATGCCGCGAACCGTCTAAATAAAGAGGCGGCGCTATTTATTTTATGCCCTTTGTCGTATTTGTTTTCGTTAAACTATTATGTGTGCTATTAGCGGGTGTGTGCTAATAGTTATTTTCTCCCCCCCCCCATAGTATAAGAGGGAGGAGAGTGTATTTTCTATTCAGTTTTTGGTATTAGTTTTGAGAAGCTGTTTGCCCTAGCCGCCTCCCTCTTCTCCGTGCGAGATCTGCAGATCCGGAAGGATCCCGCCGCCCAGCGCCTTTCCCGCCCGTGTGGCGCGATTCCAGTCGGAAGGCTGCTCCGCTCCCTCCTCCGGAGGTACTTCCTTCTTCAGTTGGTATCAGAGGAGTGCCCCGACTTCTTAGCTCGGCGCCGGTCCTCTCTGCTCCGCTCTCTCTCTCGTCGGTCGCTCATGGGAGATAATCCGCGGGACGACCAAGCTCTGTGGGCGGCCATCAATGGCATCACCGCACAGCTCGCCGCCCTCACCGCAGCGCTCGGCAACCCGCCGCCACCTCCGCCCGGCGATCCCGCACCCGCTGCTGCCCCTCCGGTCGACGCTTACTTCGGCCGGCAGTACCGCCGTGGCCGTGCGGCACCTCCCCGCCCAGCAACGCCCCTCTCCGATTCCAGCTCCGAGGATGATTACCACGCCGGGGCTGATCCCCCTCCATGGCGCCACCCGCCGCCACCGCAGCAACAAAGCTACCGCATACGTGCGGACATTCCACAGTTTTTTGGTAACTTGGGCATTGAGGACTTCCTCGATTGGATCTCGGAGGTCGAACGTTTCTTCGAAATGGCCGAGCTCGACGAGCCCCGCCAAGTGAAGATGGTCGCGTATCGCCTTAAATCCGGCGCGGCGGTTTGGTGGGATCAGCTTCAACTCAATCGGCAACGCCAAGGCAAAGCCCCCGTCCGCACTTGGCTCAAAATGAAGAAAATGTTACGCAATCGGTTCCTACCCCCCGACTACGACCAACACCTGTTCCAGTTCTACCAAAGTTGCTCGCAAGGCTCTCGCACAGTCACCGAATATTTGGCGGAAATTTGCCGCCTCGCGGACCGCAACGGCTTGACCGAGTCGGACGGCCAACGTGTTACTCGTTTCCTACATGGGCTCCGCCCATCCCTTCGTGAGAAGATCGGCTTGCATGTTTTGCGCACGGTGGATGAGGCCTACAACATGGCCCTCAAGGCGGAACCCATGGAGACGTCGGCGGCACCTTCATCCCGCTCGGCCTCTCGCCGTCCCTGGTCGGATGCGTCGGGGTCGCATACTCGGGATTCTCCCCGCCGTGAGGTGTCGGCCACGCCTTCCGCACCTAAGGGTCGGGCACCTGACCGCGCACCACCGGGAACCTGTTTCAAGTGCCACCAACCGGGTCACTTTGCCTCCCGGTGCCCTCTTCTGCGCCAACCCGTCCACGCTGTTACTCAGGACGAGGATCAGGAGGATGACTCGGGGGAGGCCGATGAGGTCATCGATGGGTTTGAAGAAGATGGCGATTTTGCTGCTTGCGTGGTCCGACGCCTCCTTCTTGCACCGCGGGTGGATGAACATGCCCAACGTAGTAATGTCTTTCAGAGCTATTGCACCATCAAGGGGAAGATATGTGATGTCCTGATCGACAATGGCAGCTGTGAGAACTTTGTCGCTAGCCGGTTGGTCACCTACTTGCATCTACCAACCGAGCCGCACCCGCACCCCTACTCCATTGGGTGGATTCAAAAGGGCCCTTCCGTGCGTGTCACCACCGGTCCCACGTACCCGTCGCTATGGGCAAGCATTATCTAGCCGACATTTGGTGCGACGTTGTGGAGATGGACGCGAGCCATCTACTTTTGGGGCGACCGTGGCAATATGATACAGACGTTGTGTACAAGGGCCGCGACAATATCTACTCCTTTACTTGGGCCGGCAAGAAGATACAGATTGTGGCCCGGGTCGGCGATAAACCCGCGGCCAACCCGTCCACCGACACGGGGCGCAGCCTTCTCGTGCTGCACGATGACACCTCACGGTTCGAGCGGGACATTGCGGAGGCCAAGGAGGTGGTGGCCCTCGTTCCCTACGGGTTGTACGCCACCAACGAATGGGGGATGGATGTCACACCCCCAGACATTCGGGCTTTACTTCATGAGTTCCGCGCCATCACCACGGATGACTTGCCAGACCACCCTCCTCCACTTCGGGATATCCAACACCAGATCGATCTCATACCGGGCACTAGTCTCCCAAATTTGCCCCACTACCGCATGAACCCCAAGGAGCTTGACGTCTTACGTACGAAGGTGGAAGAGCTGTTACAAAAGGGCTTCATCTCCGAGAGTCTTAGCCCATGCGGTGTGCCCGCACTTTTGGTTCCCAAGAAGGACGGGTCCTGGCGGATGTGCGTTGACAGTCGCGCCATTAACCGCATCACCATCAAGTACTCCTTCCCCATTCCCCGCCTGGATGACATGTTGGACATGTTGGACGGGTCACAACTGTTTTCCAAAATTGACCTCCGCAGCGGGTACCATCAAATCCGCATCAAACCGGGCGACGAATGGAAGACCGCCTTTAAAACTCCGGACGGCCTCTTCGAGTGGAAGGTAATGCCTTTCGGTTTGTCTAACGCTCCAAGCACTTTTATGCGTCTTATGACACAGGTGCTGCGACCTTTCTTGGGCAAGTCGGTGGTCGTCTATTTCGACGACATTCTCATCTTTAGCAAGACCCGAGAGGAGCATTTATCTCATGTTCGTGCTGTGTTGGAAGTTTTGGAGGAGAACAAACTATTTATTCACCTCAAGAAGTGCACCTTTCTTGCGGCGCGGCTGAACTTCCTGGGTTTCGTGGTGGGTGCGGACGGCATACAAGTTGACGAGGAAAAAATTCAAGCCATCCGAGATTGGCCGGCGCCCGCATCCCTCTCCGAGTTGCGGTCTTTCCATGGGTTAGCCACCTTCTACCGGAGGTTCATTCGCGATTTCAGCACCATCTCGGCTCCCATGACCGACTGCCTCAAGAAGGGGTGTTTTCTTTGGGGGGACGAGGCTGACCGCTCTTTCCAGCTGCTCAAGCAGAAGCTCAGCTCGGCGCCGGTCTTGGCGCTACCCAGTTTTGACAAGCTATTTGAGGTACACAGTGATGCCAGCGGTGTTGGCATTGGGGCGGTCCTCTCCCAAGACAAGCGGCCGGTTGCATTTTTCAGCGAGAAGTTAAGCGATGCTAGGCGGAAGTGGTCCGCTTATGATCAAGAGTTCTATGTCGTTGTCCGGGCCCTCAAACATTGGGAGCATTATCTACTACCCAAGGAATTCATCTTATATACGGATCATCAAGCCCTCAAGTTTATTCACAGCCAGAAACGCATGGTTGGTATGCATCTCCGTTGGACCACTTACCTGCAGCGTTTCCCGTACATTATTCATCACAAGCCGGGTTCCTCCAATGTCGTTGCGGACGCCCTCAGCCGGCGGAGCTGTTTATTGACCACACTACAACACGAGATCATTGGTTTTGATATTCTCGCCGAGTCATATGCCGACGACCCGGATTTTAAAGACACTTGGAGCGCCTGCTCGAGGGGCGGTTCACACGGCGGGTTCTTGATACTCGAGGGGTTCTTACTCAAAGACAACCGCCTGTGCATTCCCCGCTCTTCATTACGGGAGAAGTTGATTCGTGATCTACATGGTGGCGGGTTGAGTGGTCACTTGGGCCGCGACAAGACACTTGCTAGTCTCCACGAAAGGTATTTCTGGCCGCAGTTAGCCAAGGACGTGGGGAATTTCGTTCGGAAGTGCTATGTGTGCCAACAATTCAAGGGCCAAGCACACAACACCGGTCTTTACTCACCTCTCCCGGTCCCCTCTGGCGTGTGGGAGGACCTTTCCATGGATTTCGTTTTGGGCCTTCCGCGAACTCAGCGCGGAGTTGATTCAGTGTTCGTCGTGGTGGATCGTTTTTCCAAGATGACACATTTTCTTCCGTGCCGCAAAACTTCCGATGCTTCCCATATTGCGCGGTTGTTCTTCCGCGAGGTGGTCCGTTTGCATGGCGTTCCAACCACCATCACCTCCGACCGCGATCCGAAATTTCTGGGCCATTTTTGGACCATGCTGTGGAAAATGTTTGACACCTCTCTCCAATTTAGTAGCTCCGCTCACCCCCAAACTGATGGGCAAACCGAGGTGGTAAACAAGACTTTGGGAAATCTAGTCCGTTGTATTTGCCAAGACCGGCCGAAGCAGTGGGATTTCGCCCTCGCCCAAGCCGAGTTCGCTTACAACAATGCGGTCCACCGCTCCACCGGTCGCACCCCGTTCTCCATCGTCTACACCAAGGCGCCCCGGCATGCACTTGATTTGGCCCCGCTTACCCGCCGCCCCCCCTTCAGCCACGCAGCTAGCGGAAGAGGCCCGCGACGTGCAGACCGAGACCCGCCTCAAGTTGCTCGAATCCAACGCCAAGTATAAAGCTTTGGCCGACAAGCACCGCCGCGAGCAGATTTTTCAAGTCGGCGACTTGGTTATGGTCTTTCTCCGGAAGGAGCGGCTTCCTGCCGGCCCCCACCACAAGCTCATGCCGAAGAAGTTCGGCCCCTTCCCCATCATCCGCAAGATCAACGACAATGCTTACGTGGTTGATCTACCACCAGAGTTTAACATCTCCAAGACCTTTAACGTGAGCGACTTATCTCCGTTCTACCCGGACGTGCCTCTTTATGCCGACCACTCGTGGTCGAGTGCTTCTCACGTGGCGGAGAATGATGCGGAATACGGTGCGACCCGCACCGTCAGCGACGACGCCCACGCCGAACCGGGGATTGCATGGCTCGAGAAGTTCGACCCGCTTTGGATGCCGCGAACCGTCTAAATAAAGAGGCGGCGCTATTTATTTTATGCCCTTTGTCGTATTTGTTTTCGTTAAACTATTATGTGTGCTATTAGCGGGTGTGTGCTAATAGTTATTTTCTCCCCCCCCATAGTATAAGAGGGAGGAGAGTGTATTTTCTATTCAGTTTTTGGTATTAGTTTTGAGAAGCTGTTTGCCCTAGCCGCCTCCCTCTTCTCCGTGCGAGATCTGCAGATCCGGAAGGATCCCGCCGCCCAGCGCCTTTCCCGCCCGTGTGGCGCGATTCCAGCCGGAAGGCTGCTCCGCTCCCTCCTCCGGAGGTACTTCCTTCTTCAGAAGGCTTTACCAGTCTCCCACTCACCAAAAGCTCTTACAACACTGAGGCCCTCTTGGAGAAAACCTTCTACTAATGGCTCCCCCCTCAGCCTCTACTGGAGATTCCTTCTCAGTGTACAACCCCGTATTCGCGGAGTGGGGTCCCCAAGCAAGCGCAATGTGTAATCCAGAGAATGGTCTGGGACAAGTGAGCCCAAAGGATAAGGTGGGCAAAGGGTCGAGTGCGGCGGGAGGTCGACACTCCCCTTGGCGGGGGGGGGGGGGGGGGGGGGGGGCGGGTGGTGCGGCGGGAAGCCGGCACCTGGCCCTATTTCAAGGGGCGAGTGCGGCGGGAGGCCGACACTCGCCCCGACCCTATTTTAAGGGGCGAGTGCGGCGGCAGGCCGGCACTCGCCCCGACCCTTCTTCAGGGGGTGGGTGCGGCGGGAGGCCGGCACCCGCCCCCCGACCCTATTTCAGGGGTCGAGTGCGGCGGGAGGCCGACACTCGCCCCGGCCCTTCTTCAGGGGGCGGCAGGCCGGCACCTGCCCCGACCTTATTTCAGGGGGCGAGTGCGGCGGGAGGCCAACACTCGCCCCAACCCTATTTCAGGGGGCGAGTGTGGCGGGAGGCTAACACTTACCCCAACCCTTCTTCAGGGGGCGGGTGCGGGGAAGCCGGTACCCGCCCTGACCCTTTTTCAGGGAGCTGGTGCGGCGGGTGGCCGACACCCGCCCCGACCCGGCTGGAGATCTCGCCCGGCGCCTTGAGGGTTTCGCCCGGCTTGAGGGTCTCGCCCGACCTAGCTCTCGCCCGGCTTGAGCAGCTCGCCCGACTTGAGGGGTCTTGCCCGGCTCGAGGGTCTCGCCCGGCTTGAGGGGTCTTGCCCAGCTCGAGGGTCTCGCCCAACTTGAGGGTCTGCTCTTTTGCCCCTGGTGGGCTGCGAATAGCTGTTCAAAATAGCGAAGTTTGCCTGTTGGCAGACCACCTCATGGTATTTCAGTAATTTTAGAGCAGCGGGATTGCGCTATTGACAGGTCATCCCCAAAAAATCTATAAATGGACCCTTGGGGTGCCTTTGAGAGGGATCCGTTTTCACCAATATTAATCTTCTTCCTTCATTCTCCAAGGCACCTAACTCAGCATTGGAAATGGATGAGGAGATCTCAAAGGTCTTCCGGGTGTGAGGTGGGACCTCCACGCTAGAGCCATGGGTAATTTTCCAAATTTAGGTCTCTCACCAAGGGACGACTTGAGAGAAGTAGGTGTGAGCTGCACCCCTACTGAACTCTAGGTGGAACCGAATCTTGATTTCAACATTTTGGTGATGTAAGCGTGGACCGTGGCTCATACAGAAGTTCCTGAGCAGGTTCCAAGGCGGGAGATCATGGAGGTGCTGATGACCCCAACGAGCTCCCCAACCCAGTATCCTTTGTAGGGAGGGAAGAGTTCATGACATCCATCCAAGACATCATGGAGTTGGTGAGTTGCTGCGAAGTATTGCTCCTCGATGAGACAGCTCCCAGGGGTCTCGATCTAGGCGAGATGACCCCGGGCAGGGGGGGGGGGTAGAAGAAAGTGCATTAGGAAGACGGCCCGGGAAGGAAAGGATGAGAGGGGGTCGAGCGAGACCTTACCGGTCGAGAGTTATTCCCCAGCCCGGCGAGTTCTAGCCTCCCAGGCGAGCAGGTCGCGCCAGTGGAGCATGCAAGACCACCAAGTAGGGGGTCACCCTTCAGCGAGCTAATTGTCTCAGCTCCCGTTCCCTAGGGGTTTAGAGAACCTGGCATGACTTACGATACCGGGAAGGATGACCCCGTCCAGCACCTGTAGTGGTTCGAAGATACAGTCAGAGGAGAAGGAGGCGAATGACGGTCATCATACCCAAGCAGTCTGAAGAAACCTTGCTTTGGTAAAGTCTTTTCCCTTTTATGTTTTTGTAATGAGCTCTACCCCTGACCAGCTGAGTCAGCAGGTCATGTATCATAAAAATTTCCCTGTTTGAGGATGTTGAATTTAGTATGGTTCGAATGATGTGTCTAATCTCACCCCGAGAGGATCTTCTCACCCAGGCTTTCACTAGCTGGATGGGTCGAATGTGCCTCGGTGGCAAGAAGGAACCAACCCCCGAGAGGATCTCCTCACCCAGGCTCTTACTAGCTGGATGAGTCTAATCTGCCTCAGTGGAGAGAAGGTTCCAACCCCGAGAGAATCTCCTCACCCAGGCTCTCACTAGCTGGATGAGTCGAATGTGCGTCAGTGGCGAGAAGGAACCGACCCCCGAGAGGATTTCCTCACTCAGGCTCTCACTAGCTGGATGGGTCGAATGTGCCTCGGTGGAGAGAAGGTTCCAACCCTGAGAGGATCTCCTCACTCAGGCTCTCACTAGCTGGATGGGTCGAATGTGCCTCGGTGGCGAGAAGGAACCGACCCCCGAGAGGATCTCCTCACCCATGCTCTCACTAGCTGGATGTGTTGAATGTGCCTCGGTGGAGAGAAGGTTCCAACCCCGAGAGTATCTCCTCACCCAGACTCTCACTAGCTGTATGAGTCGAATGTGCCTCGGTGGAGAGAAGGAACCGACCCTCGAGAGGATCTCCTCACCCACGCTCTCAGTAGCTGAATGGGTCGAATGTGCCTCGTTGGAGAGAAGGTTCCAACCCCGAGAGGATCTCCTCACCCAGACTCTCACTAGCTGGATGAGTCGAATGTGACTCGGTGGAGAGAAGGTTCCAATCCCGAGAGGATCTCTTCACACAGGCTCTAACTAGCTGGATGAGTCGAATGTGCCTCGGTGGAGAGAAGGAACCGACCCCCCCGAGAGGATCTCCTCACCCAGGCTCTCACTAGCTGGATGGGTCGAATGTGACTCGGTGGAGAGAAGGTTCCAACCCCGATAGGATCTCCTCACCCAGGCTCTCACTAGCTGGATGGTTCGAATGTGTCTCAGTGGAGAGAAGGAACCGACCCCCGAGAGAATCTCCTCACCCAGGCTCTCATTAGCTTTATGAGTCGAATGTGTCTCGGTGGAGAGAAGGTTCCAACCCCGAGTGGATCTCTCCATCCAGGCTCCCATTAGTTAGTAGGACAGGTTGATCCCTCGGGGAGGTTATGTGAATTCTATCCCGAGGGGATCTCTTCATCCAGGCTCCCATTAACTGGTAGGGCAGGTTGACCCCTCGGGTCAAGTGAATTCTACCCGGAGGGGATCTCGCCACCTAAGCTCCCGTTAGCTGGCATGGCAGGTTGACCCTCAGAGTGGCCAAGTATTTTTGGCTCAAAGAGTGCTACAGTCAGCGAATACGTTGGCTTGGATGTTTCTTAACGAGCGTGGAACTTGCTCGAAAAGTGCGAGGATTGTGTATAGCCCCGTATTCGCGGAGTGAGGTCCCCAAGCAAGCGCAAAGTGTAATCCAAAGAATAGTCCGCGACAAGTGAGCCCAAAGGCTAAGGTGGGCAAAGGGTTGACTGCGGTGGGAGGTCGACACTCCCCTTGGCGGGGGGGGGGGGGGGGGGGGGAGGCCGGCACCCGCCCCGACCCTATTTCAAGGGGTGAGTGCAGCGGGAGGCCGACACTCGCCCCGACCCTATTTCAAGGGGCGAGTGCGGCGGGAGGTCGGTACTCGCCCCGACCCTTCTTCAGGGGGCGGGTGCGGCGGGAAGCCGGCACCCGCCCTGACCCTATTTCAGGGGGCAAGTGCGGCGGGAGGTCGGCACTCGCCCCGGCCCTTCTTCAGGGAGTGGGTGCGACGAGAGGCCGACACCCGCCTCGACCCTATTTCAGGGGGCGAGTGCGGCGGGAGGCCGACGCTCGCCCCGACCCTATTTCAGTGGGTGCATGCGGCGAGAGGCCGACACTTGCCCCGACCCTTCTTCAGGGTGGGGGGTGGGGGGTTGGGGGGGGGCAGCTGGAGATCTCGCCCGGCCCCTTGATTGTCTCGCCCGGCTTGAGGGTCTCGCCCGACCTAGTTCTTGTCCGGCTTGAGCAGCTCGCCCGGCTTGAGGGGTTTTGCCCTGCTCGAGGATCTCGCCCGGCTTGAGGGTCTTCTCTTTTGCCCCTGGTAGGCGACAAATAGTTGTTCAAATTAGCGGAGTTTGGCTGTTGGCAGACCAACCCAGGATATTTTAGTAATTTTAGAGCAACGGGATTGCGCTATTGGCAGGTCATCCCCAAAAAATTTATAAATAGATCCTTGGGGTGCCTTGGAGAGGGATCCGTTTTCACCAGTCTTAATCTTCTTCCTTCATCCTTCAAGGCATCTAGCTCAGCATTGGCTAGAGAGGGGGAGATCTCAAAGATCTTCCGGGTGTGAGGTGAGACCTATACGCTAGAGCCAATGGTCATTTTCTAAATTCTGGTCTCTCACCAAGGGACGACTTGGGAGAACTAGGTGTGACCTGCACCCCTAGGCCTGAACTCTAGGTTGAACCGAATCTTGGTTTCAACACTCAGCAAGGATTTTCTTCAAAACCCGAGACTCCACCAGATGTGGATCCCAACACAGCTCTGACTTCTGCTTGAACAACTTCGACTATTTTGTTATAATACTCACTCTTGTCCCCAAGCCTTACAGATCTTGGGGAGGAGGTGTGTATCTACTAGTCTTATGACTAATGTGTTGTTATACACCATTTTTAGGAGATGGAGCAGCACGACACCAATCGACCGCATGAGAGTGTCCTGCTATAGAGCCCGCACGAGCCGACGCACCCGTCTCGCCTCCCGACTTCAGAGACGTGAGTCCCAAGAGCGTAGTATAGAGTTTGGAGAGTCCATTAGTAGTTCTTATTTAATCCACTGAGCCTATGTATAAACAGTGGCCACGACCTTGATTATATATAAATATGTTGGTTTCTGATTTGCTTCCGCATATGTGATGTGATAAATTTATATGCCTGACAAGACGATTATTCTGCTCCTGGAAAGTGCCCCCCGTTGCCACTTGGAAAACGTCGGGTGACCGCCTTGGGCAGTAAGGCCCGTCTCTGACCTCACCTGTTGTGGTTTTGAGGGTGAGGGTCTTACACAGCGAGCCAAGAAGAAGACGAGAGTCGAGAGAGGAAGAAGATCGTTACAGACGAAGATTAGGGCAAGCCGTTGGCGGAATGTGAGCAGTCAAGAGGAAAGGAGATATAAACTAATATTGTCAATGAAAATTATAAAATAATAAGTAAATTAATAATATATTAACCATTGTCGCTATTTAACCGCAATATGCCGCAATAATCCTCCATTTTTCGGCCGACATGTCCAATATGTCGGCCGCAATCCTAGAAAATGCTAGATTTGGTAATTGTAGCGGTAACTGTAATCTACAAGCTTGGTTCAGTCTCAGTAACAATCGTCCTCTAAGAGTGAATGTCTTGAAAATAACATGCAGTAGGAGAAATTAGGTAGAACATTGCAATTATCATGAAAGAGCACTGACAAACAACAAATTGCATGGAAAATTTGGGACGAATTGACTGTCGTCCAACTGGAGAAGAGAGATGGTAATCACATCCAGAATTCCAGATCCAGAAACTGGAGCAGGAGAGCCATTAGGCACAAAGACCGGTGGTAGCCTATTATACTTCTCGAGGTGGAGAAGACAAGATAGTTTCAAGTCATATGGTTGGTGACACCGGAGTTGATGATCTATTTACCCTGAGTAGTAACATGTGCGCTACCTGAAGAAGTGGCAATGAAGGCATATTGCTTGTAGGCATTGATGAGAGCTTCAATATCGGTCGAAGAGAACCAACGGTCTTTAACAGCGGGGTGGACGGGGATGCTTAAGGCTTATACAAAGTAGACTGGCATGGACCCGAGGGCGAAGGTGAGGATGCTTCACAAAACATTTCTCGAAAAGATGACCAAGCAATCCACAATGAGAGCAAAGTGGACGAGGTCCCCCGCGATCCGAGTTACACCCCTAATATATAAGCATGGTTCATTCCTTATCAAAGATATGTTGGAGTTGAGTTATCAGGAATCATTCGGAGCTATCAAGAACTTCCTTAGACATAGTTGGCTAGAGGAAACATGAGCTCATGAGAGGAATTGCGATCCTCTCCATTTAGAGTCAAATGGATAGTATCCATTTCGCGGTGCATATTTATTCTTGCCTCATCCGACGGGTTAAGTAATCCTATCCTTTTTTTCATAGAGCCAAAGTATTCACACCCTTGGATAAATGAAAATCAATCCGGACCATTAAATGGACCTCACCATTTGGTCTCAAATGGAGAAGATATCCATCCTCGCGAGATGTGGCATTGTGTTTGACTTAGGGATGATTGCATAAAATATAGTCCAATCATCCATTGTCAAAGTGAATGGAAGGCTCATTGGAGCTTCACTAGTACTATTCTTGTTTAGATCATGTAAGATCCTTACTGGTATTAATGTTTTAAGTCACTGGAGTTGAAGGTGATTTCCTGAGCTTCTTGTTCCTACAAATTTAGTTTAAATGACTCCATACATGAAAGCTAGACAAAACCCCATCAGTATAGATGCCAAAGATTCCATCATCTTATAGCTTAGCATGATGAGTAGATATCATAGAGCTTAAGTTTATCAAAGAGATCATGCAAGATAGTAGGTCCAACATGCTTGATGATGAGATTACCAAGTTGGTTAGTGGATGCAACACGTGATACTATAAGATAACTATCTCAAACCTTCTGACAAATGAAATGTATGTCCACTTCACTATGCCTTCTGCTCTTATGGAGAACAAAATTACTAAAGATCAAAAACGCAGTCTGATTGTCACAACTCACAAGAAAGTGCCATCGAAAAAATAATAAGACCAAACTCAGTGATGAAGGACAATGCCACATAATCTCACATACATTTTAGCGAGAGATTGATATTCATCCTCGGTACTAGAACAATCTATGATGGATTGTTCTTGCTCTTCTATAAAACCAAGCTTGCTCTAGCAAAAGAAAAATAGCCGGATGCAGATCGTTTATCACATAGTGATCCAACTCAATCAACACCACTAAATTCACAAACTTTTATGTGCCCATGAGATTTGTACATGATGTTTTTGCCTAGTAAGCTTTAATATACCTGAATATTTTGTGAATAATGACCATGTCACTAGAGCGAGGAGCTTGCATAAACTGTGACACTCTTACTCACAACAAAAGTACTATCAAGCCAAATGATTGGCGAGTATATCAACTTCTCAACCAGTCTCTTGTTCATATGAGCATCACTCGGTAGTTGTTGTCATAAACATTGTTCAAAATATAAGGAGTCATGGGAGTGTGAGGGCTTGCAATCCAACAGTGGACCGTATAATTGGTTGCTTGAGGACTGCAGGTGTACCCATGCCGAGGAAAATAGGGGGAAAGGTTTAGGTGGAGGTCGATAGCATGACCGCCAGGTTCCAATGGTGGTTGGCGTCGAAGAAAACAGAGGAATTCAGACCTGACTCCGACGAGGAGTCCAGCTGCAATCTAAGACGATTTCACCGGAGTCAAAAGGATCCTCCGGTAGCATCGGTGGAGTAAGAAGAACTGTTGTCTAGCGGTGAGAGGTTGCAATGTCAGGGCTTACACGGGAGTTACCGGGGAATATAGAGCTTATGTCGGCAATACCAAGAAACAGAGGAAAACTCTCGGTTTCTTGATTCAGTCCAGCCTCCCAAAAGAGGAGTCATTACAGAATATTTAAAGATGGGACCGACTGATAACAGTAAAGAGGTAGTTGGCACATGCTTTTAATAGCAAGAGGGACAATAAAGAGGGGAGTTTTGGGTATTAAATAGCAAGGTTTCAAAGAACGGGTCCGGGGGAGGTAAAGTGCAGGAAATCGGACGGACGAGATCCACTGCACTTTACCGGAAAGTGCGATCTAATGTATGCGAGTGCACTGAGATGCGTGCACATCTCAGCGCACATATCTCAAAGCAGTGCGCGAGAGATCAAAGCGTGCACACATCTCCCCGCGAGCTGAGATGCACTCGCACCCGTCAGATCTCGCGCACTGCACGGTGCAGTGCATTTCCTGCACTGCACCACCCCCGGACCCTTCAAAGAACAGGAAAAGCCATAACCCTAGCTGATTTAATAATTTTAAATGGGAGGAAACGTGACTGGCAAGATAGTTTCAAAAGATATTTAAGGGAGTTGAAAAGATGGCAATCAATGCCAATTAAAATGGCCGGCCGTAGGTTTCAAAAGATTTGAGGTATTAATGAGAAATTAATATTAAGTAATGTTATTACTTTTAAAATATTAATTTCAGATATGATAGTATTTAATAACTTCATTTTTTGCTTGCCCAAAAATAACCCGAGTCCTAATTTGACGGTCCAATTTATTTAAGATCCTATTGGCCCGTCACACCAATAAATCGTACGAAGATTGTGCAAACATGGCGTAAAACACACAAATACATGAAATAAAAGATACATTTGTGCGACGATATGCGCTACAAAATATTTAAATAAAATGCGATAAAATAAATTAACGATGCACTTCAGGTTGCATCAATTCTCCCGGGGTTGAAGGAGCTCGACCCTGTTGAGACTGTGATGGAACCTGTCACTGAAACTTTCAAACCACAATCCGGATCATGCACTGCCTTTGCCTCACCATGGTAGAACCCATCATCGCAGCACAAGAACTGTTGACAAACCCTCTTTCCTGAAAGGAATAGAAAACTCATCTCCAATGGAAAAACATAACTACATGTGATAAAATCAACCGCAGAGTTATAGTTTTCCAAAGTTTCTCGAAAGCTGTTAGTCAAAAATTCATGCATGACATGCAATTGTTCAATATAAATCAGAGTTGTAAAGAGACGAGTTCGACAAAGTGGAAAGGAGAATGAGTCAATATAGCAAAGAAAGAGGCAAGGCCGTAAGGAAACATGATCAACCTATAGATTCATTAAAATATATTGCATTATACGTACTAATGCTAGTTCCCGGATAAAGTGACAGTCAACTTCAATATGCTTTGTGCGTTCGTGAAAGACCGGATTCTTAGCAATATGTATTGTTGCTTGACTGTCACAAAATAGGGTCTCCAGTGATGAGAGACGAACACCCAAGTTTCCCAGAAGGCTCTCAAGCCAGGTTAAATGACTCCATACATGAAAGCTAGACAAAACCCCATCAGTATAGATGCCAAAGATTCCATCATCTTATAGCTTAGCATGATGAGTAGATATCATAGAGCTTAAGTTTATCAAAGAGATCATGCAAGATAGTAGGTCCAACATGCTTGATGATGAGATTACCAAGTTGGTTAGTGGATGCAACACGTGATACTATAAGATAACTATCTCAAACCTTCTGACAAATGAAATGTATGTCCACTTCACTATGCCTTCTGCTCTTATGGAGAACAAAATTACTAAAGATCAAAATCGCAGTCTGATTGTCACAACTCACAAGAAGGTGCCATCGAAAAAATAATAAGACCAAACTCAGTGATGAAGGACAATGCCACATAACCTCACATACATTTTAGCGAGAGATTGATATTCATCCTCGGTACTAGAACAATCTATGATGGATTGTTCTTGCTCTTCTATAAAACCAAGCTTGCTCTAGCAAAAGAAAAATAGCCGGATGCAGATCGTTTATCACGTAGTGATCCAACTCAATCAACCCACTAAATTCACAAACTTTTATGTGCCCATGAGATTTGTACATGATGTTTTTGCCTAGTAAGCTTTAATATACCTGAATATTTTGTGAATAATGACCATGTCACTAGAGCGGGGAGCTTGCATAACAAAAGTACTATCAAGGCAAATGATTGGCGAGTATATCAACTTCTCAACCAGTCTCTTGTTCATATGAGCATCACTCGGTAGTTGTTGTCATAAACATTGTTCAAAATATAAGGAGTCATGGGAGTGTGAGGGCTTGCAATCCAATAGTGGACCGTATAATTGGTTGCTTGAGGACTGCAGGTGTACCCAGGCCGAGGAAAATAGGGGGGGAAGGCTTAGGTGGAGGTCGATAGCATGACCGCCAGGTTCCAATGGTGGTTGGCGTCGAAGAAAACAGAGGAATTCAGACCTGACTACGACGAGGAGTCCAGCTGCAATCCAAGACGATTTCACCGGAGTCAAAAGGATCCTCCGGTACCATCGGTGGAGTAAGGAGAACTGTTGTCGAGCGGTGAGAGGTTGCAATGGCAGGGTTTACACGGGAGTTACCGGGGAATATAGAGCTTATGCCGGCAATACCAAGAAACAAAGGAAAACTCTCGGTTTCTTGATTCAGTCAAGCCTCCCAAAAGAGGAGTCAGTACAGAATATTTAAAGATGGGACCGACTGATAACAGTAAAGAGGTAGTTGGCACATGCTTTTAATAGCAAGAGGGACAGTAAAGAGGGGAGTTTTGGGTATTAAATAGCAAGGTTTCAAAGAACGGGTCCGGGGGAGGTAAAGTGCAGGAAATCAGACGGACGAGATCTACTGCACTTTACCGGAAAGTGCGATCTAATGTATGCGAGTGAACTGAGATGCGTGCACATCTCAGCGCACATATCTCAAAGCAGTGCGCGAGAGATCAAAGCGTGCACACATCTCCGCGCGAGCTGAGATGCACTCGCACCCGTCAGATCTCGCGCACTGCACGGTGCAGTGCATTTCCTGCACTGCACCACCCCCGGACCCTTCAAAGAACAGGAAAAGCCATAACCCTAGCTGATTTAATAATTTTAAATGGGAGGAAACGTGATTGGCAAGATAGTTTCAAAAGATATTTAAGGGAGTTGAAAAGATGGCAGTCAATGCCAATTAAAATGGCCGGCTGTAGGTTTCAAAAGATTTGAGGTATTAATGGGAAATTAATATTAAGTAATGTTATTACTTTTAAAATATTAATTTCAGATATGATAGTATTTAATAGCTTCATTTTTTGCTTGCCCAAAAATAACCCTAGTCCTAATTTGACGGTCCAATTTATTTAAGATCTTATTGGCCCGTCACACTAATAAATCGTACGAAGATTGCGCAAACATGGCGTAAAACACACAAATATATGAAATAAAAGATACATTTGTGCGACGATATGCGCTACAAAATATTTAAAAAAAATGCGATAAAATAAATTAACGATGCACTTCAGGTTGCATCAATTCTCCCGGGGTTGAAGGAGCTCGACCCTGTTGAGACTGTGATGGAACCTGTCACTGAAACTTTCAAACCATAATCTGGATCATGCACTGCCTTTGCCTCACCATGGTAGAACCCATCATCGCAGCACAAGAACTGTTGACAAATCCTCTTTCCTGAAAGGAATAGAAAACTCATCTCCAATGGAAAAACATAATTCCAGGTGATAAAATCAATCGCGGAGTTATAGTTTTCCAAAGTTTCTTGAAAGCTGTTAGTCAAAAATTCATGCATGACATGCAATTGTTCAATATAAATCAGAGTTGTAAAGAGACGAGTTCGACAAAGTGGAAAGGAGAATGAGTCAATATAGCAAAGAAAGAGGCAAGGCCGTAAGGAAACATGATCAAGCTATGAATTCATTAAAATATATTGCATTATACGTACTAATGCTAGTTCCCGGATAAAGTGACATTCAACTTCAATATGCTTTGTGCGTTCGTGAAAGACTGAATTCTTAGCAATATGTATTGTTGCTTGACTGTCACAAAATAGGGTCGCCGATGATGAGAGACGAACACCCAAGTTTCCCAGAAGGCTGCCAAGATCTTTGGTCTGAAAGGCGTAGTTTAATTGTTGCTTTATATGTTGTAACTCTGTAGTATCGTCGCCAGTAATGTGGATATCGTCAACATAGACAAGTAGGATCACAGTTCCGGTTGACCGGTGTCGGGTGAAGAGAGAAAAATCAGTCGAGCTCCGAATGAAGCCAATATCACAGACAACTTTGCTGAATTTTTCAAACCAAGCGCATGAAGACTGTTTGAGACCATAAATAGATTTCCGAAGATGACAGACCCGAGACTCCCCCGTGGTCTCAAACCCGGGAGGTTGGTGCATATAAACAGCCTCCTGCAGATCGCCGTTGAGGAAGACGTTCTTAATATCCAGCTGATAATAAGGTCAATGACGATGAACAGCCAAGGAGAGAAGAACACGAACCGTGTTCAATTTGGCCACCGGAGAGAAGGTTTTCTCATAATCAAGGTCATGTTGCTGAGTAAAACCCCGGGCCACGAGGCGGGCCTTTAGACGCTCAACGGTTTCATCCGCCGCATGTTTAATAACAAAGACCCACTTGTAGTTAACACAGTGTTGGCCTGCAGGAAGAGGAGCCATATCCCAAGTCCGGTTAGCCCAGAGAGCCGACATTTCATCGTCCATGGCCGCCCGCCACCCCGGGTGTTGAAGCGCCTTCTGCACCGTGTTAGGAATTAGAAATAGAGGAAAGAGAGGTGTCAAAGGCGTACAGACGTGGAGTCAGACGATGGAGAGAAACGTAGTTGGCCAAAACGGGATGAGCTGTAGAGGCGGGAGCTGGATCGTCTTCGCAGAAGGTGACATCCGCCGAGATGACCAACTCGCTATCAGAAGGAGAGTAGCAAACATGCCAAACACACCCGAAGAGCAAGTTTGTCGGAAGGGGGGCCAAGAAGATGAACATAACAAACACACCCGAAGACCCGCGGGGTGAGAGAGGTGGGGTTGGTGGAAGGATAAAGGAGTTGGATAGGTGAGGCAAAGTCAAGAACAGACGAGGGTAGGCAGTTGATGAGATGACAGACTGTGGAGATGACAAAATTCCAATATTCGATCGGAACCTGCATTTGAAACACGAGGGACCGAGCAACATCAAGAAGATGACGATTGTTCTGTTCAGCCACCCCGTTTTGTTGAGGGGTATACACACACAAAATTTGATGGATGACCCCAAATTCGGTGCAAAGATTAGAGAAGGTGCGACCAGTATACTCGCGAGCATTATCAGTGAGGATGACTTTGAGGGGGGTAGCGAACTGCGTATGCGTCTCAGTTAAAAAACACGAAATATAGAGGTAAGTTCAGTATGCTCATGCAGTAAATATAGTCACGTAATACGCGAGTAATTATAAATAAAGGTGACAAAACAGCGAAATCCAAAGATACTGGGGACTTTATATGGACCCCATACATTAGAATGAACTAAAGATAAATGAGTACTACTCCTGGTACAGGCAGGGGGGAAGGAAGAACGATGTTGTTTGTCGTAGATACAAGATTCATAAGAGAACTCCCGTAAAGGAACATCAGGAAGAGTCTGCTTGAGAATCGGAAAGGGAGCATGCCCAAGGCGGCGATGCCAATCGACAGTGGAGACTGCAGAGAGAAGAGTGAGTGAGATATCCAAGATGTACATCCCATTCATCAGCTGCCCCTTACCAATGATACTCCGGGTGTAGCGATCCTGCATAAGAAAAGAAGGAGAAAAGGTTATGCAATAATCAAGGTCGTGCGTCAGGAGACTAACATAAAGTAAATTGACATGAGACCCCGAAACGTGAAGAACCGAGGAAAGAGAAAAGGTAGGGGTAAGCCGGAGAGCGGCGGCGCCATAGACCGGTAGGGTGTCACCATTGGCCACAGTGATACACGGAGGATGAGTCGTCTAGAGATACTGGGGGGGGGGGGGGCTTCTGTGAGGTAATATGGTGAGTAGCGTCAGAATCGACGATCCAGCGGGGGCTGAGAGAGACAGGTTATACGAGGACGCAATACTACCTTCCGCAGAAAAAGACGCAACTGAGACGGAGGAGCGGCCGAGGGCACCCTATAGCTGGTGGAGTTGGGTGCAGAGCTCATCTATATCTTGGCGGGTACTGGACGCCGGATCCTGGGCAGAAGCCCCAGTGGGAGCAGGAGCAACAAAGGAAGTAGCAGCAAGGTGGGGAGGTAAACCATGCTTGCGGTAACAGGTGGCCTCAAGATGACCATCCCGGCCACAATATGTGCATTTCATAGAAGAACAACTGGCACGTCCTCGTCCCCGAGACGGAGGTCGGCCCCCTCGAGTGGAAGATCCACGAGCAAGAGGAGGGGTCGAAAGGAGAGGCTGTTGAAGAAGAGCCGGTGCAAAGCCGGGAGGAGCCTCAATAACAGGCGTAACTTTAAGCAGCATTGAGCAGACATCAGACAACGAAGGAGTCGTCGTGGAAGAGAGGATCTGGGCCGGAACACTATGCAGGTGGGGAGGAACAGAGGACATCATCATCGTGATGGTGACAGTCTCTTTCTGTGCCTGTTGAGTAGCTAGATCAGTAGTTGGAGGCTGATGTTGAATCCAAGCCTCGACCGGGGTCTTGGCCTGGGCAACGAAAGAGATCATATCGCCGGGAGCACCAGGAACAAGGTTCTGAAGGTCGGAGAGAATATCATATAAGTGCTGAAGACTGTTGTGCCCAGAGTAAAAGGAGTGGAGCTCCTCCCACATGGCCTTGGCCGTGTCATGATACATGACCATCCTGTAGGGCTCAGTGTCCATAGAGTTGAGGAGCCAGGACTGGACCCGACCATCATCGCGAAGCCAGTCATCGGAGGGAGCATTGGGGGTAGCTCGGGTCAAGTGGTGAAGAAGACCCTTTGTCTGCAGAACACGACAAACAGAGTGAACCCATTCGACGAAGTTCCGTTTCCCGGTAAGAGAAGTGGCAGTAATCCGGAGCTCATCACGAAGTTCCAGAGCCGCAGCAGGCGCACGAGCTAGAGGAGCAGATGTAGCAGCGGAAGTGTCGGAAGCCATGCGGCTAGAAAAAAAGGCCGAGCGGCTAGGAAGAGAAACATGACGGCTAAGCAGAGAAAGAGGCCGGACGGCTAAGCAGAGAAAGAGGTCGGACGGCTAGAGAAGGAAGCCGGACGGCTAAGCAGAGAGGGCTGAGCGGCGAGGAACGAAGAGGCCGAAGAGAGATAAAGGCCGACAGAGGAAGAAGTCGCACGGTCTCGGCGGGCACACCAGCGACAAGGAAAGTCGCGACCAGGATGCGGCTAAGAAAGGGGAAAGAAGGAAAGAAGCCGGTAGCAGAGAGAAGAAAGAAAACCGCACGGTCACGGTGGAGCACACCAGCGACAAGAGAGGTCGCGACCAACTATGCGGAGCCCGAAGAGGAAGAAACAGGGCGCGACGGTCACAAAGGCAGACAGGGCGGAGAAGAGCGAACCGCGACAAGCAAGGCCGCGGTTAGAAGACCAGACCGCGAACCGCGATGAGCTGTCCCAAAACCGGGGCCCACAGAGGCGAGAGGGGAGGCCTATAAAAGGAGAGGAGGTGGGAAGCTACGAAGCGAGATGTTGGTAGGGAGAGAGAGACCGCGGAAAGGCCGCGAGTAGGACGGGAGACCGCCAGAGGGGAGCTCGGAGCTGTTAGAAAACAGAGTCCGGTTATACGCAAGGACAAGACCGGTCCTCTAATACCATGTAAAGAGAGGCCTCAAACCTTGTATATATTTCTTGAATTAATAGTTACAAGTATGAATACATTTATATAGGAAAAGAGGAAGGATAGAAATCCCAATCCAAGGTGTGGGACTAATACAAAGAGAGAGAAAAGAGAGAAAAATGGGCCCCTAGATGGGCCCTTAATTGGGCTTTTCTAACAATTTCCAAATTTTTTTTCAATTGGTCCCATTTATTTTTAAACTGCGCGCAGACATACATTTTTAATGTTCGTTCCTAAAACTTAGCAGTTATATTTTTCCAACCCTCCTTAGACATGTGTGTCGTCGGTCTATTAAATAGCACAATCTCTGTTATACATAAATCACAGAATAACATAACTTCACTTGACTCTCACAGTATTGCAATTCCTCCTTTAGTTTTAACCATAGTGTTACCTAAGAACAAACAAATGAGCAATTGAACAAATTAGGAGTTGAACAAAATAGGAGTTAGCATACCCATGGCATAAGCTCTCGTTATTATTCTCAATCATTTCTTTTCCAGTAAAAAGCTGCATGCCCATGACATAAGCTCTCATTTATTTCCAGCATATTTCTTGCTGAGTTACCTTGTAAAATGAATAGGTCAATTTTAGCTTATGATTTACTGTTCATGATGAAAATATTGGAAGACTTGAATCATTTTTCATCTTATTTGTTATCCTATGAAAGGACCAGATCATTTGCTGAAGGGAGAACAGACAATTTTGATGATTTACTGGTTTCTACCCCTTCAATTCCACATGCTGAATTCTTTTGCAGCAAATTAACGGATAAACCCTCATAAATCGCTCTGTTATAAAACTCTCGCATTGATGATAATGATAATAAACTTTTGTAAATATACTGTGGAGGAAGAGCGATGAAGGAGGCAAATAAACTTCTGATAATAAGTTTGGAAGATCGGCGAAGGAGGCACATAAACTTCTGATAACAGTGGAGGAAGAGCGGCTAATAAACTTCTTATAATAATGCTAATAAACCTCATACCAAAGCTCTTCTCCGGCGAAGGAGGCAAATCCATTGTGGAGGAAGAGCGGCTTTGAGATCGATCGGCCATGGAGGAAGAACGACGCTAAGGTTTGGAAGATCGGCGTTTGATTCACCGCGAGGGAGGAAGATCGGCTCTGAAGGTGTCCATCAACGACGGAAAATCAGACCGACGTTGGTTGCGGACGGGCGAAGGGGGATGATCTGCGCGAAGGAGGAAGATCTGGGTTGGTTTACAATGAAGGAGGAGAGGAAAAGCAGAACGGCAGGTTGCGGACGGGCGCGTTGGTGCTCTTTCCTCCAGCCTCAAAACGACGGGATTTTGTCCTTTTCAGCCGGCCGGTTTAAAATGGGTCCAACCAAACAGGTACCAAAAATACTGTACAGGTCCGGTTAAAACGAAATGGGGCCAAAAAGGTATCCAAACAGACCCATAGTGTTGCAAATGGTAGAATATGCTCCCATTCGATGAGGATAATGTTACTCTAAAAGGATTTGGAAGGAGAGCAAATAAACTTTAGATAATATAGATATATAGCATCTATATGAAATATATATATCTTATTATATAAAGCAATATAGGTATTTGGAGGCACACCATAGATCAAATAAGAGCCATTGGATCATGAGAGAGAGTATGAGATGGGGGAGAGAGTTGGGAGAGAGAGAGGAGGGATAGAGAGAAAGAGAGAGAGAAGGGAGGAGAGAGAGGGGAGGAAAGAGAAAGGGAGAGAGATGGGGGAAGGGAGAGGAGAAAGGGGGAGGAGAGAGAAAGGGAGAGAGAAGGGAAAGGGAGAGAAAGAAGGGGGAGAGAAAGATTACGTGAAATTAATGTTTTTACGACAAAACGTAATTTTTTTATAACATAAAAATTGTAATATTGATTTATATTTTTTTACGGTCATTTTGAGTACTCATATGTATATATTGCGGGCACTGCCCGTCTTGATGTGTGTGCATCTCGCTTTGATGCGGGCGCAGCCTGCAACGACGCATCGAGCACGGAAGAAGTCCGTTCGGAGGCGGACGATGCCCGCCTGGATGCGGCCGAAGGCCGCCTGAGAGCATCGAGCACGGGCGTAGCCCGTGCGAAGATGCTCGTGTATATATATACATATACATATATATAAACATCACTGCCATCCTCTATGAATTACTTAAAATAATACAATTTTGTTTTTGCTCTTATATTTCCACCTTGTGCAAACGCCTGAGCTGTAATTCTTTCATGCAGATTAATGGCAGTCCCTATAATAATGGATGGATGCTCAAGGTCCAGATAAGCGATTCAACTGAACTAAACTCTTTGATGAACTCTGACAGCTACACAAAGTTTTGCGAAGAAGAAGATGCGAAGCACTAGTTTCAGATCTTGCAGTTTCCGAGTTGGAATCCTTCTATTGGCTTATTTTCAGAAATTCATGTACTTTTGAATTAATTTTGGTAACTTTGTATGCGCTTAACCAATGCTCGATACCAGTGTTATTGGATTTGGTCATTGCACACGCGATCCCGATTTTCTAATGAATAAAATTGTTTTACATGGTTTGGTTTTTTTTTGAGAGCATAATGTGTCTTCAAGAGTTTGTAACCAAGCGATTAGTTTACCATTTTGAAATTCTTATACATCTCCATGACATAATCAAACTCCACCGTCTTTTTTAGAACATTTTGTAGCTATAAGTCTCCATTAAACTAGTTCTCTCAGTTGAGTTTCTGTCTTCTGTAGCTAAATCCGTAGACCATTTATCAGTAAGTTTTGATTCTTTTGTTTGAGGAGATCTTCTTGTATGATATATTTCTGATTGATCATCTTAGGCTCCGTTTGGCATGATGGTGGCGGTAGTGAACACGGTGGTAATGTTCAAAATCAGTTTTATTGTCTTGGCGAGTGTCATGCCAAACTTACATATGACGGTGGCGCTTTTTTTTCCAAACACTAGAGCAAAAAAGTTGTGTCAAACGAAGCCTTAATCACTTGTATCTTTTTTGACAGACATTTAGATCTGAAATTTATCTTTTGTTTAAGATAAACCTGTGTGATTACCCCCACTTTATCCTCTTATAACGGCGTTCTAAAAGCTGGAAACAGATGCTTTTATAGTTTAACTCATTGTTGACAAAGGGTTTACTTTGTCATCTAGAGACCATTGTAGTTCACAGTGCCAACTGCTTCAGTAATGCACAATAAAGATCAAGTAGGTTTGAAAATCATATATCAGTGCATTATTATAGTGAAAAAAACTGTATCCAAGTGAAATTCATATATCAGTGGTTTTTTAAATATCTCCTTTAATCATTTTGGCTATCTCTCTCTCTCCTCTCTTTCTGTGCCCCTCTCCTCTCTCTCATTTGCATGTCCTCAGTCTCTCTCTTCAAACTGGTTCAATGTCTTCTTCCTTTGAAAATGGTGATAAAGGAGTATCACCACAATGTCCAAAAATGGAAGATTTGAAATCTCCTCCATTAATTTATGAGTTTTGAAATGCAGCATCAATGAATGTTCAAAGCATTGCCGCACACAAATGACTGGTGTGTATTTGCCAAGGCTCTGTTATGTTGAAATATGTACAAAAAGCTTGCAAAATTGAATTTTTACTTTTGAGAATGCCCTTTCATGTATACAACTAAATTATGGGCTATAAGCATGTACGGGATCTCCCTGATAGATGCACGCTTTCACAAATCAAAATAGTATGCTTGAGGGCAAAATAAGGATACAAAATATTGAGACAAGCTCGACCTGAATTTTTGAGGGTTGGTTCTCTCTAAGAGTCTCTCTTATTTGTGAGAGCCTAAAATTGAACAAGATCTCAAAGATAACTAAATGACTCCCCCACTCCCTTATATAGGTGGAATTGTGCATACGTACAATATGATAATGCATGTTGGGCTTCATAGACTATTGAGTGGTCGCGTGGTGGTTGTCATTATATCAACACTTCCCTCCCGAAAAATCGACCTTTTCCTCAATGTCGAGGTCCGTAGGAGACGTAAGCGAGCATCAAAGGATCTAAGTCACCGAATTCAGGAACGTCGTCTTCAGATTCGAGCAACACAAACATGTCTTTGAGAGGGAAAATGTGGGTGAGCGAGTGACGGTTGGTGGTTATATAGATAGTGGATATGAGAACCTTATGGTTAGCGTGGGTGGACTGAAGGTAGAAAAACTGTTCGGTGCGGGTCATCCTACTAAGAGGGATGGTGTCGTCAAACACAAGAATCTTGATCTGACGGAAATGGGCCGGGTGGATATCCGTAATGGGGTGGAGAAACCCCATGTAGTCAGGGACGAGCCAAGGTTTTTGCAACAGTGGTGGTTGAGCTCCCTCATTTTCATCTTTTCCTTTTTCGACTTCCCCTCCTACGCGCGTGACAACTCCACCAGGAATCTCCTTTGCTTTCGGGGATTTTCTTCCATTTTTGAGCGCCCTTGCGTATGTTCCACTCTGTGCTTAAGCTTCCGACAGCGTTTGTCCCAAACGGAGCGGCAAAACTCCGAATCAAATAGAGCCTAAAGCTCAAAGAAATATACCTCATCTCTCTCGAGCACGATGGGGGCACATGCTCAGCAGGGTGGACAGAAGTATTACACTTTAACCCTGTAACCTAAATTCTTAATAATAATTTGTTTATAAAATTAAACATATCGATGGTCACGTTATTAGATTTATATATTATTTTATTATGCTTCTTTTAATTTACACTCGTATGATAATCTCTCTCCACAGCTTCCATCCTTATCTTTTAATCAAACTCTTCCAGCCCGTCACATGTTGCATTTATTTAATTATTATTAATTACATATTCATTATTATCTCTGCCCGACTGCCCCTATGTTTTACCAAAATATTATAAATTATAATTAATTAATATTTCTTATTGAATTAGGCGTTCAGATGAAATTAAAATAATAAAAGAAGGAAAAACTGTATATCCGGTTGTACGAAAATTGTTCCCCGGCCAATCTCATCCCTCTATTTTTATCGAGATGTGCACAATATCTTCTTCCTAAAATAAAGGTAGATCCCGCCACACCATCAAAACATGCCCGACGGTGCGATCTACCTGGTCACCACTAATCTAACAGTCAAAATTATGTCTCTCATGGCTAGTAATTTTTTTGGGTATGTCATACACATCATGCTCATTGTTGTGGGTCATTGGGTCCAGAAAATTGGACTGTCTTAGCTCGGAGTTGGATCGAGCGCGCGAACAATTGATGAAAATTCAATAATAATGATAAGAGACTTTTTTTATCATGGAAAATACAAAAATGGTGAAAACCATGTGATCAGATTTGTATCGGGCCAAAATCCATTATTTAGCTTTGAGTTTACAAGTATCAGAAGTCTCTTCAGAGGGTGATAGACCAAATGTTCGTTATAAGCTTTGAATGCAGGAAGAACAAATAATAAACTAAGTTCACGAAGTTTAGATGAGTGCGTCAATAGAGTTTGCATGAATGCGTGTACGAAGCTTGGATGAGAACATCTTTGTGGAAAAAAATACCAAGTGCTTAAAGCCTAGCTTTTAAGTGTCTTCACGCGAGCATTCACGAGAGCGCTTTTCGGTGCCTTCTCCTGAGCTCAACACTAGAGAGGGAGTAGAGCGAGTTCCAAGCGGAGAAACGGTTTAAGTTCCACGTTCTTGCCCGAAAATCTCAGAACTCTCTAGTCACTGGAGTTGTTAGTCTTCAATTGAAGGCATGATGACTTTTTTATAGTCTTCTGGATAGATGAGTTGGTAATTGCGCTGAGCTGAATCCTGAGTCGCGAATGACGCCGCTCCGTTCCGGTCACCTGACTCGCCCATTTTCATGAAAAAACGAATGTGCCCCCAGACAGTGCAGGCAACCCAGGCAAGGTACCTGACAACGACGACACCTGGCGAAGGCCGGCGGCCCCTGCGATCATGGCAACTCTCAAGTCAATCACAAGCACCATCTTTTTCACAAGCACTGCCTCGCAACCACCACCTTCCTCTCAAGCATGGGCGGACCTAATAAAGGGCGAGTGTGGGCGGCCGCCCACACTGAGAAAAAAATCGCGGAATAGGGTTCTTCTTTACGCGCGGGAACAACGCCAAATTTCTGAGCCTTATTTATTCAAAAATAATGGAATAAACAACATATATTATAATAATCGCTGTCTAAAATTCACTATAGACATTTTATTAGTGCACGAGTCAATGGATCATGATATTTAAAGTCCACTATAAACTGTTAGAGATGAAGCTTGATATTTATATATAAACTGCTGTCTATTCTACCCTGAATCCTAGAATAGACAACAGTTTATATATAAATCACTGTCTATTTTATAGTTCAGAGTATCTATAAACAGCCATCTCCTTTCTTTAGCGATGACCATCTCCTTCTCCAACAGGCGCCTCGACTGGTGACTCGAGTCACTCGACCGACATCTCCCTTCGGACCTTCTTCTCCGACAGTCCCACAGTCGTGAGCCAACAGGATTCAAGCAGATATCACATTATCACCCTTTAATTCCTTATTTCGGCCATCAAAACTTGATCTTAAATCTTTATACTATTTGGTGTTCATGGATCACTCTATTATTTCTTATTTTCTTTTCAATTTTGAACAATTTGGTGTTCACCGTTCACGGATCTTAAATCTTTATACTATTTTGTCAAAAACATATGCAAACTTGATCTTGAACCTTATCCATTTTACTATTATAGTTTTTCCTATTATGGGCTGATCTTTGAAGAGTGACAATTGAGGTAGGACTGATTTTCAAACTTTATTTAAGGCACTCATGGAAAAAAATTTTAAGAAAAAACAAGCTTAGAATCGGTTTTTTCTTCTAGTAGAGTTGTTTGTCCACGATTAGAATTCAATGTAGATGAGCTTCCTGCAGACTCGAGATTACGAAAGAATATTTATGATTATGATCCAAATGATAGAGAGAAGGTTCGAAGGTGGTATCTGCAGAAAAAAGCTTTCCAACCAAAAAATCATAATTTCTCAATTAGACTTATTAGAAACGATCCACGTAGATTTATTCGTTCTTGGTTTGAGGAATACAGTTACTGGTTAAGTATAGCATAGTAAAAGATGCTACATTTTGCTTATGTTGTTATCTATTTAAGCCTGATCATGGTGACCAAGGAGGAGGAGATGTTTTTGTTATTAGTGGTTTCACAAATTGGAAACATAGAGATAAGTTGGATGTTCATGTTGGAAATCATAGTAGTATCCATAACAAATGCTTGAAGGATTGTCTTTACTTGATGAACCAAAAACAACACATTGAAGTTGTTTTGTGCACTCAATCTGAACAAGCACAAAATGATTATCGCACCCGCCTGCAAGCTTCATTGGATTGTATTAGATTTCTTTTAAAGCAAAGATTAGCATTCATGGTTATGATGAATCTGAAGAATCAGACAATTGAAGAAATTTCTAGAACTTTTTTAATTTCTTGCAGATCATAATGAAAACATCAATAAAGTTGTACTACGGAATGCTCCTAAAAATCTTAAATTAGTAGCACAAAGTATCCAAAAAGATATTGTCCAAGCTGCAACAAGGACTACAAATATCATCATTAAAGAGATTGTACGAGCTTAGTTATTTACTATTTTAGTTGATAAATCTCATGATTCCTCTGTTAAAGAACAAATGGTTGTAGCTCTACGTTATGCTGACAAGAATGAAAGGATAATTGAGCGCTTTCTAGGCATTATCTATGTTGAAAATACGAGCGTTTCATCACTTAAGCTAGCGATCGAGAATTTTTTGCTAAAAATGGGTTGAGTCTATCAAGCTTACGGTGACAAGGATACGATAGAGCTAGTAATATGCAAAGTGAATTCAATGGTCTAAAATCATTAATTATGAAAGAAAATCAATCAACATATTATGTCCATTACTTTGCTCATCAACTTCAGTTGACACTTATTGCGGTCGCAAAAAAACACAAAAATATTTGTTCTTTTTTAGCATGATCGCAATTATAACAAACATTATTGGGGACATCTTGCAAGCGTAGAGACATTCTCCAGGACAAGCAATTTATAAAGGTTGTTGAAGAAATATCTAGTGGTGAAGTTGTAACGGGGAGATGTTTGAATCAAGAAAAAACTTTGAAAAGAGCAGGAGACGCAAGATGAAACTCGCATTATAGAACTCTTCTGAGTTTAATTTGCTTATTCTCATCATCATAGTATAACTGGAATAACAACAACAATATACATCAATTATACTTAAAGCACATCAACATAGCAGGTATTCGCGACCTGTATTCATACAGTAGACATTCACTCACACACCGCAGTAACAGCAGCGCACACACGCGCACACACCGCACCCCTGTCGACATAGTATGGACCGCTTCTTTTAACACCCTGTGGGCAGCGGTGATAGTGGTAAGCACACAAAAAATTTATTTACTGCAAATAATTATTCATATAATAATTTGATAAATATAGAAAAAACTATTATATTAATTCATGAAAATTATTTACAACTTTATATATGCATAATTTTTATTAGTCATAATACTTTAATCGCATTTTGAGTGATAAAAGACCCTAGAAATAATTTTTTTTGACATGTCGAAATCAAAACATAGTATGATTCAAAATTGACTTGATTTTAGCGCTTCGATAAAAAAAAATTTAATTTTCAAGATTTTTATTAATAAATACTTAATAACTATTTACAAAATTTTTTTTAGAGAATATATAAAAAATATTTGACAATCATTTATTAGCAATAAAAAATGATGGAAATAAACTAAAAAATAAAAAAAAGTTGTAAAAAACCTGTGGGCCTTAAAAATTTATTTAATATTCACCGAACCAAACAAAATTAATGCATTTATTATAATGTATCTTTTAATGTAAATTAAAAAATTCTCTATTTTTAATATTTTATTTTGAAATTGAGTGTCGGTGATATCCGCCCCTGGTGGTAAGTCCTGCCACTCCTGAGAGTGGTCGTACCGCACAGCCTAGGCCCCATCACACAACCTCCTGCACTCTTGGATGTGAGCGACATCCGGCGATTCAATATTTTGGCCGACCAGCGGAGGATACCCAACGGGAAAAGAACATAACGATCGGTCACCCGTGGTACTCATCTCCCTGCCATCTTGAGTCGTCGAACTTTTCGCACCAGTACTAACGATCTGCGGAAGTGGCTGACCCGCCACAATTCACCGCAAACAATTTACAAACAATCAAATTAAACAATTTACTAGCACGCACCGGGCCTATGACGCCCTGCACTACTATGCTTGAAATAATTCGGGCAAGCGACATTCAGCTCAATTTTTGACAAGGAGCATGAGAGCACTTTACTTCATGAGGTACAATGGATGAGGTTATTAAAGAGGATGACACACTTTCAGAGCAAAAAACTGAAGCGAGTGAATTATTGAATGTTATGTAGTGTTTTGAATTTATATTCCAACTCCACTTACCGAGAACTATCTTAGGGATCACTAATGGTATATCACAAGCATTACAAAGAACCGATCAAGACCTTGTAAATGTCATGACTCTTGTCAAAATTTCCAAGCTACAGTTACAAACATTGAGGGACAATGTATGAGATTTTTTACTTCATGAGGTAACTCTTTTCTGCAACAAACATGAAATTATTGTTCCAAATATGAAAGATAAATTTGTTGCACGTGGAAGATCAAGACGCAAATCTGAAGATACTTCAAACCTTCATCTTTATCGTGTGAAATTATTTTATGCGGTTATAGATCTACAACTTGTCGAGCTAAATAATCGACTTGATGAAGTGAATACTGAATTGCTTTTATGTATGACAAGTTTGGATCCAAGTAATGAATTTTGTGTATTTGATAAACACAAACTGATTCGATTTGCTGGGCATTATCCTAAGGAATTTTTTATAGTTGAATTAATGGAGCTCGATAATCAGTTTGAAAATTATATTTTGGATATTCGCTCAAACGATGACTTTGCAGAGGTGATTGGTCTTGGAGGATTAGCTATGCGACTAATTGAATTGGAGAAGGATGTTCTTTATTCATTGATGTTTTTGCTTGTGAAGTTCGCACTTTTATTACCTGTTGCAACTGCAACTGTAGAAAGTGCTTTTTCGGCAATGAAGATTATCAAATCATCACTACGTAATCGAATGAGGGATGAATGCATGTTTAATGACATATATTGAAAAAGATGTATTTTTACTATCAAAATGAGGTGATAATGAAATATTTTCAAAACATGAAAGCTCGTAGAGAAATTTTATAAGAAAGGTTATTCTGTAGACTGCAAGCCGCACTTCTTTTGTGTATGATGTTTCAGTCCTTTTTATTGCACTTCTTTTCTATTGGTGTATTTTTTTTATTTTTGTCTTATATGCTCTTACTGTGAAGTACTGAAGTACATGTTCTTATTGATCTGTGTATAATGTTTTAGATGTGTGTTAGTTGTAGATATGTCTAGTAAGTTAGGTTTGATTATTCTCTATATTACAAAAAATTTTCTTCAAATGTTTAGGTCCGCCAACACAGGAAAAAATTCCTGCATCCGTCACTTCTCCCAAGCACCACTTTCCTCGCTACAAGATCGCATTCGGAACACTCCAAAATGCCTCCATCTCCATCAAACCTTCATCAATTTATGAAATTTATAGACTTACGTATAATATCCAACAACATCCAGGTTGATTCAGGCGACGAATTCTCGTTGATGAGATCATGGACAGACAAAGAACATTATAAACAAACTATGGGTCGTTTTGTGAAGACTTTTTTTTCACCGGTCAAACAGTTACGGCTGTATGAACTGAATCTTAATTAAAGTCCGGTTCATACGATCGTAACCGCTTGACCAGTGTAAATAAGTCCCCTCAAACTAGCTCTAAGGGCCTGTTTGGCTAAGCTGTGGCTGTGCAGGAAGCAGTGGTGAGAAACAGTGGTGCAGGAATCAGCTGTTTTGCAGTGGTGGAAAAATTTATGAAACTGTTTGGAAAAC
Source organism: Platanthera guangdongensis (assembly GCA_039583875.1). Lineage (NCBI taxonomy): Eukaryota > Viridiplantae > Streptophyta > Magnoliopsida > Asparagales > Orchidaceae > Platanthera > Platanthera guangdongensis. The sequence continues at coordinate 22,729,462 of CM077158.1, read as the reverse complement.
TGTATTTGCAGTGCTGTGTGAAACAGTGGTGCAGAATTAAACAAAGATAGTAATAATTAAACAACCCGTAGAATTTACGAAATCTAAAAATAAATAAATAATTTGCTCGACATTAATTTTCTTTAATTATAAAAATAAATATATTAATATGGATAAGTTTTCTCAAAATATGTTAGGACGAGCCATAAATTGTTTTCCCAATCTTGTCCGCCATATTAGTATGCGCACTCGATTCACTCAAGACGCACGTATTTTCTTATTCTTTTTTTTAAAAAATTGTATAAATAAAAAGCTCGCGAGCCGGCTCGCAAGCTCATGAACAAGACAAGATGAGTTCGAACTCGACTCGTAATCGAGCTCATCGAGCTCAAGCACCACAGGCTCGAGCTCGAGCTTTTTTCGAGCCGACTTAACTCAACTTGCACCCCTAGTCTCGAGTGACCCGCAATAAATATTATTAAACATTTACGAGCAACTCGAGTGACCCACAACATAACGGACGTCAAGACGCACGTATGCGCACTCGATTCACTCAAGACGGACGTATTTTTTTATTCTTTCCTTTTTTAAAAAAATGTAAAAATAAAAAGCTCAGGTGCCGGCTCGTGAGTTCATGAACAAGACAATATGAGTTCGAGCTCGGCTCGTAATCGAGCTCGACTCGTAATTATAAATTTATGTATATAAATATTAATTATGTAATTATAAATATAAATATATATATATATAATAATTATTTTCTATATATTTAATATTTAATATTTTATTAATTATAAAATATTTTATATTAATATTTTATATAATATAATATTTAATATTATATAAAATTAATATATATATTTTTTAAAAAAACAGCGCTGCAGCCCTGTTTTCAGGGCTGCAGCGCTGTCCCTGCCGCGGGTCCCACCCGCGGCAGGAAATGGCGGTGGCAAGGCTGCCACTGCCTTGCCACCGCCGGTGATGTTTTTTTGTTTGGCGGAGCGGCACGGAAATCGGCGGCATGCCGCTGCTGTGCCGCTCCGCCAAACAGGCCCTAAGACCATTCACAACCAGAGCAGTCTTTGAGTACAAGTGTAATAATTATTTTATAATCATGTGTAATATGGCCCACATTACATTACATTTCATTTCATTCGTGATACCGTCACATTCATTGCCGTGCCCAAAGTTAACTTCAGTAACTCAGATATTTATATATTTATTTTATATTAGGAAATTAATTGCAAATGATAGATATCTACAAGGAGAAGTAGGATGACCGTCAGATCCCGAGACGTGCTGGACGATATCTACAGATAGGTTTGGTTTCCGGGAATTGGGATTGTGATCTGCAGAAGAAATTTAAGGTCTCGAATCGAATCGTTTTTCTCATTTGATTTCGTATCGAAATACGCATCAGTCTGATCTTGTTCGAGGGATGATCTTTACGAACTAGGGTTGTTTAGGCTTGCCTGTAATAACTGGGAAATTCGGGTAATTTTGCGAAAAGATCTCGAATGGGGTGATCTGTACGAACTAGGTTCATCTTCTTCAATTTTTGTGTGAGGATTGCTGTTGGACAGGATCGTAACCTGATTATTTTTGCGGTGTGTTTTTTTTGCCGATTTGGGTTTATATTTGGTTGCGGAAATTCCTTCATCGGAGGAAATTACTCTTTCTCTTCGAATTTTGGTTAAATTTTGTATGGATTTCTGTGACGGGGGATTATGATGGCCGGGCTGAGGATTATAGTGTTGGTTTTTAGATGAATTGAAACTGGAAACCTAGGAATAAGTATGCTTCTTCTGCTTTGCAACGTCTTATATAAAAGGGCAGTTGGATTTGAGATCTGTTTGTTGGTTACCTAATCAGCGACCTGTCCTTCTAAACAATATATGTATTTTATATTCTCTCTGAAGTTCTTTGTATTGCAAAACGTTTACTCTTTGGATTTGTGTTCAGAATCTCGCTGCTTATTGCTGTTATAACTATTAATTTCTATGCGTTCAAAACTCCTTCAGTTCCTGTTTATTTAATTTTTCTTATTTTTTGTAACTTTTTACTTTGGTAGAGGCTTGTGGAAATTACAAAAATGTTTTAAAGAACGGGCATTTTTTTCTTCTCTTTGTTATCTTCTGCGTTGAAGAAGTTTATCTGCTTTCCAGGTCTATGTCGATCGATGAGGGTGATGAATTTGATTACATGGTTGATGAGGATGATATGGCCAATTTGATGGATGATGAGATGCTTGATGATGCATTTGGTAGAGATAGAGTGGAAGCAGAAGATGATTATGAACTGGTTAGATTGCATTTAGCATGCCTGCTTCTTTTGTTGTTACTGTATTATCTCATTTGTGTATGCTTTGAATTACGATATTGAGTTCCAAATGGCTGATGGAATTTTCATGGATTCAACCAGCTCACAAGAGTGACTGATACATCATCTGCAGAAGCAAGAAGAGGGAAGGACATCCAAGGCATCCCATGGGATAAATTACATATAACCCGACCAAATTATAGAAAGACCCGTATAGAACAGTATAAAAATTATGAGAATGTTCCATCATCAGGAGACCGTATGGATAAGGTTTAGTTTGCTATCGTTTACTATATAAATTTTTTTGTTATAATGAGTGTTTTTTGATTTTCATCAATTTATTCTTGCACCTTTTTGTTTGTTAGAAATGCAAGCAAATGGAGAAAGTTGGCAATTATTATGAGTTTCAGTACAATACAAGACTTGTGAAGCCAACAATTCTTCATTTTCAGGTTACTGATTTTGAGCAGATGTTTTTCATTACATAATTTGTAAATGGCAGCAATTCAAAATACTATTTAGTGGGATGAACAACATGTTCATGTAATTTATTTTCCATCGTGATTTTTTCTGTAGTTTTGGTAAATTGCCTACTTCTTTATAGTATTTAACCACCTGAGTTTTTGTTCTTGGATTTACAGTGGTTGTGCACTAGCTGATTTTTGATTGTCCAAATTTTGAAAAAATCTTATTTTTTGGGTTGCCGCTTAGGTAAACTTATTGCGAGTGGGAAAAATGAATTATATATTTAAATTTTTGTTATGAAGAGTAATGTTCCCAAATACCTCAATGATTGATCTCTTGAAAATTGTTCATTAAGGCCTGTTTTGTTGATGTTTATTTTTCTAGAATGTTAGATATCTTTCAATTCAACTATCCATTTCCACTCAAACACTCAGGATTCCTAATGTTTTGTGTTCCTATTTTGTGCTTCAAGTCTCATAACTATGTGATGAGAATCAAAACAAAGAACCAATCAACTAAAAATTACCTGGCCGTCGATCTTGCAAGAGTCTTCATTTTGAAACTTTTTAATGCTTTTTTTAGATTCTTTGAATGGATCAATGGATTTCAAATATTTTCTCCTATTTATTAGTATTATGATTCCTTTTTAAGTTTTTACATAAGCATTTGTTGGAATGAATAAAGGCATCCTGTTTCCCCTAGAAATTTGATCTCTCTCCATCCTCTCTCTTGGCCTCCGAGCTCTTCTCTACCTTTTTTGTTACTAGCCATTGATCAAAGACCATGCCAGTATCACCATCTCCACCATTGATGAGCTTTTTACTACTGTTACTGAGCTTGTTGATTGTGGTTTTTACTGTCGATTGGTCCACCAGAAACGTCCATGTTTGTTGATCTTAGCAACATGTTCCTAAAAGTGAACCTTTTTTTGTTTAATAAACACTAATTTTTCTTATATGTTTAACAATCAGTGTCATCATTCTCCGTTGACCTCATTGTGGGGTTTGAATCATAACAATAAGAAGTTAAATACAAATTAAGTTGGTAACTTGGTATCAAGCACAATTTCTCTTGCCACGTGGTAAAAACTAAGAGGGATTCCCATATTTGGGTCATTCATCTAATTTTTTGAATTTTCAGAGGAAAGAAAGGAACAAGGAGAGGAAATAAGGCAATGAATAGATTCAATGATTGAAGTTCAGTTATGCCAAACCTAGCAGATCAAGTTACCAGGTTAATGCTACATATGGCAGCCATAAGAGAGTGATTTAAGATGTAATATTCAGTCATTGCATCATGATCGGGTAATCCAAGTCCCACCCTTTTTATCCCTCCATGAATACACCAAAGAGTGCCATCCTGACAAGCACCTTTACCATGAAGGAAATGAGGATAATGAGGTTGTAATGGCTTAGTTTACGGAAATTGGATGCATAAATTGTGAGTTAAATACATAACTTTCTACAAGTAATGCACTCATGATAAATTATCATTTGTTTGTTTAAAGCAATGCCATCGTGATCTAACTTGGTGGAATGCCCTCTTCAAAGGAATTACCATCAAGAAGTAACTTGGTGAGACCATTAAATTGTTGGGAATTCTATCATATGGGTTACATGGAGGATATGAGGAAGAAATGATGCAATCAAAGTAGTGTCCAGGACAGACAATGCAAAGAGTATACCATAGAGTTTTGACATCAGGAAGTGACTTTTGGGAGAAGCTATTGATATACAAGCCTTAATGATGCACATCTGTGGGCTTATTCCTAAATAGTCGGAGAAGCCTGCATATTCTTAGTCTTGGATGTTAGTCAAGTTAGTTTGATTGGAGAATTTTAGCACTGTTTGAGGAGGCTTAAGGGCTGCATTCCAGGCGGCCTAATTGAATGCAACATCCACTTGATTGCAAATGTGTTATACCTAATCTTCCAATGTAAACCAATTTCATCTTGAAGAATGAGGAGATTGGGAAATAGTAAATCAAGCAGCCCTTAAGCTATCAAGTGGATTCTCAAGAAGGAATGGACAACCTATCAACTCTTAGCCTGATAGTGTCCCACACGTCACGTGGGTTCTCAAGAAATGGACGTGGAGGATATGCATAAAATTGTGTGCCCTTAGTAAGATAACGATGAAGAATCATTATTGCCTATTATACTTTGATGAACAATGGTAGCAGTTGAAGCTTGTTTCTCCTTCTAAGTTAGATTTAAGGTTGTCTATCACCCGGTAATGATTTATGAACATGATGTTTTACGTATGTTAAAGAAAATATGTAAAAATAACATCCCATTGTAGGGCCCAACTTAGGTCCATTTTCTCCTTTTGTTTTAGTCCCACATCTTAGAATGAGACTTTATCTCCTTCCTCTCTTCCTATATAATTGTACAGTACATGTACGTATACAAGTTTTTATGGGAAACAAAATTCAAGAATATTTCCCAAATTCCTACTTTGTATTCTTCTACATGGTATCGGAGCCCAACGATCCAAAATTTTTCTTAAAGTCATGCTCTCGCTTCATGACGATCTCTGGGCGGTTATAAAATCTCTAACCATTGCTCCTTGTTTGCGGCCCAGCCTTTCCCGTGTTTCTCCTCTCTGCGGTTACTGTTATCCTAACTGCAACCTTCTCCCTGCTGCTGCTTCTTCCCATTTCTCCCCCCTCCCTCTCCTTTTTATAGGGTTTCTTCCTCTCCATCGCTGGGCCTCGCTGGTCTGCACTTCTCTGCGACCTCTTCTGCCTTTCCGTAGTTTGTGTGACCTCTCTGTTTGCCTTCCCTTGTCGCGTGCCCTTTATTTCCACCTCCCGCCAGCTCTTTGAAGGCGTCTTCTTCCTTACCAAGCTCGTGTGACCTGTCTTCTTGCTTGCCGTACTGCGATTGTTGCCCGTCTAGCCGCATCAGTGGTTCTCCTGGCCGCTAATTGCTCTCCTAACCGCGCTTGTTACTCGCCTTGCCGCTACTATTGATCTCTAGGATGTCGTTGCCCTCCTTGCTGCGTGTCTTGCTGCCCTTGCCGCCGCTGTTGTTCGCCAGGCCGCAGGTTTTTGCTCGCCAGTACTGGTCTTGTTCTTTTTACCGTTGCCCTTGCCGCAGCCCCTTGTATCCAATCCGTGCCTCTGCTCTTGCCGCATCACATTGGAGCATGTTGTTCGCCAGGCCGCTGTTCTTTTTGCTCGCTGGTACTCAAAAATGACGTTGGGGCATGTAGAGCTGTTCTTGCGGAAGTGAAGAAAGAGATATGAGAGATTGTTGTTGGGTTGCAAGAAAAGTTATTGAAAAAAACAATCCCCCATGTGGAAGAAGAAGAGGATGTTAGAGATTTGAAGAGGAAAAAGGGAAGATAGAAGCTCAACTGGACTTTTTAAGAGAAGTGGAGCAAGTACAACTCAAAGTACCATCAATTCAATTTTCAAGAAGGGATTGCATGAAGAAGCATGCAATGATATAACATCATTCATCTACAACAACGCTTTACCATTCAATGTGATAAAAAGTGAAGAATTTCATAAGATGTGTGAATCTATATGAATGCATGACTTGAGTTTTAAGCCTCCATCATATCATGATATCAAAGTGAAATATCTGAAGCAACAATATCAACAGACTATGGAATCTATTTCAGAACATAGAGCTCATTGGAAGAAAATGAGATGCACTATAATGACAGATGGATGGACTGATAAAAAAGGAGAACATTGAAAAATTTCTTAGTGAATAGTTCAATGAGAACTATATTTCTAAAGTCCATTGATGCATCTCATATATCCAAAACAACAGAAAATTTCTTCAAGATGATTGATGATATTGTTGATGAGGTGGGTGAAGAGAATGTTGTCCAGGTGGTGACGGACAACGCTGCAAATTACAAAGCCTGCTGGACAAATGTTAATGTTAAAGAGGAAAAGATTATATTGGACTCCATGTGCTGCTCATTGTATTGATTTGATGCTAGAGGATTTTGAGAAGAAGATACAAGTGCATCATGATACAATTCCTAAAGCAAAGAGAATCACGACATATATTTATTCCAGAACATCCCTCATATCTTTATTGAAAACCTTCACTAAAGACAAGGATTTGATGAGACCGACAATGACACGTTTCGCCACTTCATACTTGACTTTGGACTACCTTAATGAGAACAAACTTGTTTTGATAAGAATGTTCAATTCAGGTGAATGGAAAGCTAGCCGATCTGCATGTTCAAGTGAAGGAAAGCTAATTGAGGAGGTGGTGATGGATAAAGATTTTTGGAAGAATATTGTCATTTGCTTGAAGGGTGCTTATCCCTTAATGAAGATGATTCGTTTGGTTGATTCTGATGAGAAGCCTGCTATGTGATATATATATGAGGAAATGGATTGAGCAAAAGAACACATTGTCCATGCCTTTAATGGTGTGCAAAAATTGTAAGTCAATTAGTTTCTTTTTTTAAGTATTATAGTCTTATAGATATGTGATTTTTTTTCCTTATATAGTAATTCTATTATTTGTGATGATTAGTTATCAATCAGTTTGGGATGTGATTGATGCTCAATGGGACAAACAATTGCACATATCATTACATGCTGCAGGACTATTATATAAACCCTCAATTTCACTATAGTCCGTCATTTAAAACTGATTATGAGGTGAAGTGAGGACTATATGACTGTTTAGAAAGAATGACTGGGGGAGATATTGATGAAATTTCAAAGATTGATGGCCAATTGAAGGATTTTAATGAATCAAAATTTTTTTTTGGCTCTATAGTAGCCAAAACTGGTATTAATATCAAAACTCCGGCGGCATGGTGAGATTCTTATGGAGAAGAACATTCGGAGCTACAAAATTTTGCAAAACGTGTATTGAGCTTGACATATAGTTCTTTGGGATGTGAGCGAAACTGGAGTGCATTTGAAAGGGTATAGTTACAATTTATTATATATTTTTAATCACCAAAATTATTGTATATTAATTATTTTTTTCTACGTACACACAAAAAGAAGAAATCGTTTGAAGCAAAAGACAATGAATGATGTTGTCTTTGTGATGAAGAATTCTCGTTTGACCAATAGCAAGTTGAAGAAAACTCAGATATATAATTTTGATGATATTCCATCCGATAATGAGTGGATTGTTGCCGATGAAGATGATGAAGAAGATCTTGAGATAGAGCCTCCTGGATGTTGAATAGGTAGTTGCTCACATAGAAGGAGGAGAACAAGATCTTGGGATAGATGAAGGACGACGAAGATGCTTCATTAGGCAATTTCGGACTTTAGCTTAGATGATTTTTTTTGAATGAGTTAAATGTACTATACTACTATTATTATTTACTATGCAGTTGAACTTTTCTTTTATATATATTGTTTTATGATTATTGATCTACTACATATATTTATATATAAATTAGGTTTATTTAATTTTATATACTAAGTAAGATCTTACCGTTTCGTGTCGATCCCACGTTTTATGATCTTACCATTACCTGACCAATCTTAGGTAAGATCTCGATCCTGACAACATTGCTCACAGGAATACACATGATCAAAAAACATCTTGCTTCTGCGTTTCAAACTAAGAACTTGAGAAATCTTCGATATTTTGTTGGTCTCGAGGTGGCTCGGACGTCCTAATAGACTTGTTTTATCTCAACGAAAGTACTGTCTTGACTTGCTTCATGATGCTGGATACTCTGGATGCAAGACTGCTGACACTCCCATGGATATCAATCACAAAGCTTTGTGCTCATGACTTAGACTCTGATCTTGTCCTTCCAAACCCATAGTATTATCGTCGTTTTGTGGGAAAACTAATATTTCTCACTGTTACGAGACCTGATATATCATTTGATGTTAGAGTTGTCAGTCGATTCATGCATGAACCACAAATCTCTCATCTCCAGGCAGTTGAGTGTATCCTTCGATACGTGAAAACTGCTCCTGGACAAGGACTTGTATATAAGTCTTCTTCATCTCATTTATCTCGTATTGCATATTCTGACGCTGATTATGCTGGTTTATTGGATGATCGTCGTTGCACAAGTGGAATATTGTACTTACTTTGGTGAACATCTTATCACCTGGTGTAGCAAGAAGCAGTCGGTAGTTGCTTGCTCATCTACTGAAACTGAGTATCGGTCAAATGACCTTTGTTGTATTTGAGTTCACCTGATTGGAAGGTCTTCTAAGTGACCTTGGTGTTAAATTTTCCTCACCTAGCCATCCTCTATTGTGACAGTCAAACTGCTATACATATTGCCAAGAATCCTGTTTTTCATGAACGTGCCAAACATATTGAAGTTGATTGTCGTTTCATTCGGGAAAAAGTTCAACTGAAGAAACTAAAATTGAAACATGTTCCATGCTAGGCAAGTTGCTGATATTCTACAAAGACATTACCACGATCGTTGTATCGTCAGTTCTTATTCAAGCTTGGTGCCTGCGATTTGTATGCTCCGGCTTGCGGGAAAGTGTTGAAGAAAATATGTAAAAATAAAAGCCTATTGTATGACCCAGCTTAGGCCTTTTTTTCTCCCTCTGTTTTAGTTTCACATCTTAGAATGAGACTTTCTCTCTTCCTATATAATTGTACAAATACGTGTATGTATTAAAGTTTTTATGAGAAATGAAATTCAAGAATATTTCCCAAATTCCTACTTTGTATTCTTCTATAACGTATAATTTTCAAGACGAGCAAGGGCTAAAGGAATGGCTGGTCATACCATTTAGACTTTGCAACCTTGCTACTTTCATGGCTTGTGAATGTTAGAAACCAGGCCGGGGTAGACTGCAGCACCCACCGGTCCATGGCCGACTGCAGTCGAATGACAAACAAGCATTACCAACCAAATCTCCTGGGGTCCCACATATCTTGTAAAGGCCGGGTAGGTTGTTGAGGCCCGGGGCTTGATCCCGGGACCTCCTTTATAAGAGGCGCCTAAGCCAACCTTGCTACCTTATTAATCGCATTCCCTCCTCCATTCTCAACTTTGCGTCTCCATTTAATCTCCTTTTCCCTCCAAAACCCCCTTTCCAATCCCACCTCGCATATTTGGCTGCGTTTGCTATGTTCATAATCTTGGTCCATCCACTGACAAGTTAGCTCCACGTGGCACAAAATATATATTTGTTGGGTACTCTTGCACCCAGAAGGGCTATGTTTGCTACTCTCCCACTGATCGCAAGGTTGTCATCTGCTGATGTCACCTTTCTTTAAGACACGCCCTATCATTTTCTACTGCTGATCCTCCACTTCCACCTCTATTTCTGCGGCATGCTGTCCCTGTTATTTCTAATCTTCCACGTCTCCTTCCCCACGCCGATCCCACCAAAACCACCTCTGATTCATGTGTATACTCGTCGCAATCCTTCGTCTGCTGCTTTTCGAGAGTTTCCCTCTACTGATGTTATTCTGTGGCCTGCAGATCCGACAATCGTCTCTACGGCTCATCCAATGACTAGTTATGTCTCCTTACACCGCCTCCCGAACTCAGGCGATTTTCTTTTTCTTTATCTTCTATTTCCACCCCTAACTCTGTGTAGGAGGCTCTCCAACATTCGGGGTGGCGGGCAACCATGAATGGAGAAATGTATGCTCTTTGGGCAAACCAAACTTGGGATCTTGTCCTTTTTCCTCCCAGCCAGAGCTATGTGGGTTGTAAGTGGGTATTTGTCATCAAACATGGTCCGGATGAGATAATTCAATGACTGAAGGCTCGCCTTGTGGCTTGTGGTTTTACTCGACAACAAAGTCTGAATTATGATGAGTCCTCTCCGGTCGCCAAATTGAATATTGTTCGTGTTTTGATCTCCCTCGCTGTTTATCGTCACTGACCATTGCATCAACTGGATATAAAAAATGTCTTTCTCAGTGACGATTTACAAGAAACTGTTTACATGAATCAACCTCCCGGGTTTGAGATCACGTGGGAGTCGCTTGTCTGTCATCTCAAGAAATCTATTTATGCTCTCAAACAGTCTTCTCGTGCTTGGTTTGACAAATTCAGTAGAGTTGTTCGTGATGTCTGATTCACCCGGAACTCGGCTGAGTTCTCTCTCTTTATTCGTCATCAACCGACATGCACAATGATTCTCTTAGTTTATGTCGATGATATTCTGATTAACAGTGACGACTCTAAAGGAATACAAATGATCAAACAGTATTTGAACTCGGTTTTTCAAATTAAAGATCTGAGAAATTTTCGGTACTTCCTTGAACTTGAGGTAGCTAAACGTCCTCATGACTTTATCTTATCTCAATAGAAGTACTGTCTTGACCTTCATCAGGACGTTGACTATTCAGGATACAAGCCTGTCGACACTCTTATAGATGTCAACCACAAGCTCTGTGCTCCGAACTCAGACTCTGATCTACTACTTCCGAACTCAGACTCCGATCTACTACTTCCGAACCCAGAGTATTATCGTCGTCTTGTAGGAAAGTTGATATATCTTACTGTTATAAGACCTGATATCTGTTTTATTGTTGGAGTTGTCAGTCGATTTATGCATGTTTCACGGACCTCACATCTCCAGGCTGTCGAGAACATCCTCAGATATTTGAAAACTGCTCCTGGACAAGGGCTTGTATACAAACCATCTTCCTCTCTATCTCTGATTGACTACTCTGATGTTGACTATGCTGGGTCTCTGGATGATAGATGCTCCACATCTGATTTTTGTACTTACTTTGGAGGAAATCTTATTACTTGGCGTAGCAAGAAAGAATTTGTTGTTGCTCACTCATCTATTGAAGCCGAATATCGTTCAATGACTGTTGTTGTATCTGAGCTTACCTGGCTTGAAAGTCTCCTTGGTGATTTAGGAGTCAAACTTTCCTCACCAGCAAACCTATTTTGTGACAGTCAAGCTGCTATACACATTGCTGAGAATCCTGTATTCCATGAGCGAACTAAACACATTGAAGTTGACTGTCACTTCATTTGGGAGAAGGTTCAATTAAAGAAGTTGAAATTAGAACATGTTTCTGCTACAGGGCAAGTTGCTGACATCACCAAGGCCTTATCTCGACCATTTTATTATCAACTCTTGTCCAAGCTTGGTGCTTACGATTTGTTTGATCTAGCTTGCGGGAGAGTGTTAAAGAATATATGTAAAAGCCCAAAGTTAGGCCCATCTTGAGGCCCATCTTGTTAGCTATTTAGTCCCACATCTTAAGATTAGGATTCCTCTTCTCTTTCTCCTCTTATATACATGTAGGATGTTTGGATGAATTTTTAGAGAAATTAATAAAATCTTTTTATTTTTCTCTCTCTTATGTGCGTTTCTACACCCCTCACCATGGATTTTTTCCATTAGATACCTTCCATCCCTTGTAGCCCCTCACCATGGATTTCTTTTGTATTCATAGTAGTGAGAGCTTATGATGCAGAACCCGACGTCTCACCAGGCCTGCCACCCGGCCCTGCGTCACACAGTCCGGGGGCCCAACAAGGCGCGACCTTGTGGGCTTTATCAGGGCCGCGACTCAGTTGGTTGATGAGCATTCGCCTGAGAATGCTTTATCAAGGGGGTGCAGGGATCGAATCCCGGCTTCAACAACAGCCTGCCGACGCCTGTGGTTGGGCTCGTGAGAAGGGTTGGGGTGCACGGGCCGCGGCCCTGATAAAGCCCACAAGGTTGCGCCTTGTTGGGCCCCCAGACTGTGTGACGCAGGGTCGGGTGGCAGGCCTGGTGAGACGTCGGGTTCTGCATCAGCTTAGGTACAGATTATGCGAGGACAGACTTAACATTTACCAAGCATTGTTTTTCTTTCTAAATGGCCAGCTCAATGTTTGTTGCCTGTTTATCGAATTTAGAGCTTGTTTGACAAGCTATGGTCCTCAGCAATGCTGCCCATAACTTATTAACCTGCTTATCATCTATTGTGTACGTTGGATTACCACTTTTCCCTTTCCTTTTTCATACTCCATCTTCCTTACTGATGAATATAATGTGAAACCTTCAACTATGTCTAAGGTATGCTCTATGCTATTTTATTCATATGTCTAAGGAAGACAAGAGATTTAAGCCAAGTAAACATGAAAGATGAGACATACAGTTTTGACGGATGATGTGGATATTAAAGAGCGATGAAAAAGATACTTTTATCAACTTTATAATGAAACAAAAGATAATGAATTGAACTTGGAAAAAATAAGTAAATCAGAGGGGTATATAAACATAACATTTTATCGTAAAATTCAAGTATCAGAGGTAAATGATGCTGTAAAGAAGATGAAAAATGTAAATGCGGTTGGGTCAGACGATATACGCATCGAAATATAGAAATGTTTAGGGAATGAAGGAATTTTGCGGCTTACATATTTTTTTAATAAGATACTGAAGTCAAAGAGAATGCCAGACCAACGGAGGGAAAGTATCTTGCTAGCTTTGTATAAGAACAAATGAGAAATACAAAATTGTGTTAATTATAAAGAAATTAAATTGATGAGTCATACCATGAAACTATGAGAACGAGTAATAGAAAGAAGAGTAAGACACGAGACTAACATCTCAGAGAATCAATTTGGATTCATGCCAGGGCCGTCAACCATGGAAGCTATACATCTCTTGAGGAGACTCATTGTCAACTATCGAGAAAGAAAACAAGATTTGCATATGCTGTTTATTGATCTTGAGAATGCTTATGATAGAGTTCCGAAAGAGATCTTATGGAGAGTCTTAGAAAAGAAATGTGTAAATGTATCATATATTGACATAATCAAAGATATGTATACTAATTCAGTGACAAGGGTGAGGACATCTGTAGGATTAACCTAGGAATTCCCTATCACTGTTGGCTTACATCAATGTTCAGTTTTAAGCCCTTATCTCTTCACCCTTATCTTAGATGAGCTCACTGGACATATCCAACAAGCAATACCTTGGTGTTTATTGTTTGCGGGTGATATCGTTTTGGTTGATGAGACACGCGAGGGTGTAAACGCAAAACTTGAATCTTCGCGAGACCCTTTAGAAAAGAAGAGTTTTAGGTTGAGCGGGGCAAAGACGGAGTATATGAAGCTTAAATTTAGCAGTACAAGGACATATGACTTCGTTATTAAGTTGGGTGATTAAGATATTTCCCGCATTGAGTGTTTTAAATATCTTGGATCGATAGTTCAAAAAGACGGAGGTATTGATAAAGATGTGTCACAGAATCCAAGCGGGTTGGTTGAAGTGGAGAGGCGCTTCGGGGATCTTATGAGATCGTAAAGTACCATTAAAACTTAAGGGCAAGTTTTACCGTACTACAATTAGACCAGCGATGCTCTATGGTTCTGCGTGTTGGGCAGTGAATTGTGTACATGAGCACTAAATGGGAGTTGCGAAGATGAGAATGCTTAGGTGGATGTGTGGACACACGAGACTGGATAAAATTCGGAATGAATGTATCAGGGATAAGACAAGAGTAGTACCAATTGCAGAGAAGATGTGAGAAGCTCGACTAAGATGGTTTGGACACGTAGAAAGGAGACCATTAGAGGCACCTGTTGGACGTTGTGAGAGTCTAGTCACTAGGCATGTTAAACGATGGAGGGGTAGACCAATAAAGACTTGGAATGAAACAAGGAAAGAATGATGTACTTGGGCATTAGTGAGATTATGACAAAAATAGGGCACAATGGACCCCACTGTAGTGGGATAATGGCTTGAGTGTTGTTGAGTGTTGTATCTTACAATTTACTGAATTCTGTATTGATTAGGTTTTCATTTTATTTTGACGAGTGATTTCCCAGCTGATGATGTACTTGGAAAGTTAAATCGACATTTATTTATTATTATTGTTTCTTGATATTGCTGTTATATGCATAATTATCTGTTAGTTTGCTGTAGAGATGTATTGACTGGCTATTCTTTTTAGCCACTTCCTTGTACCAAGCCCTCTTCATTCCATGTTTTTACATGTTCCTAAAAATCTGAGAAAACTTGTATGCTCTATGTTGACGTAGGATGGGTCTAACAAAAGTATAAGTCAACATGAATGCCTAAATGAATTAAACACGTATCAAGGGTGCAAATAATGTCGTACACTTGCGAGAGAACTAGAAAACAAATACTTGAATGAACAGAACTCGATGTGTCACGGGATAATATTGACACAAAGACTACAAACAATATTCTTAAAAGAACAGTCAATTAAGTCACAATTCAACAAGAGAAATTACAACCAATCAATAAACTTACAACGATTATGAGATAGATGGCTCAGTGGATGTCTGGTTATGTACCGGTGGCCTGGAAAGATAAGGATGGGCTGAATCTGAACTCTTCATGGCGGGGACTGGACTAAATTTCCAATGCTATTATTTCAGTTTTCCAGGTCTGGGTAGTGGTGGCCAAGGTTGCACGAGGGCTGGAGTTGAGTGTGTAGACTAAGGGAAGGCTGGTATGGTGGTTGATGAAAGATCTGCAGGAATGATGATCTCCAGGTACTGGACAAAGATTTTTAACTATCTCGAGAAAATGTGGTGGCAGGTGGTGGTCTCGAGAAAATGGGCATTGGGCTGGAGGAGGGGGTCGTTCAAGAGGAGGGTTGGGACTTTCCTAGGCTTCACACCTAGACTTCAACTCTGGCTTCGGCACCAGGTGACCAAAAGGAGAAACTATCTTCAACTTTTGATCCCTTTTAAATGTGCCTTCTATTTCTACTTATAGATTAATGTGCCGCCACTGATGGCCATGATTCTCCACTCACGATGACCTCCAAATAAAATAAAATAAAAATCAGAAAAATACAAAAAAAATTTAAAATCATGAATCGCCAGTTCACATAAAATGAATTGCTTCAATTATAGTGTAGGTCCATGTGTGATGCGATCCCCATCATATGTTCTCTCAAATATTAGTCCATGCACAGCTTTTATTTTAGTTAGCTTTGTGCTTTCTGTTGTAATGATTGCATGGTAGAGATTATTATCTTCTTACAAAGTCAATTCAAAAATATTCTTTATTATTTTGGTTTAGATGTTGCTGTTCTATACAATTAATTTTGATAGCTTTTTTGGATATTGTATTGTGTGACTATTGTTACTAGTCACTTTTTTTCTCCTTTTCTCTTTTATTGTGCATTTATCTTTAGCAAGGTTGTAGATGTCGGATATCGGGGACACGTCGGTTTAGGTTTTTCATGTCGTTTTTAGTATGTCGGGGGATATATCGGTGATATTTCATATAACGGGTTTTAATATTTAATTATTTATATGTGTAATTATTTATAATTTTTCTTTTAAATTTTTATATATTAATATATTAATAATTTGATATTTATTGAACTCCTAAATTTATTAAACTAATATAAACATTTTGTGTTACACAAGTAATAACGGTATAACACGTGAAATAAAATAAGAGAAATCAGAATGTCGAGAAGTTGTTCATGACAATGGAGGATAGGGAACTTTTAGTTCATAATTCAAAGATCATGAATAATTGAAGTTGGTGACGAACTTGAGCAAGAAAGAAAGTCAGAGGAGGGGAAAAACAACCTAAATAATGAAACAATTTTGGTCTATTATCTATTAGACCATAGATACTAATTAAAATAAATTGAAAAAATCAGTCGATAAAATGTCGGGACATATCGACCGATATATCGGCGAATATATCGGTCAATAGCAGACATATCTGAGGATATATTCCAAAAAGATATTTTGCAAAAAAAATATCGGAAACGTGTCGTTTGGTTCATGAAACCTTTATGTTGGTCATGTCGGAGGATATCCACAACAATGATCTTTAGTAAAACTTAAAGAAGCTTTTAACTTTTCATATATCCAGTCTGCTTATATTGACCATGCACCAGAGTATCTTGTTAGTCACTTTGTCCATTCTTTGTGATGATTGCTTATTTGCTTTATAATAGAAAAAATGATGGTTACATGACATATTTAGTAAGTTGATCCCCCCCCCCAATACGTTTTGAAAGTTTCCTCATTTTGATGTGTACAATTGTCTGTTTCAACACATTTATACATAACAGTTACATATTTTCGTAAATACATGTCACATAAATAATATATTGACACGCATATATGTATGCTCATATTCTTGTGTTTGCAGCTGAGGAATTTGGTTTGGGCAACTTCCAAGCATGATGTTTATTTTATGTCGAACTCTTCAGTTATTCATTGGTCTGCTACTTCTTGCAACTTGTCCGAGGTCCTCAACTTTTCTGGACATGTTGCTCCAAAAGAGGTCCTAAACCATGCTTTTATTTTTTAATTTACCTTGGTACTGAACAATATGGATCATTTGTAGTTTTATGCTACAAATTGTCTTCCTCCACGAACAGTGTACTTGATAGTTTTGTTTTTGAATCTGATGATGGCCCTTTAAATTTGTTGCTTTAGAGACATCCTGGTAGTTTACTGGAAGGGTTTTCACGAACTCAGATTAGCACACTTGCAGTGAAGGACAACCTGCTAGTTGCTGGAGGTTTTCAAGGAGAGCTTACTTGTAAGGTTAGCGTTTACAGTTTCCTTATGTGAGGTTATAATAGCTTTCTGGAAGCTTGCATAATATATATCAATGGAACTATGTCTTAGACGAAGTGTATGTTCCATGTTTCTTTTTCTTTTTCTATTTTCTCTTTGTTACTTTTGCTTGCTTATCTGTTTACATGAAGCAACTTCCTGGGTTTGAGAGCACGGGAGAGAACCTTGTTTGTCACCTCAAAAAGTCTCTCTATGGTCTCAAACAATTTCCTCGAGCATGGTTTGACATATTTAGTCGTGTCGTTCGTGATGTTGGATTTACTCGAATCTTGACCGACTACTCTCTTTTTACTCGTCATCTCTCGACGGGCACTATGATACTTTTGGTGTATGTTGATGATATTCTGATCACGTCAATGATCTCAATGACATACTCATGATGAAGAAACACTTGACATCTGCTTTTCAGACCAAATATTTGGGCAATCTCAGATATTTTTTCGGTATCGAGATAGCTCGTCGTCCTGATGGCCTTTTTCCAACGAAAGTATTGTCTTGATCTTTTTCATGATGTTGGCTACCCTGGATGCAAACCCACAAAAACACTTATGGATGCCTACCAAAAGCTCTGCTTGCATAGCTCTGATTCTGACCTACTACTTTCAAATCCATAATTTAATGTCGTCTTGCAGACAAACTAATTTATTTAACAGTTACACGATCTGATATATCCTTTGTTGTTGGGGTTGTCAGTTGTTTCATGCACGCCCCATGAACTTCCCATCTTCAGGCATTTGTGCATACCCTTCGGTATTTGACGAGTGCCCTTGGTCAAGGGTTCGTGTATAAGCCCTTTTCATCCTTATCTCTCATTGCCTTCTCGGACGCTGACTATGCTGGCTCTCTGGATAATCGTCGATCCACCAGTGGTTACTGCACTTACTTCGGTGGATACCTTATCACCTAGAGAAGCAAAAAAGTAAACTGTGGTTGCACGATCATCTGCAGAAGCAGAGCATCACTCAATGGCCTCGGTCGTTTCTGAATTTACGTGGTTGGAAAATCTTCTCAGTAATTTGGGTGTGAAACTCTCCTCTCCAACCACTCTCTTTTGTGATAGTCTAACATCTATCCACATTGCAAATAATCTCGTGTTTCACAAACGTTCTAAGCACATTGAGGTTGACTGTCATTTTATCCGGAGAAAGTGCATCTGTGCATATGAAGAAACTAGACTTGAGACATGTTCCTGCGTCCGGACAAATTGCTAATATTCTTTCCAAAGTCTTACCACGCCCACTTTATTACTAGTTCTTGTAAAAGCTTGGTTCATATGATTTGTATTCTCCAGCTTGCGAGGAAGTATTAAAGAAATCTATACAAAAGGCCCATATGAATGCCCACGACTGAGACCATTGCTACATAGGAATTAGTCCCACATCTTGGATTACGATTTTGTCCCCACTCACCACATCTATTTATACATGTACAATTAGTTGTCTTATGTATGTAATGCTTATGAGAATAAATACAATTTTATTTTATTTCTCTCCAATTTTATACTTCTCTCTACACAAATTTAAAAAGGAACAAAATTTTTATAGGGTTTAGTCCCTAATCAAGTGTACATTTACTTGCAAATCTTTCATAGAGAATTAGCATACTAATGATTATTTATCCGTGTTCAACAATCTTACAACTCCATTTTGAACTCACTATTTTTTTCACTGGATCAAATACACCCAAGGCAGTATAAGAAAGAAGAGACGCATGTTATAGGGCGCACACAGTGCATAGAACTGCTAATGTAGGGTTTGCAAGGGAGTCAAAATGCACAGACTTAACCCTCCATTTGTAGGAGGCTGTTTTTGTTTCTAGAACTCAGGAATATTCAACGAGTAACTAGACATCTCTCTCTCTCTCTCTCTCTCTCTCTCTCTCTCTATATATATATATATATATATATATATATATATATATAGCTAAAAGCAGATAGGTGAATAAAACAAGAGGAATTAGATACAGTAGAATACCTAGCCAAACCTTTTCTTTAGATAAATCATGAAAAAGTATTGATGTAAATGTGAACTCTAGAATTATAATAATAATCTTACTAGACTCCCAAAGGATGAGTTTTTATAGCCTTTCCTTAGAGATTTGGAGGAGAGCACAAGTCAGAGAAAGGGAGCTTTTGTGACTGAGAGATTAGGATTGTGTTGGAGCTTGGAGTATTTGAGGTCGGGTTTGTATTTGAGGTCAGATTTAGGATTGTTAGGATATTACGCTAATGAATATTTCAAAGAGGGATTAGGTTTTTCCTAGAAATTTAGGAGTTGGAACTTTGTACTACATTAATTGCCATTTGTTTTTCCACATTTCTCTGATAGATGGTCTGACTAGGTTTGCTATAGTTATTAGAAATTGTGTAGGTCTTCAACTCTACTTACTAGGTAATTATTGCTAGGGGTGTTTGAGCTGCTTGTATGCCACTATAGCATTATAATAGCTGTGTTTAATTTGATAATTTTCAATTGTGCACATAGCTGTTGGGCTAAAAGGAGAGAATGAGTATAGCTTAAAAGAAGGGTGTGAAGAGGTTCCCACTTCCAACTTCAAGCATTTTATAACCATTTTGGCATGCACAATGATTGGATTTTATGACATGGTTTCCTGTGGTAGATTAAATACTGTCTTGGAATTTTATTATGATTCAAATTGATGGGAGCCATCGGATGCACTTGGAGGAGCTCGCCGCAAGGCGGGGCCCACATACATGTACACTCGCGCAGGAAGACTTGATCGGATCGCCGATCGGACTCCGCGATTGCGTCCGGGACGTCGTCGCGAGTCAAATCACTATATTACTTTATGTTTTTGAGTTTATTTTGATGTATATCAAGGACTAACCCACGGCCAATCATAAGCCGTTGATGGGGATGCCCTAAGTTATGTTTTCTTATAAATTGGATGCTAGGGGGCTGATTCCAGGGTATTGCAGAATTTGGAGAAGAATAATCCCGGATTCCAGCGATCCCTCCTCGGTGCCGACGTCGTGGAACCCTAGGTGACGACTCCTAGGCCGCCAATCTTCCCCCAAGGTAACCCCTATCCCCCTCCTTCGTTGTCCAGCCATTTCCCCCTTTTTTCCACCGCCGGAGGCCCCCAAAACCACCCCCGAAATCTGCCGGCCTGCTGTGAAAACAGCAGCCGACAGCCCCTGTTCAAACCCCAGCCCAGCCCGCTGTTTTCCCTGCACCGGCCGACCAACCAGCACACTCCACCGCCCCCTGTCTCCAGCCTGTACCAGCCGGCCCCTCCCTACAGCAGCCCAGCCAAGCCGCCACCTCCTCTCACCAAAACCAGCCACCCTAGAGGAGCCTCCACCCTAGCCGGCCACTCTCTCTCTTCCCCTTCGTGGATCCACTCCCCAACACTCCGAAAACCCTAGATCTAATTGATCTAGCACTACCTTTTCCCGATCTACTCTCCACTTCTGTATTCTCACTCCCATAGCCCGGATCCGTCCTAAAATTAGCGGATCTATCCACCGACACTCCGATCCGTTATCCCCTCCACCCAAACCTTCCATTTTTGTTCGGATCCGCTCCAAATCATCGGATCTATTTTCCCCCGGCCCGGATCTACTCATTTGTGGCCGGATCCGCCGTTTACCATCCGCCACCGCCACTTTTCGCCGAAGGCAGCCACCTCCATCGCCGCGTCGCCTCCGATTCCACTTCCGATCGCCCGTTCTGCATCCGGTTCGTCAAATCCTCCACCGCCTCGGATCAGCCCACTGCATCGTGAGTATTTCATGGTATTATGTTTGTACTTGACATTGACACTTGGTTGTTTATCTATATTTGTGCTGTGATCATAGTTTGGTAGTTGTTGCTTTATACGCTAATATTTATTGTGGAATTAGTCGCCGCCGCTTGCTCAGGCCCTCCGTGCGGAAGAAGTCGTTGCCAAATTGCCAAAGTTATTTAATTATTTCTTTATTTTGGTTAACTGTGTAGTGTTGCTAATTTTCGTTGCTTAAATTACTAGTCGTTGCTATCCGACTGTTCATTGCATGTAGCATTGCATTCGCATATCCCCTCACACGTGCACGTAGAGTTCTAGCTCCCGAGCACCACTAGCCTACCCCTACATCATTTGGTATCAAAGCGAGGTTAGGTCACTTGCATGCTCCGTAGTGGTAGGACTTTTAGAGTAAGCATGGTAGAACCACAGAACACTGAGGACCGAGCGACGAGTTCGAATTCGGACGCCGCTTTTGCTGAGTTCCAACGCCTTGTCCTAGGTTGCCTTGACACCATAGGAGCCCAGTTCGACGATGTGCGTCATGACCTTGCCGAGGTAAACCTTCGTTTAGGCCACTTAGAGGATGTCAGAGACACTCCAACACAGCGTGACGATTCTCTTGAGGACGACCCTGACGCTCCTCCACGTCAAGGGCAACGCCCAAGGGACGGCCCACCTCCCGCAGACCGTCACCGTCGTGATAGTCCTCATCAAGCCCCGATTCCGCCGGTAAGGCGACATCCTGATTTTGCGAGAGATTATAGGCAAGTCCTGGCGAGGGATAGGCTGCCACCCAGCGTGATGAGTACTGTATGCCACGTCAGCCTCAGCCGGACCCCAGAGATCGTGTGCCCCCACACGGTCGCCGTGACCATCACCAGGATGATTATTATCCCCCGGGACGGAGAGAGCGTGATCCCCCACCCGCTCGATACGACTACGCTCATGATGACTACCCCGAGGACTACCCCGATCCTAGGAGAGGGGGGCCACTATCATGACATCACTCGTAGCATCCGACTCGATGCCCCTTCGTTCGATGGTCGCCTAGATCCGAAAGCCTTCAGCGATTGGCTCTTGGACATGGACCACTACTTCGAGTGGTACGACATGAGTGTCGAGCGTTGTGTCCGCTTTGCAAAGATGAAGTTGATCGGGCAAGCTAAGGTGTTCTGGATTAGTGTCGAGAGAGCTCTAGAGAGGGATGGTTACTACCCCATCGCCAGATGGGACGAGATGAAGGAGAGACTGAGGAGGAGAAGTACCTCCCCGCGTCATATCGAGATCAGCTACAGAACCTACGATAGAGGACACTTACTGTCGCCGAGTACATGGCTCGCTTCGATGAGTTGGTCGTCAGGAGTGATATTTCAGAGGAACCTATTGCCACTGCCGCCCGTTTCAAGGCGGACCTTCGTTCCGATATTCGGGAGAGAGTTGATTTCCCACCGCTTGGAGACTGTTGATCAGATATTCCAGCTCTCCCTCGAGTATGAGCAGTACCTTCGTTCGTCTAGTACGAGGCAGTTCACCTCTCGGACTGATTCCTCGACCTTTAGGAAACCCGCTCCGCCCCAGACCACCACGGCCGCCCCCACGCGCATCCCGCGGATGCGAAGGATAAAGCCGTAGCCACTGATGGTCAGCGATCTGGGGGCATTGTATGTTTTAGATGCTCTGGCAGGGGCCACGTGGCGGCGCAGTGCCCCACGCGGAACCTGTTACTTGAGGAAGAGGAGGAGCAGGGTTTAGAGGGTGAAGAGGAGGCCCCAGAGGAGGTTAGGGCCGCAGTAGTCGAGGAAGGATGGGAGAGTGACGCCGAGCGATCGTTAGAGGTGGGAGTGATTCGACGCCTCCTACACACCCCACGTGTGGACGAGGACTGGCGACGCACGACCATCTTTTACACGTACTTCCCTAGTGCAGGCGGTCCCTGCAAGTTAGCTATTGATGGGTGGGAGTTGCGTGAATATGTAGCCCAGAAGGCGCTTGACCGTATGCAGGTGAAGGCAGAGCCTCACCCCCCCATTCCGTTTATACCGTGTCGTCTGGGTTGACAAGACGGCGATTCAGGTCACCCAGCGTTGCTTAGTCCGATCACTATTGCGTCCTTTCAGGACAAGGTCTGGTGCGATGTCATTCCCATGGACGTCGCTCACGTGTTGCTTGGCCGCCCCTGGCTTTTTGATCGTGATGTCACGTGCTTCGGTCGCTCGAACACGTGTGTCTTTTATGATAAAGGGCGGAAGATCACGTTGACACCCACCCATTCTTGGAGAACCACTATAAATCTCTGTGTGTTGTGATGTGACTGCTTTGGCTTACTTTCTTTCTGTGCTCTTAAAAGAAAACATCAAGAAAATCAAAATTAAGTAAATCACATGTTCAGCCCCCTCTAGGTGCGTAGCAACCCTTGACTTTCACCGTGTTTAAAAAAAGATTTAATATTAATATTTTTTTAAAAAAAATCAGTTAAGATCTTCATTAAAAAATATATACATTTTGTTTTTTTTTTAGTAAAAAAATAATTTAGTAAAGAATACATATATTAGTTATCTCAAATATTTTAACTTGAATATCACCCCTCCTTAAATTAGTCAACTATTTTAGATACTAAACATTTCAAAAAAAAAAACTATTTAATTTGAGTCACAGTTTTTTTAAAAAAAGATAGTTATTTAATCTAAGTATTTAAAATTTTAATGGGAAATCAAGTACGTTTGGAGAACTGCACGGGAGATTTAAATATTCAAATTAAAAAATTATTAGAAATGATAGCGTCTCTCTCCAACATAAACCACATATGACAAGTAGAGAACACTAATCCCAAGAGCCTTGAGCACACAACCAAGCGATTGGACGTCTAGAACCTGATGAATGCTTAGACTGGTGTCATAGCATGAATTCTTTCTTTAGGCAGAGTGAAATACCTTAGTAGACGAATCGAGTATGTGACCCGTAAACTCAAGGGACCCGTGTTAGACTGGTGGAAATAACTAGAACCTGTGTTATCAAGGGGCGCGCTTAGGCGCGCCTAAGGCGCCGGGCGCACTGGGCCTACTCTACGTTGCGCCTCAGCTTGTGCCTGAGGCGCACCTAGACGCACACAAGGCTCACCCGAGGCGCACCCGAGGCTCACTCGAGGCTCACCTAAGGCGCACCCAAGGCTCGCCCGAGGCACACCTAGGCGCTCAATTCGCTGAAATTGAGCGAATTTGTTGAAATTGAGTGAATTCGTTGAAATTGAGCGAATTCGCTAAAATTGAGCGAATTCGCGGATTGGGCGATCAGTTCGTTGATTTTATTTTTTTTCCATTTTTGCGCCTCAAGTGCCTCAGACGCCCGCCTGCGCCTTGCGCATAGGCTCCAGGGACCCTCTGCGCCTCGGTGCGCCTTGCGCCTTTAATAACATAGACTAGAACACATGAGAGATAAGTTGTGGTTGCCTCTCGTAACTACTTGGGTTGAGTTTAAAATGAAGTTGCGCAAACAATATGTCTCCCTCGACTACCTCCAAAATTTACATCGTAGATTCCATAATCTACAATAGAGAAGTTTATTTGGTAGATGAATATACTCGCAATTTTCTAGTCTTTCAATCTAGGTTAGATATTTAGAAGGGAGATATGTGACAGTATCTCTTTACCTGCACAAGTTATACTATTCCATTAGGGATCAACTAGAGTTTCATAATTATCACAATTTAAAAGAAGTTTCTAGTATGGATCGTAGGGTGGAGTCTGAGTTTAGGTCTATTAATAACCCTCTTTCTAGTCTCGCCACTTCCCTCGCAAGCACCTTTGCCACACCTATGCCTACCTTTGCACTATCTTCAATCGAAGAGGTTTTTCCCGTGCCTTAGCTCCAAGAAGAAGTGCTTCTTCCTCATATTTATGTCATCCCGATTGAAGTAGTGATTTTACTTGTCCCCACTGAGTCACCATCTGTAGTCCTTGACTTTATTTCTGAGCCCCGGCTCCAGGATGGAGAGCATCTTGCTCTTTATCCTCTCATTTCGACTAAGAATGTGACTCCACTTACCCCACTGTATTATAACCTTTAGTCACTGAGTTTCTTCTGTGCACCTGCTCCATTAAGAAGAACGTATTAGTGACGTGTCACTCATCTTAGATGACATGGATTCGATCTCAGTATTTCTCGAGTCACCTAGTATACTACAATTGCCCATCTCTAAGCCCGCAAGCATATTGTTTGATGAGCACTTGTCAGTCACACTAGACTCATCACCTTGTATTGACTTTGTATTTGGTGATTGCACTCTTAGTCTACTTCATTATCCTCTGAGTCTAGGCTTGCACGCTGAAATTTATCGCCATATTTTATATATTTTTAGGAAGATTCATCTTAGGAGGTTACTAAGGATTCCCAAAATTTTCACTTCTAGTAGCGATACATGTTTTAAAGGATTTCTCTGGAAAATTATTAATAATAAATTTGTAGATCACGTTGTTATTTCACTAAGCTTTCATTTGGATATAGACGGACGTGTTGATTTTCAACAATATATTAGATATTTTATAACAAAATTTTGGAACATATTATGGGGTCGAGAGGACATCAAACTCGATTTTTAGTAACGCTGATCACTCTCTGACCGACCGAGATCGTTAGTAGTAGTTTGTGGACCCTTCATAAGTGTTTAAAAATGGGCAGAATTTAAAGCAATGTCATCTAATGCTTCCACAAGCTAAATTCACTTTCAATAATTCTAAGAATCACTTAATTGATAAATATCCTTTCAAGATTAGTTATTGGTTCGTTATACCATACCTATTTGGCCACCATCCCCTCTTATTTTATGAACGTATTTCATTCGATGCGCAAACCTATATTAATTATTTGCAAGAATGCTTAAATTAATGCTAATAATTTGGGAGCAACCTTTGAAAATTATAAACTCATGATCGGTCGTTATCGTCATGAGTTGTACTTTTCAAAGGCAGATCGAGTGTTTTCTTTTTTCAGGAAGCATAAATTTACTTAGGGGGTGTACATCATAAACTATCGCCAAGGAGATTTGGTCCATTTCAAATTCGGAAGCGCATCGAGCCACCTATTGAGGCCCAAGATATACCCACCCGATTTAGCATCAACAATGACGTCTATTCTCTATGCTGGCTATTTTTACAAGTTCTCGCCGTCGAGTTTTGTCAACTCCGGGAGAATTGATGCAACCGTCGCCTCACCCGGGGATGTGATCTCATCACGCGACAGTTATCTTTTTGTTTGTTATTTTATTTAAGGTTTTTTATGTGTCATTTATTTGAGACAACGTTCTCGTCATAGTTTTGCTTTTGCTCGGGTAAACTCCAACGCGTTTCTTTGCTCCGCTTATTAGCTTAATCCTTAATTGTTTGTGTTAGAAATAAAGAATGAAATGGAAAGTGCAATTGTATTCATCCACATAGGTGCAATATATAGAGCTTACATAGACACAACAACTCAAAACTAAGGATGTGAGACTAATACAATAATACTAAAAAACTCAAACAATAATAACTCTAACACCCCCCTCAAGCTGAAGGAGGACCTACAGCTTGAACATAGCATAAAAAGGAAGGTAAAAGACGGTTGGCAACGTGGGACAAAACAACAACTATCGAGGCCCAACCGCGTGTCACCGGGGATACTTCAACCAGGCAAGAGCCACACGACGTTGGTCCACAAAACCGACTATGACCACGCTGGATACACTCGGAGTGGAAACTAGGTCAACCATGAGAGACCAACCAACCCTACCAAATCCAAAGAAAATGACGAGGAGACACAAAACAATATACGAAATCTACCTGGGGTCATGTGTGACTAAGGCAGGAGTCGGGAAAGAGGCATCCGAGTCGCCGTTATCACAAACGCTCCCCCTCACGTGACTTAATTGCACAAAGCATAGACTATGCCTGGAGGCCGTGACGTACACTCCCCCTCACGTAGACCACGTGCACGTGTGGGACCCTCAACATGAACCCAGATCACGTGGAGGGCCGAAATCGTAAAGAGACGCACACTAACACACCACAACAACAAGAAAACTTAAAGAAAAAAAGGCAGCACAACAACATGCGGAGAAGCAGCGAAATAACAACATTAAACCCTAAACGGGGCCGAAGAAGAAGAAGCGCAGAGCAGCATCGACACACAGAGCAGCCAAAGAAGAGCAGCGACAGAGGGGTAGCGGCACGCAAAGCAGGCAGAGAAGAAGAGCAGCGGCAGAGTGGCAGCGGCACACAGAGCAGCCTGAGAAGAAGAGCAGCGAAAGATGGGCGGCGACACAGCAGAGCAGCCGAAGAAGATGAGCAACGACAGAGGGCATCCAAGACGAAGAGGAAGCTGCCAGAGAAGGAGCAGTAGCACCATCAGAGGAGAAGAAGACAGGGCGGAGAGGAAGCTGCCGGAGCAGGAGCACCGTCAGAGGAGAAGAAGACAGGCCGGAGAGGAAGCTGACAGAGGAGTAGTAGCACCCTCGGAGTAGAAGAAGACAGGCCAGAGAAGAACTAGATGTCGCAGACGGAAGCCAGAGGTGATGACGTAGACGGGAGACAACGCCGATGATGCATGCAGGAGGAGTCGCAGAAGAGAGGCCCGCTCCCGTCTTGGAATCAAGGGCCGATCCCGTAGACGGGAGTAGGGGAAGCACCCGTCGAGCCCTAACAGGGGAGCAGAAGCGAAAGCACGAGAAGGGGTCGAGTTGCGGCGGGAGAGAAACAGAGACGGGGAAAAAAATTAATTTAGGTTACACGGATCATAGCTCTAATACCATGTGAAAGTTATTTAACTTTAGGTTAGCTAATCACCTAGCTATCCAACTTATTTGTTGGACTCGCACAAACTCCTCCACTTATGCTCATCAGAGATTACACCCCAGGCCCTCAGTCTTGCACACAGATTTTTCACAGAATCCAACTCAGAACCACAAGGATTCCTACCTCAGAGCTCTGCAGAACTCCTATAGCTCAGTGATCCACTAATCACCTACCTCAACCTTATTTCTAAAGCCTACACTCAAGCTCTTCAGCCCTACAGCTTCAGCCACACAGCCCTACTCTCAGAGTGCTGCAGCACTCCTTACAACTCAGTACCCTTACAGGTACCTACAGCTCAGCCTCCTCCAATGCCTACAACTCAGTGACAAGCTTGTCACCTACAGGTCAGTGACTTTTCAGTCACCTACCTCATACACAAGGCCTACACTCAGGCTGAGAGGACAACCCTACCTCAGATTCACACTTGGATCCTACCTCAGAGAGCAACACTCTCCTAGCTCAGGCACTTAAACCCTACAGCTCAGATCCTCACTTGGATCCTACCTCAGTGCCCCAACAGGGCACCTACCTCTGTGACAAATTTGTCACCTACCTCAGGCACAAAGTGTCATACACTCAGATTCAGTAAACATGAATCCTACAAGAAATAAAACAGGATGTTGAAGAAAATAGAACAACTGACTCAGAGAAGTATCTCTGTGTTAACCTTGCTGGACTGAATTGATATCAGTACAGACAACTTGCTGTAGAAGAATTAACCTTCTTCTACAACTATCACTTTTTACTGCTGCACAGGTAAGCAGATATCAGCTTGCTAAAGAGATGTATCAGCTACATTATTCTGATGAGAACTAACTTGCTGAACTTTGAAGTGCTTCAGCTATCTTTATATGCCCTCAGGCTATCTTGGCTGATTTTAGCTTTCAAGTTTGACGTGGAAGAAGATGTCCAGCCGCCTCTTTTCAATTTTTCTTTTTCTGTATTCGTTAACCTTAATCCCTTTTTTGTTTCCCCTTTTATATGTTGAATTGAATCAACGACTCAATAGTATGTGGCCCACCAAGGATTGGTGAGCGCCAACTCCATCAGGAAAGCACAAAACTTCTTTCGGCGCTACAACAGCTTTCCGCAATGGCTTCCTGCAATTTTGACTTTGATGACTTCAGCAGTGGTCATCAACATCTGGACTTAGAAAATATTCCAGAAGACCATGAAGCGTTGAGTGATGATAAGTGACTTAACGCCATCTCCCTCGGCTCTCAACGTTTCTGGACTTAGAATTTTCCTGGTTTTGTCTCAGCGGTTTTGTCTCAACGGTTTCAGCGGTTTTTCATTATCAGCGGAGACAAGCCTTTGTCTCAGCGCTTTTTTCTTATCTGCTGTCTCAGCAGCTTTTGCACTTAACTGTCTCGGCGGTTTTTCATTATCAGCTGAGACAATCCTTTGTTTCAGCGCGTTCTTCTTATCTACTGTCTCAGCGGTTTTTGCACTTTACTGTCTCAGCGGTTTTTCCTCTTAACAGCCTCTGCGCTTCCTTCTTCATTAGAAGCGTTGAGTGAATCTGTTTCACTCAACGCTTCTGGACTTAGAGAATTCCAGCCAGTTTTCTCAGCTGTCTCAGCGTTCTCAACGCTTTTTTCTTAGTTGTCTCAACGGTCTCAACGCTATCTTCTCAGCTGTCTCAGCTGTCTCAGAGGTCTCAACGCCTTCTTTCTCAGCGGTCCCAGTGCTTTTGCCTTAGACAGATTTTTTGGCTTTAACTTGACAAGCGTTGAGCTGATCTCGACGAACCGCAAACTGAGTTCGACGAACTTTGATCTTCTCAGCGGTCTCAGCGTTTTTTGCCTTAGTCAATTTTTCTCTGACTTTATCTTGATAAGCATTGAGCTGAGCTCGACGAACTGCAAACTGAGCTCGACGAACTTTGAGCTGAGTTCGACGAATTTTGAATCCTAAGTTCTTAAGCTTATGCTGAGTTGAGCTCGACGATCAGCGAACTGAGTTCGCCGAACTCTGAGCTGAGTTCGACGAAATTAACGTTACTGCCCAACTCATTTTTCTTCACCTGCCCAATCATTGACTATCTGCATGCAAGAATAGAACACACATCAAATACATTATGCCCTTAACATGATGGTGATGGACACTTCAAATCCTGAGGACATTGTAGAGCACAATTCCCAACAATCTCCCCATATTTGAAGAAAACAGAACACACATCCATGCAAAGGTGCATCAACACAGAAAAAATATCATGATAGGTCTAATGAAACATTATCATGACAACTAGTCATCCTCAATACAAGATAACTCCCCCTAGATGAGATGACTTAACACTATAATTGATGGACTAATGGTACAAGTGAATTAACAATCATTGACAATGTGATAGTATGATTAATAACAAGAAC